>CM051701.1:4440525-4533025 GCA_028022725.1 Lycodopsis pacificus | reverse complement strand
ACACACAAACACACGCAAACACACGCACACACACACTCACAGGCACTCACAAACACGCAAACACACGCACACACACACACTCACACGCAAACACACGCACACACACGCACACACACGCAAACACACACACACACAAACACACACAAACACACGCACACTCACACACAAACACACGCAAACACACGCACACACACACTCACAGGCACTCACAAACACGCAAACACACGCACACTCACACACAAACACACGCACACACACACTCACAGGCACTCACAAACACGCAAACACACACACACACACACTCACAGGCACTCGCAAACACACGCACACTCACACACAAACACACGCACACACACACTCACAGGCACTCACAAACACGCAAACACACACACACACACTCACAGGCACGCACAAACACACGCAAACACACACACACACACACACTCACAGGCACGCACTAACACACGCAAACACACACACACACACACTCACAGGCACGCACTAACACACGCAAACACACACACGCATGCGCACGCAAACTCCTCAAGCCGAAGCCCGACACGCTCATTCTTCTGACCAGACACAGGCAGTGACAAAGCACCATGTCCCTCCATTGGCAGCCTGCAGACTCACTCCCCTCCCCATTCGACCTCTGACCCTGATGACAACAGACTGTCATCACCGTCACTCCTGCTAGGTAAACACAGCGTCCCACACACACTGGTGGGCAAACAGGCCGGTGCACTGAAGCTGTGTGTATCTGTGTGTTCATGTATGCTCACTTGTCCATGTGTCCTCTTTAACCGTTTGGTTTGTCCTTTAACACAGTTCTTTTATTCAGTCGTCAGGTGTTTCCTGGTTTTTTTTTAATCTTCTCTGCCCTTTAAATAACAGATTCCTGAATCCAGCCCACCTGCAGTCGGGACCAAAGCTCAGTTTGCACCGACCCTTTTTCTGCTGAACGTTCAGGAAAGACGTTGAGGTTAAGAGCACACAACTGTTGCCAAAAAGAGAAATATTTACCCAAGGTGACTCAAGCAGTGCCCTGCTATTGAACCGCTGGCAGCTATATTTAGAAGTTCCTCACCACCAGACCGAAGTGCTGCACTCATCAAAATAACATGAAAGACATCAAATGAGTCTCCTTAAGCACAAACCCCCCCATCAGCCCAGTTTACGTTAACCCTCAGCAGATTCTCAGTCACGTCACCAAAGCACTGCATGCTAGCGACGCTAACGGCTCACGTTTAACTCTTTACCTCATAACCTCAACATGTCATTGAAGATATTGGACGTAATCAGCATGTGAGATTTGGACGACAAATACAAACAGCCCTCCTGCTCGCACACTCCCCCTGTCAGCCGCTTTCCACAAATCATACACAAATGTTTATGGGTTTTTCCACAAATTAAACAAATAAAGAAGCGGGTGGGGTTGGGTCAGGGGAGCAGGGGGGAGTAAGAGGTTTTTTTTTTTTTTTTTGGACGATGTGCAAGTCAGAGCCTGGTGCCAGCTGAGCGCTCCGCCTCTTCCAGGAGAACCGCCACGCCACGGCCAGCTGGAAAGCATTGACAGGAGTTTGGGGTTAGTGAGCAAGAGGGGAGAGAGAGGGGCTTGACTGAGAAGATCACGGGGCCTCTGCCTGTCTCGATGAATCCGCTTTCCACAACCAAAGTCAGACCAGAAACCAAGGAGGCGAAGAACAAGTATGTGTCATATATTTTCATGCTGGGGGAGAGAGAGAGCGAGAGAGAGAGAGAGAGAGAGAGAGACAGAGCTGTGTTTGAAAATCATGAATCACTGGCTGTTTTTCCCGAAAGGGGCCAAAAGAAAAAACCAAAAGAAAATAAAGAGGATTTTTCTCCAAATGGGATGTACTGGTCATTCATGAAAATCTAAAGTTCACGTGACTTTATAAGTCATAAGGAAAAAATAAAGTGCTGAAGTGTTCATTTCAGCAGAAAAACAACCTCGGCAGACGTGTAAGACGGAGACGTTGTGCTGCTCATTCAGCACTTGACACTTTGGCACAATGTGTGAGCAACTCAAGCCTGTTGTTGAATTATTGCCAATTTTGCGCACAAAAAAACAAGAGAAACAAAATTGGGAAGTGGTTTTTGAAACTTTCTCAATACTCGATTGTTGATGGCTGCAAGAAGTGCGTGGGTGCACCCTGCTGTTCTGAGTTTATCTTTGACATTGTTTAAGGAATCAAGAACCACTCAATGTGGCGTCTCAACTTCTGTCGAAGACATGTAGAAAAACAGAAAAAGACAAACGAAAGAGAGGAGGAGAGAAGAGACAGAGAGGGAGGGAGACCACCAGCCATTTAAAAGACCAACTATGAAGAATAGAGGTTTTACACGAAACACAAACATCCTCCATCTGTACCGCTTCAAACCAGCTGGACACACTAGCGTGAGCAGCAGTGGTCACCTCTGACATCACTACACAAAGAAGAAGAGAACTGAACATCTACTCTCATGACATCAGACATGTACTTGAACAACAATACCCAACACTTAAACATGCAAGTCGAATGAATCACCCGATTCTAGACAAGGAAGACACGAAAGGAAAACAAAAACAGTCCTAAAATGTAGCAAATTGGCGAAAAACACTTGATGAAGTTGGTTTAGAAGTTCCTCCTCCTGATATACTCTGGGTGTTCAAGGTGCAGACATGAATAAGTCAGCCACGATAAAACTCAAGCATGAAGTATTCCACTTTTCTCCTTGATCTCCTCCTCGTCTGGACTTGTGCACACATGTGGAGGTCTATTCTTACTGGTTTACCTGCACCTGAACCATGTGGACAGCTGGTTCCCATTACCGTTGGTCAAACGGAGAAGAGGAACATGGCTTCCCTGCTCCAATATACGAGTTTGTAGCACCCAACGATGACTCAAATATTAGCCCTTATGAATCCATCCTTTATAGTCTTCATAGCACAATGTATTACATGTTTATGACCTTAGAATATTGCTAAAACATGAAACAGTGAGTTTCATGATAAAAAAAAAAGTGGCAGTTCAGTTTATTAAAGCAAGAAGATTTTGGGAAATACACTTCTTTGCTTTTCTGACAAAAGTTAGATGAGAAGATCAACGCCACTCTCATGTCTGATGTTGAATATGAACCAGCTGACATGCTGTCTGAAGGTAAAAAGGTACAAAATCTGCCTGGCAACAACCTGACGTTTTTAACCTTCAGTTTTGAACTATCAATGATAAACTTGACACGTCAATGAACTACTTCGGTTCTGCTCCAATTTCCTTCTCTTTCAGCCGACGGACTGAAGATTGCGTCGCCGTTAGCAACTACAGATTGTTTTGCAGAAGTGTAACTGCATGTGTTACTGCAGTCAGCAGGCATTACAGTTCTTGTTCAAGAAGACATTCAATTCCCGAGTTCTCAAGACACGCTAATCCCACGGCGCACAGAGCTAACAAGTGATTACAAGAATGTGATCACAGTGTTTGGGTTTCCTGCAGTCATGCCCCTGGGACAGTGGTCACAGCTTGGTGGGAGTCTAGTCGTGGTTTTATTCCAATTGGCTTCCTCTCTTCGAGTTGATTAGGAAGTCTGTTGTCCATTATGTTTCTCTGAGAGGAAAACAAAGTAATCCTCCAACTGACTATTTTGGTTTGCACACGACTGCAGAGCAACACAGAGCTGTAACTCATCCCTTCATGTCATGCTACACTTCAGGTGCACGTGTGCGGTTGCATGTGCACCTGAAACTAGATACGGCATTCACTGCGAGTGGAAAAATACCCAGCAGCAATGGCATCAAAGGGAAGTGCACCAGGGAGCTTGTCAAGTTAATTCTTTTTGGCAAAGCGCCTTCATCACCAGTGTCTATTCAGAGGAGAAGCTCACCTTTATGACATCATCAACACTGAAGTTAAGTACAATGGAGTAGAGCACTTGTACTTCAGTTATTTTCCACCACTGCCGTCACACCATAAGTATTGAGGATGTCACCAGGCGCCGCCTCCGTGCAGCAGATGATGATGACACCGGGGAGGGACCTCTTGGACTTTCCTTTGCCTAACTTGGTCACGGAGACCTGCTCCGCCAGCGGCCTCGTGCAGCTTTCAGCAGGACGAAAACGACGAACGCACCTCAGCAGCGAGGACAACGGGGGCTGGGAAAGAGAAGAGACGTAGATGAGGACAGAAAAATAAATAAACAGGAAGGTGCAAGGTGTTGTCCTGGCGTAGTGCGTCAGTGAGCATATAGGCCTGACCTGCGGACGATGACGTGAGGTGTAGTGAAAGGCAGATGTGGCTTTAACATCGCAAACAAGGTCTGTTATGACCGCGTGTCTCCGTGTGTTTGTGCTTCGTAATTGAAACACTTACAGACCGCGAAGGCCGTGCTTCTAATTCATCCCTTCCAAAAATGAGTCATCCGGCACTTGTTGAGCGCATCAGAGAAGTATTCTAACACTCGCAGGTTTTTCATATCCACGTCTGTCGGGGGTTGCTCCTGAAAAGGCAAACACGAGTTACATGTTCTTGCTTACAGTCAAGTATTCTGCCTGTGATTCATTTATTTGTTGAGGTTAGAAACTCTTTTTATCGCCACAATCACATCATTAATTCCACTCGCACCTGATAAAATACTGTTTTGGTTTGAGGCTTCTTGAGAAATTGCTCTTTGGCGGCGTAAACAACCCACCATGTGAAAAAGTGTCAGCGTCTCAGTCAAATGACATCACAATTCTTTTTAAAGGATAAGTTATTCAAGTTATTGGTTGATACAATTACAGACTACATACTTTGTTCAGTGTAGAGATGTATATTTCTTTCAAGAGAAGCAATGCACTTTTACGAGACTAATATTCAACTTCCTGTGTAGTTCCTGAACTCGGTCTATTGCCGCGAGTCTACCTTGAGATGTTGTGACATGATTTCCTTTGCCGAGCCAATTCAGCCCTTTTCAATGTGAGCGAGTGGCGAGCAGCGTCCGCAGGCGCGCAGCACGTATGGAGGAAACTGCTCCAGTTGGAGGAATCGGATCCATCTATGGGGAATATCCGAAAATAAACCCCTCTGTTCTCCCATATCAGGCCTTGTATAAATAAGATAGCACAGCAGGCACACTGCTCCATGGGAATTAGCCAATCCAGTCCTGTAAACATCAGCCAATGACTTCTGGCAGGCTGGCCGGCTCTCATGAGGGGAGGTTCTGCACTGGAATTCATAAATAAATCACTTTTCTGGGAGTATTATGTGTCCACAGTCCCCGTCCTCCCGGCCTCCTCCCCCCAAAAATAAACAGGGCCAAGCAGAAATAGCAGAGCTTAAGCACCACTCCAGGAAATGATTTGGGCTTGTTGCTTTAATTTGGGGACATTATTTTCATAGCATTTGCATTGAAGTAAAAAAAAAAACGTTTTTTGGGAGCGTGTTACACAATCTGCTCTTCCACGCCCGACTGTACATTCCTGACATGAATAAATAAATAAATAAATAAAGCAAGGCAGAAGAGCGGATCCTCTGTAACATCGTGATGACTTGTGATATGATAAGAAGCACTCACTCACTTTCTCCAATTCTTCAAATAGTTTCCAACACAAAACTGAGGTCAAGTGAGGTTTAGCTGTGTTGTTGTTCGACCGTTTGTACCGTGAACAGGTTCCCAGAGGAAGTAATGCAGCACTGTGGCATCACTTCCCACCAAGCCTGGCCCTTCCTAGACAAACGAGGGGCCCAGTGACAGACGCTAAGTAAAGCTACAGGATACGTACAGGATGTCTGAATAAAGGAGGAACCGATTTGTTACTCTTAATTGTTTTAGATGCCTAAACCATAACTTAACCATAGTTTATGTATTAGATGTAACCACAACCTTTCACTAACCTGGACCACACTGTCTTTGGCAGATACAGATATTGTGAAAAGCCGGAATTTAAAAAACTGGGTTTGAATGTAAAGAAACAATAAACATCGTCGTTAAATATACCAACAGCTATTGTCGAATAATGAAAATCTTGTCCCGCTAAGTTACAAACTGAAACAACCATTATGTGTCACTCAGACTTGACTTTACATCAAAGTTCAGCCCTGTTTTAATCTACATGTCTTGTATCTTCTTGTAGATCCACAAATCCTGCTTACTGGGTCAGAAATGGTCTCCTGGGCCCGACAGTATATCGTAGACAAATACTCTCAGCAGCTGGGCCGTGGAGGTATCATGGCTTTGTTTTAATTCGGTAATTTACAAAGCTAGCTTATGTCTATATTGTATCATGTGCTAAAAAAAAGTCAAATCAAATGCATAATGTCAATAACCAGTGACATTTGAATATCACCACGACAATGACGACGCGTCAGTAAAAGCTCCAAAGTGTGCGATGAAGGAACAGCACCCTGAATACATACAATTTGGATTCATAATCTATTTTGGTCATTACAGCTGGCAGTGGCATGAAACACATATTTAAAGCCCAGGTTTTTTTTTTTTTTATCCTATTTTTTGTCATGTCAGGTTCTTTTTCTTATTTATTTTCTTATTTTATCAGAAGTGGGGCTTAGGTCACACAAGGTTAAGAGGCCCCGTCTCAGGAAAAAGCAGGGCTGCCACTGCTGAACAACAAACCTTGTGACCCAAATAACAAGACCTTTCGCCCTGATGATCCACAGGCATCATGGAAATGATAATGAAGCATATCAAAGTGCTTCAGTAAATGAAAGGCAACAATGGAGGAGGGGGGGGGGGGGTTTCCTAATGGTGGAGGCTGTCGTTGTTCTTGCTCTTTCACGCCACTAACTTATTCTTGCGTGGGCATGAACGGGTTAAACGGCAGAGCGGGCGAGACGCTTCGTGCCTCCATATGCACACAGAAGCATCAAAGAGCGGCGCGCTCCTCGCCTCCTCTGCATGTTCCATACAGTCTGCAGCACAACTTTTACTCATACAGTACCAGGCACGGGTGGGAGGTACGAGCGCTGCAAGAGGAGACACGTAGAATCACCCCCAGCATCCTGTTTGATGCCGTTTCACAGTTCATGTTACGAGCCAGGAATTAAACTTCATTCTAACATTTGCTCAGAGAAATAAAAAAGAACAGCTCTGAAACAACATCACCACATGTTTTGTGTGGTGCTGTGATAAGTAGGTCTGGGGAAAGTAAGGGGGCTTCCTCTTTCCACATCAATAAGATAAGAAAGGAAGTGACATAAGTTCCTGCAGCGAGCGGCGCTGCAGTGGCACGAGGCTGATAGCGAGCGCTGCATGTGTGTTTTGTTCACAGATTAAAAAAAAAAAAAGTGACGCTGACTCGGACCGGTTCAACATCTTCAAATGATCTGTAGTCCTCATTTCTGTCATCGTCAAACTATTTCATGTTCTGTCCTGATGCTTGCCTGAGGACTTCTTCTTCTGTGAGAATATAAACCAGGTTGTGTGGAGGCAATCATGTCCAACCTTCAGCTTATTAGTCATAACCGGATGATTACAGATAAGAAGATTTCCTGCAGTAACCTCGACTGGAGGATCAGTCACAAGATTTTGTGACTTGAATTTGATCAGATCAGTCAATATTTCTACATGCGATTATGAGCACTAAGTGACTCATAATATTAACCCCATGATGTCCTATATCATCATTCAATTTGACACCATAGCTGTAATATTATAGAGGTGAATCTCTCGTTTTGGAATTAAACTCAACAATACTTGTATTGTGTGATCATGCCAGGAAACAAAATGTAGTAAAATGTAGCCAGAGCACATTTACTCCTGTGACTCACGGACATAGAACGTGATCTTTCGGGTCAGATCTCAGAAAACATGAAGTGCGGTCGTGGCCGGAGAAAGATTGTTTGTAACCTGAGCCCTGCTGTGACTGCCGGGTTCACAGTGTGAGTCACGGCCTGTTGCGTCGCCAGTGTTTCAGCAGCTCCGTAAACAAGGCCACATATTGCCAAACAGGAGAAAGTGCGCTGGAAAGTACCGAAGAAGAAGCTCCGCTGTGGAGACGTTGGGGGGGGGGGGGGGGGGGGGGACTCGTCCTCTGCCTCAGAGGGGACGCTGTCAGACCAGACTTGATCTCTGTACGCTGAGGAAGAACCTGGAGATCAAAAGTTAAGACAAAAGGTTGCGTGCAGGCCGAGTGTGTTTTTGTCTTCGTGTGTCGAAAAAGAACAAGCCAGACTGAAAGAGAAAGAAAAAAAATAGGAAGTTAAGGAAACACTTGAGAGACTACAGCTCTGGTCTGTGTTAAGTCAAGAGTCAACAAAACAACCTTTGATTCAACAGAAACCCACTCAATCTGAGAGGGTTCTTTAGAAACTATCCAACCCAGACATGGTCTCACCTTTTGTTCTGTGGGTGATGGAGTCATGACTCACAGTAGACGCTGCACTTTCCCCAAATCAAGGTTGGCGAGGAGGGTCAGCGTGCCCCTCTCGTTCCGATAATGGAGCAGCCGGGCCACACGGGTCGACACGACGTAAGAGGCAAAAGTCCAGCGTTTGAACCCGTTCCACTTTCGCCTTGGCCGGAACTCAAGAGAGGCTACAGGCCACTCGCTCACACTCTGATAAAGAACTCCCGGGCAGAGAAATGAAAGGGGTGCTGAGCTGGATTCAGGCACATCTTATCAACAACAAAGAGCTGCTGTTAAATCATGCATTGCACATGTGCAAATATATTCACTTTATGTACATTTGAAGTATGTTTACACTTGTAAAGCACAGCTGCCCATATATTCAATCTTCTACCTAAGTATGTGACAAAAGTGATCAAATAAAGTAACTCAAAGATGTCACAAGAAATACTAAATTTGCTTGATTTTTGAGTTTACTTCTGATGAATACACTGCAAAAAAGAAACAATGTAAAACTATTTAATTATTCTACCTACCTGCCCAAGGACTACGGCCGGAAAATAGCCACTTGCTGCAACAGGTTGCGTTACATCTCTCCCTGTTTTATATTCGGTAAATGTTCTGTGTGCATTGTCCCTTTAAATGAAATAAACACAACGTAACAAGAGAGAGAGAGAGAGAGCGATACTGCAGTTTGTCGTCTCTGGGCGAGACCACAGCGAGCGCACGAGTGTTTCCATTGGCCGACCATGCACGTCCCAACGGTCAAAGTTGAACCGAGGTGAATCCCAACGAAACAGGAAACGCACTCGTGAATTCACTCCGTTTCAACTGAAGTGAGGTGGAGATGGAGCCAAAGGTTGCAGGACAAACGTTGAGCGTGACGCTACATTGTCCGGGTCTCCTAATTGGTGCTGATGTAAATTTTGTCTAAACATGTGCAGCAGACCTTGAAGCGAGTCAATTTGGTTTCAAGACTTTATGACAAGCGACCATTTTGAATGCACAGGGGTCACTAATAACACAATCATCTCTGTTCTATTCAGTTATTCCCATTATGCCGCGAGAACGCGACATACAAATGTATGAAACTAATGTGATGAAGTGGCCTCTAGGGGGCCCTTACAGTGGAGACAACTGTGATGAAGTGCTCTCTACTGTCTATGTGCTGGGACCCCACAGCCTGCAGCTGGGGCCCTTTCTACATCTGTCGCCCCCGCCCCTCAGACAGCCTGAGTCCGCCACTGGGCCATAGCAGGCTGACCCGGGCCAAGTCTTGTATCATTTTCCTGTTATTATACACGGAAAAGAAAAGGGCATTGATTTGCTGTCGCTGTAAAAACTGAAGACTATTAAATTAGATACTGAACACAATTGGTATTTGCAATGTTATTGGGACACAGCTCGTCTGTTTTCCGTTTATGAGGATAGACTCATTGACGACGGCCCACAGGGGGACAGGAATGCTCCTTTCATCTCAATACTTGATATTACAGTCAGTACTTATTCATTACAAGAGCATCTTAAGTTCCCGGGCATTTTAGATACCGTCATGGTCCTTTTTGGCCTCGAGCCCCCGTTTTGATTTCTGAGCCTGTTGTGTCGCATTACATCAAGACCTGAGCACAGGAAGTGGGCTGAAAGGGGAGTTCTGTCAGAGGCCGAAAATAGCCTGTCAGACACCAAGATGTATGCGTCTAAAGTTCTCTGCCTGGGCGCGTCCTCTATTGTGCTTTGGTAACAGCTCATTGTAAAAATATAAGGGGGGGGGGGGGGGTATTTTTAAAATCAAGGTGAGGAGGCCTCTGCATTGAACCAGTTCTCAGAGAAAACTGTGTGCAGTTCAAGCAGAGGAGGTGATTTAGGGGATTTAAGGGGATTTATCTGAGCTCACTGAGGAAAGAGAGGCATCAGTGTGGTGGCTGCAAAGTTCATTAGCTAGTGACACTATTTCTTGGAAGTCTCGAGGGCACGGTCTGTGTCTGAGGCATGTGAGGTTAGCGTGACGAGTCGGTACTTCAACTTCGAGGAGGTCGCCTCTTCGGCAGCCATGAATCACCAAAACATCAACAAGCCAGGTCGTTCCCACTCGAGCCTTTTTTCCATCAAACTACCCAGGGTCAAATCAAGCATGTGTCACTGTACGCTGTCAGGGAGATAGGTCATAAACATATCTCACCACAGAGCCGTGATACCTCAATCTGTGTCAGGAAACAGTAATTCACATCACGTTTATTTTCCTTTTTGATCTGTCAAGGGTGAAACTGTCATCGTTGTTTTCATCGGGATTTCTGCTTTTTTTTTCATCATCACTTTTCCTGATTCATCAAAATTAGGGTTGCCACAAGTTCATCATTCTGACCCGCAATTGGGAGGATGAACACATTTGTCGCAGGACGAAACATAAGAGAGCCTCGCGTATAGCGGAAGGAAGATGTACCGTGGGACTGTAGACTAAACATAAACACGCCCGGAGTTTACATGTGGAGCTCTGGGGCTATAAAAGCACCGGCATGGCTGGTAGCAGCAGCGTTACCACAGCCACAGATGTGCAAAGTACAACTACTGCACTGTAGGCTGATTGTTATTACAAGATGCATCTGTTCCTGATCTGTGATAATGCTCTGAAAGTCAGAAAATTGCGAGTCCTGATATTATTTCATTACTTTGAATGCGGGTTTTAGTTTTTCTTCTTTACATCCCTGCTCTATATATGTACGCACTCCATACAGACGTTGTCGAAGAGCTTCTGCTTTGTCATTCTTCACTGCAGACGTCCCAGAAGCAGCAGGAAGGCAGGAAGCTCCACCCTTCACCCCCCCCCCCCCCCCAATCCTCCCTTAACCTGGCTCAGACTGCAGCCGAGCCGAGTGAAGGCCACATCTCCTCCTCCTGTTTACTATTGTGCGTTATCATGCGTGCACGAAGGCGTGTTCACACAAAGACACGGATTTTCTTTTACACTGTGATTACAGAGGATTACCGTGATTCTTTGCAGGCGTTTTCTTTAACACAACTCTTAAACCCGGAGACACACAGGGATATTAATAAATGAATGTCACGAAAAACTCTACCAACTTCTTCGTATTCCTTGCCTTCCCCCTCCTTCCTCGCCTCCTAACTACTTCCAAAAACCCAGCACTCCCACTCCTCCCTCCCCCCCCCCATCTTATGGGCCTTCTCCCTGACAGCTGGCTCTGATTATGGCTGTGAAAAATGGGGCAGTCACGCCAGCAATCCCCCCCTCCAGCATTCCTACAGCATGACTCCGCACTTTCTCCCTTGCTAGGCCTGTCTCTGCCTCCCTCCCTCTGCATCCCTTTGTCTTTCTTCAGCTGTCTTCATTTCGTTCCCTTGATGTTTTTACCATTGATATGCGGTATGAGAAAGGGCTAAAGTTTATGCAAGCAGCTGTTTGTCTGAAGGGATCCGTGTCCTGTAGAAATGGACGTTTAAAAAAAAAAAAAGTGAGCTTGAGAGCGTAAGAGGAGGAAAACTTGAATGGGAGATTATGTCTGAGTTAGTCATATGACAAAGACAGATGGAAGAGATATTGAAGCAGCGGTCTTCACATATGGAGCACAATTCGAAACCCAGCGCGCCCGCACAAGAGCAAACGCACTCCATCACTGCCTCGCGCTACGACCTTTATGGTACATTACGAGACTGTATAATGAGTACAGCATGTCAAAGAGCACATTGTTTTTCCATACATACCTATTTATTTGTCTGCGCTGAAAAAAGCAAAAAAACGCAAAAGCATATTGGCATAACCAGTTTTGGCTGGTTGGGTTTTGTTCCATGACTTGGCTCCGTTGAACCAGTTCAGACCATAAAAAGCTGCAGTGTAAGCACATCTATCCACACCTGTGCTAGTTTGCCAAACCTTCCACCTTGGTTGCGTCCACTCTCTCCTGCTTGATATGCCGGAAAGTAGGAAGATTGCCCGGAATTCATAACAGAATCTTGACGCCATAAAACACAAGTAGTTGGCTGGGAATTTATTTTCTTTCAGGAAACTAATCAGGGGATTAATAGATAGAGTTTCACAGTAGAGCAATACGCCTAAATGTTACAGCTGGATGATAGAGTATACTATAACATCTTGCATTATATCTGCACAGTCCTGGATTTACTGTGAAGATCCACAACAGCTTTTCCAGCAGGATACGATGATGTGGCTCCTTGACTTGATCTGGGGTTGCGCACGCTACGCCATCACTCAAAGTGTCGCATCTGAACAAGGTGTTTGTTTGCTGAAACGTGAGGCATGAAGACAGGTAATAAATGCAGGTCTGTAGGCTACTTTGTGGAAAGATGTATTGTACTGTAGAAGAGCAGATATGAGCTTTAAGTCTTAAGCCGTTTTCTAATTTAAGCCACATGTTAGATTTAAGCTAGGTGTTGCTTAAAGGCACAGTGTGTAGCATTTAGGGGGATTTATTGGCAGAAATGGAATATAATACCAATAAGTATGTTTTCTTTAGCGTGCAATCACCTGGAAATAGGAATCGTTGCGTTAGAATGAGCTATTTCTATCTACACATGGAGCAGGTCCTCTTCACAGTCCCCGCCGCCATGTAGCCCAGAACGGAAAAACCAAACTCCGACACGCTTAGCAGAGCGGGAGAATATCAGTTGGTTGCAATCAGCAACCTCACTGCTAGATGCCACCAAATCCTACACGCTGCACCTTTAAGGCTAATAGTCGAACATCGAAAGGGATTACATTCATTTGAAGTCTTTGAGCTAGCGGTAACTTTCTTCTCCCTGTTGAACAGGTGCAATGTGTACCACGGTCACGATCTTATTTCAGCATGTTAGCATGTTAGCATGCTAACACTAGCGAATTAGCGCTAAACACTAAGTAGCTGAGGCTGATTGATCTTTGACCTGATGATGGAAAGCCGGGGGATCATGAAAGTCATCAGGGTTCATCCCGAGGGAGGTGTGAATGCTTTTAGCGATTTTCACAGCGATCCATCCAATAAACAATAGTCAAGACATTTCACTCAAAATCTCAAATGTCAAGTCTGAAAGCGTTAATGCGCTGCAACTACAAGATCAGATGGTAGTTTCCAAAAAAAGACAGAATTAATTTAAAGTCCTCCTACATCTGAAATACCACGATAATCTCTGTATAGGGAGCGGAGAGGGTTGTGACGGCATGAAGCGAGTGCTCCAGAGGCCAGCAGATGCCTTGTGTCAGGTTGCATAAACAAGATAGAACACTTTTCATCCATCATGCTGCTGAACTGGGAGCTTTAGGCCCTCTTATCCGGCTCAAGGCATCTCGTTGAAGCGAAGACATTTTCAGGGCGCCGACCTTGATATTACCTCAGTGGAGATAAATCATGACAGAATACTGAGCTCTACAAATACCCACTCTCTTCCTCTCTTCCTCTCTCTCTCTCTCTGTGTGTGACCTCGGAAAAAGGTTTCAACATAATTATTTCCCAACTCTTCATCCTCTGATCGCGTCAAAGCAATGCCACCCATTGAGGATTCTTAAGATAGCGGAAGGCGGTTCTAATTTCACATGACGGCAATGTGATAGAATCCGTTGATTCAGAGGCTTGTCAACAGGACAGACTCATATCCTGTGTGTGGGGCCAGGCAGACAAAAACACAACAGTCTCTGGCTCCGGTCCATTGAAGCGCTCACTCAAAATGAGACACAAGAAGTCCCCCCCCCCCCCCCCCCCCCCCGGGTTGTGATATTAGTCTAATGTCATTTTTCTCATTTACAAATTGTACGTCAATACTAATGTCGGCGATCAATACGAGGGTATGTTTCAAAAGGTGCGTCATGTGGTGAGTCATGCAGTGAGCACGTTGCCCACAGTGGAAGCTCTAGTACTGTACTGGTCCCACCTACACATCAGCCCTTCGTCTCCACCGCCGCACGCTGATCTTTGCTCCTCGCCTGCTAACCCTGTTCCACTCGGTCTCACGAAGTAGACTCAGCAGACCACATTAAAGCTCGATCGTTTGGTCTTTTAGCCGGAGATCTTATGAAAATAAGGTACATACTAGAGGTCCCCATGTTAATAGATTTCCCGACATAGGGATGGTGCTCATGTGGAACTCATTTCATCCGCCTCTTCATTATATCTTTGATTTTATTGGATCGTGCCGACTTGCGTGTCAGCGTTGTCGGAAGATCTGAATGAGTGTCTCGCATAGAAGTTGACCGCATCCGTATTTTAAGCATTCGTGTGGATATAAGCCAGCTTGAGAGCAGAGCAAAAGGATATTTTTCTAGTTTGAAGAGCACGGGGGAAAAAAAAGGTGCGATATTAGCATCAAAAGCTCATTTTGTGACCCACTCAATACAAATCATTTTCTAGCTGCAAAGCCTGCAGTGAGGTTTATTAACCTTGGAACAAACTTGCACATATTGTAGCTGGTGCGACACAGATTGCAGTCAAACAGAAAAAAAAATGGCAGCCCTTTGATGCATGCACATGCCTGGTAAAGTACTTAAAGCTCTTTGTTATGATAACAAAAGTTTAAAAAAAGGAAGATTGGAGTTTGATGATGTCCATACAGTTCCCACCGACAGCATTTGGACGGTTCTTCCCTCTGAGTGTGGAGCTGGACGGCTTCAACGGAGTAAACACTGTTAACAGACAGTTGGAAGGTTTCAATGAGGAGAAAGGGGGATTGTTTGGGTGTATTTTGGCAGCGGTTTTGGCGTATGGTACTGGTAATGGCATGAAAGTGGGGGCTGTCGGCTTGGGATTTTTGGTAAATGCGCCATTATTTACGAGTCGAGTGGGCTGAGGGGGGGACAATAAACTTCCATTTCTGGGAAAGCCATTGGATTTTACTCCGACTTTGTAGAGTCCAAGGCAAGAAAAAAGGCAAAGCAGAAAGTATTTAACGAGCGCAAGAAGTGTTTCCATATTCAGCTGTCACACAACATAATGTGAGTACTCCCCTGGGCTGACGGAGTCACCAGGGCCTGATGTGACACTAATAGTGCTTACTGGAAACACACACACACAAGCAGTGCTGTGTATGTTTTTCATGCTGATGACGTTAAACCAGCTCACAACAGCTACGACCAAACTCAGGGCATAATTCAAACCCGCTGACACACATGTTGCTGGTGAAATTACAATAAACACCTGCTTTGACAAGTCATTTAGTCTCATTATCGACCTTTGGAGCTTATTGCTCTTAAATCAAGAGGAAAGCTAACCTGACCCGCCAGATGGTTTGTTACACAGGACCATCTGAGAAGCCGCCTTTGGAAACTTTTTGGAAAAGGGCAGCCAGGTTCAAAAATAACCTGGTGATCGGATGAACCATCCATCAATCAAAGTCCTGCTGAAGCGAGTCAAGAGAACAGAAGGAACATCCTTTCCATCGAGAAGAAGCCTTCAGTGCCGTTCTTTGCTCTTCTTACTCAGGTCTGATATAAATGATGCTATCATCTGTATCTGTAGATACACTGACTTCTTCGGGGGCAGCCATTGTTGTTTTGAACAAACAGAACTCTCCATGTCGTCTCGGACAAGATGGATTTTCATGTGACATATGAATAGATGACAAGGTAAACAGCTGTGATGCCAATGGGGAGACGTAATTCCACTTGTTCTCGATTAAGTTTCTTTTGTTGTATTAAATTCTTCTAGAAATGACCGTCAGTACCTTGAAATGAGACATAAGCAGGCAGCAGCATGAAGGAAAAGACATTTCGGTTCTCACAAGTAGCTTTGTGTCAGAAACAAGCCATTTTAATTGGACTAATTGACTTGTTAAGAAGGTCTGAACCCATAGATGCTTCCACATTTTTGGCAGACAGGCAATTGGACCCCTGTGTGGTATATGGCTGGAGGACAATCCCCATTGTCCTGCTGGATACGAGCGGCTGGGGCCCAGGAACTGCTCTGGACTGGAAGCTAAACCCTGGCAGCAGAAAATGATAGCTTTGGCCAGGAAAGTCAACCAAATGGGCTGATTCTTCTCATTCAACCTAAAGGCCTCCACACAGCTGCACCTTCTTTCACTGCCAGGGGAAGAAGACAGTCTGAAAGAGGGAGAGGACAAAGAGAAGCAGAGCGGGGAACAGTTGGGGCCGTTTGGACTGGAAGAACCAGAGGGTTGTTTTCCTTCAGGAACAAGAGGAAGAAGCAGCTCCGACTCATCCTGGACATCACGCTTTACTTCGGGCTGTGCTGTGTTTGGACTGTGGGCAATCACACAGAATCCCGACGACTTCTTTTCTCTGAGTGATTGGGAGCACTTTTGCAAAATCACAATCAAAGCGGTTAGATGGTGATGCATTCTGGTGCCCTGTGGGAACGTAGAAATGCTGTTTAAGTCTTGTCTGTATTCCTCTCAGGAAATCGTTCTCCCATAGGCTCCTTGATCTTTATCCGCACAGTCTGAGTTTTGCTCATTTCCTCGTCGTTTTCCATTAAAGTCAAAGACGGATGCACTTCATGAGTTCGCGTGACACCGCGGGAGTCGCGGCAGGTCACAGAGAAGAAAAGAGCAGAACGTTATGAGGACTTTTCATCTCAGCAGGACAGGCAAAGGTGCAGTTTAACAGACGAACAATGAAACACCCAAACACCTCTCGGACTTCACCGCTACAGCCACCTACTGCTAAGTGTGCTCCGAGAGCTGAGCACACTGCAACTAAAGACAAATCCCAAGTCAACGAAGAAAAGCTTCTTCACCAATTTAACAGATTAGGAGTTGATCGGTTTGCGGTGTGGACACAGAACACAACATGACGCACACAGTGGAAGCAGACACAGTTCTCCCAACGTGACCTCATCCCGATATACGATTCAAGCCGTTGCAGTATTTTGACGCAGCAGGTTTACATGTTTTTAGCGTAGCATGTGGTTCACATCTTGTTAATGATGTGAAACGGTCGCAGCGAGACCAGGCTGGTTTTCCACACATGGCGGAACACCAGTAGGACCATGCATACGGTACACAGCAGAGGGAATACTAAAATATGTAGAATAAGAAAACGCTGTAAACATGGACAACACAACCAAATACGGAAGCACAAGATGAACACAAACGTGCTGCAGATACAACACACACAACCAGTGCGTTTGCGTATTTGTGTATTTGTGTATTTGTGTTGTGTTTCCTGGAGGATTTCTTTGAGCCGCATACGTGTCTTCAAATTGATGAATGTGTTTTTCTAAACTTGCATGTGTCTTATTTCTTTGCCGCATTTGTTTCTGCATGCTGAGCATGTGTTCTTTGTGTTCTTTTCTTCTCGTGTGCAGTGTGTCGAGCTCTCGAGGCCGTCGTTTACACGAACCAGGCGCCCTGCAGAGGTGTGTTCACCGAGTGATCTGCAGCATTCTATCATCAACAAAGACAAGGACGGACAAAGTAGAGCTGCATTAACAATTAAAAGCACGTGTTTGCACAATAAATCATCACACGCCTACAACAAGGAGGAATCTGACGTCGCCATATGCCCTGGGTCGACTGAGGACGGCTCACAAGCAACTCTCATTCTCACAGCTCGACATCAATTGAATGAAAACCACGCTGGCCTCGATTCCTGCGACATCAAAAGCTCATTTCACAAAGTCTCTTCCTATACGCGGGTTGTTGTCAAAGGCAAACTACGACCGGTGTCAGAAGTGCGTCATCCTCAACGGCATCTGGAGGAATATCAATAACTTGAGAGGAGACGCGTCCAATTCGATAAATCTGCGAGGGGTTAAGTGTGAGAGAAGTGGGCCGGGGTCACACGAGGCGGTTGGCTTTGTGTATTGTCCGGAGCCGGACACATGGACCGTGTAACTCTAGTCCAGGAGTGACCACACAGGGCCGGTTGTGAGGTCTGAGAGTGCCGGCGAATGGAGACAGATGGGACAGGAGTTTTTCGGTGAGAGAATGCTTTCCACTGTTCCGACGCAATACAAAGCCCATTGATTTTTTTTTTCTTCTTCGTGCGTCGAGTGAGGAGCTGAGGAATATCTCGTTTCAGCGTCCGCCGCGTGGTCGTGACACCTGGACCCAGGGTCAGGTCTGTCCGGTCCCCCAGCGACCGGACACAACAAGCACCACGTCCCCGAACCCGTTTCTCCCCTAAGTGTGTCCTCGCGTTCCCATCAGCCCTCTGCACAGACAGGAAGATTGTTCCTCAGGAAACACGGGTTCGGAGGTCAGAGGAGGAAGCCGGCCTTTCGCTCTAAATACAAGCCTCCTCTAGAGGCCGGCGTGTCGGCGGAGAATTGGACAGTAAATCTCCTTTGACCGCTGACCCCTCACTCTCTTGCTTTATTGCTATTTCAACCAAAACATCATTATCATCACTCTGTTTCGCTGTGAGTTGACACAGACGGGGCCAAAGACTCTCATTTTCCAAGACGGTGTTTGTTTTGAACTCGGGTCGTGGTTGTAATGCGGCTGCGACGCGTCGAAGCCGTCCAAAACGAGCCACTGATGCCGCATCCCACCCAGTGTGAGACGAAGGGCACGCTGGAGCGATCCATGGGAACAACATCGGCAAGAGCGGCCGGCGGTTCACCACCAACTATGCTGTGGCTACTCTTACGGACAATTAATCGCTGCTGGTTCTTATCCCCCCTCCTTCTCCCTCCCTCCCCCTCTTCCTCTCCCTCCCCCTCTTCCTCTGAGGCTTCACCCTGCAAGATGACCACAGCCCTCCCATACCATGAGACATGAAAGAAGGCCAACATGGATGTCCTGGCTGCCATGCAGATGTTGTACACAGAAGAGCAAAACGAGGCGAACGAGGGCCGACGCATGACGACGCGTTCAAGAAATCAAAGATCGTTGAGGTCGAACTTGAATATCCCTGAACCCGATCGCTCAGCAGTCCGTCCCGTCAGTGTTACGAAAGACATGCTCACATGCTCGGAGGAAAAATGGGAAGTCATTGTGTTCAGTAATCTAACGGGCTGGTTACTGTAATGAGCCATGCTTCCACTGGTGAAATGTACATATTTGTGCGTCTACTCAAGTACTGTTCTTCAGTACAATGTTTAAGTACTTGGATCTTACTCGAGTATTTGCATTTTATGTTACTTTATACTTGTACTTTCTATTCCGCTACTTTTATTTCACATCTTTAGTTACTTTGTACATCAAGCTTTTACATAGAAATGTCAACTTAAACATGAAATACAGCTACAGGTTGAACTACCACATGAACAGCAACAACAACACTTCTTGCACATTAAAGCGTCCTAAATAATGACTCAATTATAAAATATATGATAAGACAACACTCAAGGCGGCCATTTTTCTGTAGATTGAGTACTTTATACTGTGTATCTGAAGTACATTTTGCTCCGTACTTTTACTTATTATATATACTTTAACTTGTAACAGAGTATTTGTACATTATGGTAATGTATTTGTTCTCAAGTAAAAGGATCTGATGTTCCACTTCTGCGTACGCAATTGACACAAATCATTTTCACCACAAGACACAAGATGCAAAATACATTTCTGGTGAAGAGGTAATGTTCCACTTACACTCATAATACGCTTCAGTTTTACGGAATTGAAAATACAAGTGTGTGTGGGAGACGGTTTCATCCAAAACAGATACTTCAGCTGAAGAATTAAACTTTATAAGAAAGCATAAATGCCAGTATGTGGCAAACAGCTGAGTCGCCGGTATTTATCGACGAACCTATCAACCCCCAGAACGCAAGCGACCACGAGGCAGTGAAAAGAAACGACTTATTTATCCTTTAAGACGCCGTCTAATGAGCCTGTGGTCACATTAACTGATGCGGTGCAGCACAGCTTGAGATAAACGCGCAACAAGTCTGAGCGTTTGTGTTTCGTGTCGCTGATAAGTCTCTTTGCTTCATGTGAGGCCAGAGAGTTAGTGTGTCAGTGAAAAGGCTGATTACACAATACAGAGGCTTGTGCTGAGTCCTGATTCCCCTCAAAGCCACACCAGCACAGAGCTGCGTTTCACTGTGCTGACCCAGGTGTCTAATCTTAGCAACTCTCACTGTGTGACAAATTTAATCATCTCAATTTTTGCTTTCGGCAAACAAGGAGGAACTTTAAATACTGTACAAAGAGAGGCGAGTAAATAGGAAATGCCGAGCACCGAGGAAAGGCAGAACTCTGCCCTCTGTTGGCTGTGAGGAGGAGCAACAGCAAACTGTTGCTTCAACGGACGGTCACTGCGGACAACTTCCAATTTGTTGAGAACTTCTTTCATCTCCTGTTCGGTGAGATAAAAGATCTAACATCCAGTCATCCCACTTAAACGTTATCGGTGACCCCGTCCTCCCTTCTGAGGACGGGGTCGTCAGCACAGGAGGCAGGAATCAAACCCTCCAGAGGAGGCTGAGGAGGGACGGACTGCAGCACCGACAGAGACTGATAGGGCCTACGAGCCAGAGGAGGACAGCTTTGACCTGGAGGAGCACAAATCCTCAGCAATCAAGTCTCCCGGGAGAGCGAGAGAGAGAGGGAGAGAGAGAGAGAGGGAGAGACTCGACTCTATCAACAGCGAGAGGAAAATCCTGCCTGAGGAAGGAGCGCTGACATGCAGATTGTTCCTTTTGTTGGGGAGTGGATGGAAGGATTGGACAGGAAAAGCTCATAAATATTACACACGTGACTTTTACAAGCTGTGATGGAATATACAGTATATATACAGTATATATATAGATATATATATATACTTGAAGTCGGGACAATACGTCAACTAACAGAAAAATGATCTGCATCTACATTGATAGTTGGTTATTTGTGTGCAAACATTCGTATGGCTTTTCATTCATGAGAATCTGCTGCTTCTCTTGGACACATGTGATAGTGCACTGAATGTATTTGCATTTTGGACTTTTGGTTCAGCAAAACAAGACATTTGAAGACATCATCTTGGGTTTACAGAGAATCTTCAGTCGCAGCCTTAATTTTCAGTAAATTTCAGTATTAATGGCAAATGTCCCCTTTGAGTGAACCCGATCTGTTTTGCAGGTATTCTCACCAAATCCCATCCAGAGACAAGATCTCAACTTTTTAGAAAAGACAAGGTCTTGACATGTTTTAAAGTTTTAAAAAAACATAGTTGACAACCGCTAAATATAACCTGAATATGACCCATTTAAGGAATATGAAGTATGTCTTTGTGTGTGACGTTAAGATACAGCTTTATTTTCCACTGTAACAGCAGTTCATTTAGTCCGATAGGAGTAGTTGGGTTTGCCTTGAAGTCAGTAAATTGCGGACGTATGAACGCATCTGCTGGCGCCCGCAAGGCGCCGTGTCAAAAATCATGCCGTTCACCGTCTGTACGTTTAACACAGGAACACACCGGACAACATCCCCCGAGAGATTTTCATTTGGGCAGGAAGCAGGTGCCTCCTCCTGAACCTGGAAGGACAACTGCACCTCACAACAACAAGCAAGCGCGACACATCTGAGAGCATTGAAGTAAACAAGAGAAGACAGAGAAGACGTCTCACATCAGGGTCAGTGAGCTTTGAACCATGCTCAACTTGTTCAAATCTGCACGAGACCCTATTTGCTCCAACGTCACATGCATTGTACTTAAATAACATTTAGCTCTGATTATGTTTGAAGTGTGACATCATCCTTTGGACCATTTCACTGCAGCTACAGGTTTCTTTTGTATTTGCTGTAACCCCCCCCCCCCCCCACCTACATCCCTGCTGTAGTTTTTCCTCAGAGGAGAGACGATCGATCTGGGACAGGACCTTTGAACTGCAGACGGGATTTCAAGCAAGTCTGTCATCCCCCCCCCCCCCACCCCCCCCCTGCCTGTCGTCTGTGAAAACACTCCAGGGGGAGATTACACCAAACAGCCCCGGCTCGTAAAACTCTTTTTATGTTAAAAACACAAACCCTGGCTCTTCCCTGACGCAGTCCAGAATATGTCGCAAAGTTATATTTACTTTTCTTTAATGCACGGGGAGATTACCATTGTGGTTCCTGAAAGGTCAGAACCTAGATCTGCATGAAATGAAGATGCTGTATCTGGCCTCTTCTAACTCAACTACATTCAACACTTCAGCAGAAAAACAACTTCCACGGCTGAGACAAAGCCCTCCGCCCCCTGTGTGGCTTCTGTATGGGCAAAGAAGAGGAAGGGAAAAGGGAATGTTTTGCCCCCCCCACCACCACACACACTCCTCTTCCCTCACCTCCCCTGGGGCAGCGCTGTGTAGTAATAAACGTCCCCCATAAATCTCCCCCTCACTCCATCATCCCCTCCTCCATCTCTAACTTTTTCTTCTTCTTCTCCTGGTTAACAGCTTCTTTTCTTCTCCCCCCCAGCCCTGCCTTTATTCCCCCTCTTCTCTCCTCTGTTGCAACCCAACCCTGACATTGACTCTGCACATGGCCGACGGGCGCTCCGTCATGGACTTAAGAGGGCGGGAGGGAGCGAGAGAGGAAGACGATGGACCACAATGGATTTGTATAGGTTTCCCTCTCTGCAGCCCAGCTCTTTCACGTGTGGCTACAAGCGTCATTGTCACTGGCCGTGGTTGGATCTGGTGAGATCACTCGCGTGTCAGGTTACGGCCTGCCTGATGGAATGACACATATTCAGCAGCATTGTGTATTACCTGCTGGTGAGGAAGAGGAGCCGTAGTGTGAGAAACAAGAGTTTAATGGGGAAATAACTGTGGTCGGGAAAGAGTTAAAAGCCCTGGCTGCCTGAATTCACCGGAAAGTCCCACAAGTGACGTTACAGTCCAGCAATTAGGAGTAAATTAATTACAGAGTAGTGGATGGTAGCAGAAACCCTGAGGATAATGCAGCGCCTCCCAGCAAACAACTCCAGACTAAGTACCAGACTTCCATGAGGAAAAGAAGGAAATAAAGCTGAAGGGTGCTTTTTGCCACTGTGACTTTAAAATAAACTGAGAGCAACGAGATGTACTTGAGCATTTAAGTTAAGACACTATTCCTCTAAAGTTAATAAACAGAACAGAATAACAAGTCACTTTTATGTGACGAACCAACAAACTGGCTGACTGTAGAGATACAGCTATTTTTTATTTTACTGCACGTTGGTCCGAAATAAAAAGCGGTTCAGTATTCATACTGCGTGCAAACCGTGTAGTAATCTCAAACAAACTGACAAACCCACTGAAAGTTTGTCTCCCTCCAGAAGAGGAAGGAGAAAAAAAAAAAAAAAAAAAAGTTAACATAAAAAGTTACCGCCCAGTGCGCGAGGCTCCTCCTGCAAAGGATTATAAAGCAAATGTCGGAGCTGGTGCAGGGCAGAGGGGGTGTTTCTGCAGGGTCACAAAAATATCCAGGAGCTGCGAATCAGAAACTCAGCAGACCCGCGCAACTTTTCGAGCAAGCACACTTTACCTTTTTGTTTGGGAGTTTTTTTTTTTTTTTTTTTTTTTTTTTTTTTTTTTTAAAACTACTACTTTTTGATTTAACCCTGGTCCGCTGCAAAGATGACCACAGCCGTGCTGTCGCCGCCTTTCTTCGACTTCGAAATCATGAACAAGGTAGCTATACAACTTTTCCTCCCCCCCCCTCTCTCTCTCTCTCTCGGGTCTTCTCTGTTAGCACGTTAGCCTCTGTGGAGGAATGGGGAGCTGCACGCGGCCCTCTGCCGTGACGCGCCTGTTTTTGGAGGCTTGTTTTGTTTTTGCTCGTTTCGGATCTTTGCTCTCCGCTTCGCTGTGACGTTATCACAAACCTGTTGTTGCCCCGTCTCTGTCCTGGACGCGTTGTTTGTGTCTTTTTAAAAAGTGTTGCCCCAGCCTGCCTGTAACGTAACATCAACTGTTAACACTTGTTGAAATGTTAAAACTTGTTCTAGTCAACATGTGCCACGTCAGTTAGCGAAACTAGACATGTCGGGTTAACTGGCACTTTCCCACGTCTTTCGTGTCCCTCTTTCTGTTAATGAGCGCAAGTTTTGCGCCACTTTTAATACTCCTAGCAAAGCAGCCACATGCTCGCTAATCATTGACTCGAGTCGTCTGGCTTTTAGTTGCTGTCGCCTCCATAAACCTCGTTTCTGTGATTAACCGCGTTAATATTTGTTAACACTCAACTGGTTTTAGAAATCGTTAACGGTTCACCGGAGAGTTCACGTCACTGCAATGTTTTCGTCCGCGTGCATTTTAATGTTTTCAGTGTCAGATTATTTATTTATTTATTTATTTATTTAATCTGCGCCTTTTTTTCCTGCGCGGTTGGTTTTTAATACTGATGTCAATCAGTGAAGTCTTCTAGTGCGTACGTGTATTGAGACGCAGATCAGCTTCCCCTCGTAATTCATTCAGCAGGATGCTTCCTTCATTATCTCCCAAATGATGCCGCCTCTTTGTAGCCACGAGCAGCCCTGTGGCCCCTCATGTGCTGCTGCTCCATTTACTAAACAGGCACACATTCCTAACCGGGGCAACTTGCCAAACCAGCTGCTGCTCTATAGGCCTGTATCCGCTTATGTTGTCAGAGCCAAAACGAACACAGTCATGCAAGAGGAGCCTGTTCCCACCAGCTCTCTTTTTAAGATCAGGACCACACTGATCAGCCGAGGTGCTGGCGTAGGTTATTGATCCTAACGATGTGTATTCTTTGTGTCTCTGCAGAACAACAAACTGCTCAGCTACAACAACAACCTGGGCGCCCCCCATCCCATGTCTGTCCCTTGCACTGGCACTAATGTGCCCATCTCCAGCCCCGCCGGAGCCCTGCTGGACAGGAAGGCGGTGGGATCTCCCCCGTTGGGAGGCGTGTACCAGCGGCGGCACTCCGTCAGCAGCACAAAGTTCAGCCAGAACCAGTTTCTGAACAGCCTGAAGGCGGCGGACCACTCCTCGCTCATCTCAGGGCTTGGCAATGCCAGCAGCAACAACAACAACAAGGAGAACCGCATGCGAGACCGCTCCTTCTCCGAGACGGGCGAGAGGCTCCTCAACAAGTGCCTGGGCCCCGCCAGCCCCACCGGCGGCAGCCAGGTGAACTCCAGCCGCTACAAGACGGAGCTTTGCAGGCCCTTTGAGGAGAACGGCTCCTGCAAGTATGGCGACAAGTGCCAGTTTGCTCACGGAATCCATGAACTACGCAGCCTGAGCCGCCACCCCAAATACAAAACCGAGCTGTGCCGCACCTTCCACACCATCGGGTTCTGCCCGTACGGGCCTCGCTGCCATTTCATCCACAATGCCGAGGAGCGCCGCGGACCTCCCCAGCAGTGCTCCCCTCTTAACTCCTGCAACAAGATGGACAGGCCTCGCCTGCAGCACAGCTACAGCTTCGCGGGCTTCTCCAGCTCAGCCGGGCTGAGAGACAGCCCCACCTCCGTCACCCCTCCGCCCATGTTCTTCCCCGACGAGGTCCCAGACTGGCCCAGCTGTAACCCCTTCACCTACTCCAGCCAGGAGCTGGCCAACCTGTTCGGGCCCAGCCTCGGTGCCGGTCCTGTGGGCACAGAGCCCAACGCCCCTGGACCTCCCTCTCCGACGAGCACGCCGTACTATTTCAGACCCATGTTGGTGTCCCCCCAGATGTTCGAGTCTCCATCCAGCCCTCCCGACTCTCTGTCAGACCAAGAGGGCTACCAGAGCAGCTCCGGAGGCAGCCTGAGCGGCTCCGAGTCCCCCACGCTGGATACAACCCGCCGCCTTCCCATCTTCAGCCGCCTCTCCATCTCTGATGATTAGACCGCGAGCGTCCACCAGTGACTTTAAAGTTCAATGACACAAAGAGAACACGGCACTCCCCTCTACCTCTGCACCCTTGTCCCGAGCCCCCCCCCCCACAAACAACACCGTGTTAGCTCCTTGTTAGCATAGCAAGGATGTAGTCAGTTAAGGGAACGCTCTCTCTCTCTCATTCCATCTCTTAAGTTTTAAAAAGTACCTTGCCATGTGTCATAGTGCCAAAAAAAAAGGAGGAAATTGAACAATGAAAATCATGAGAACAAGAATTGACTGTTTTGCCAGGTGCCACTTGTTTTTTTTTTTTTCTTCTTCTTCATTTGTTCTTGAATGTGTAGCAGCACAAGTGGCCTTGGAAAGGGGAGTGCTTTGCACTAGCCCCCCCCTCTCTCCTCCCGCCCTCTTCCCAGAAGATACCACTTCCCCCCCGAGTTAGCTGGAGGGTGCTCACTAACGTAACTGTAGATCTACCGCAGCCGTTTTATACAGACTGAGTTAAGACAAAAAAAAGGAAAAAAATAGACCCTGAAAAGATATGAATAGTTTTTAAAAAATAAAATAAAAAGTGCCTGGGGCGGTTTCTGCATGTGTTTAGGGTGAATGGACTACTCTTGTTGGTTCTTTCTCATTACCCCCCCCCCCCCCCCCCCTAAAGCCCCGTCTTATGTAATTGTGGACTGGGTGAGTCTGCAGGAAGGACTTTGAACTGGAAGTTGGTTATGCTCCCCCCTCCCCTCCCTTTTTCTCCTCCTGTTGCTGGTCACTGGCTCTTTATTGGGAAGGAAGTCTTGATATCAAACTGATCATTAAACCTGTAAGACTTTGTCCCGCCTCCCCACCCTGCCTTCATCCTCGCCGGCCTGGGGAATTCCAGCATTCCCATGGTGCAGTTGTACATCCTGCGATCAGATTTCCAAGCTATTTGACTTTACTTCTTCCCTACTTTAGTACCTGCTCCGAGGAGCACTCTGTACTCATTACATCTTTTTTTTTTTTGGCATTTTTTTTTTGCTTTCTTTATTTGATAATTATTTTTTATTAATGTTATTATTACGGTTATTATTGTTTGAAAAAACTTTCCAGACAGAAGGTTTTTGCTTGTCACTGCTTATTTAACTTATCAGAACATATTTATTGCTGATCATATGCTTTTTTTTTTTTTTTTTTTTTTTTTTTTTGTTAATTTTGTTTTGTATTTATCTGGATAATGAACAATAGAATATATTTTCTTTTATGTTAAATTATGATCTTCCATATTAATCTAAAGATTGTGAAGACGTTTTTGTCAGTTTTCCTTTTTTCACAGTTTAATATATTGTACTTCAATGACTTTTGTTCTGCAACTACACTTTGTCAAAATGAACCTTAATTTAAAGCAAAAAAAATGCAAAAAAAGATGTTTTGCGTTTTGATTATTTATTGTACTTTTTTCCTCTTTTTTTTTTTTCTTTCTTACTCCCTCTTATCGGACCGCAATTCCATCTATACTAGATCTGCTTGTATTCATTCCTGACGTTTTCCCCTTCACGTCTTCCAATAGCCTGACGGTAACGGTAGCTAACTGTTAACACATTGATTGACTTCCGTCTGTTTTCGTCTCGGATCTTGTCCCAGACCGGAGTATTAACTGGCAACACTTGGGTCGAGGTAAAGGGGTGCCGGGAGACGTCCCGCCGGTGAAGGGGGAGTCTCCGAGTCAGAGGACTGGTTTTTGTTAAAGAGGTCTTCTGTAACAGTAACAGCTGTGACCAAATGGGTTGAGGAAAGTTCACTTTGTTTTCCTTTTTAATTTGATTGGACGCTTGATGCACCTGCTTGGCCCCCTCTGACCATTGGAAGTGCCTCTTTGAATACATTCCAGGTAGCTGGCTTCTCTGCCTTTTTATATTTGATAAATGGAGGACGATTAAGTTTTTGTTTTTACGTCACTTGTTCTCGGTTTCCTTCACGTGTTTGGAAGAGGTGAACAGATTTTGACACAAAGAAAGTAAAACAGTTGAATGTATTTTTTCAGCCATGTTTTTTTCACTACAGTAATTTCTGTGAGTTTATACGAAAACCCGTTTTTTCTTTCTTTTGTAAGTATTGATTGCAGTTAAGTCAATAAACCCCGTATTTTTTGAAAAGTTCAACTGTGTAATGAGTTGTGTACTTTGGTTGAAACCTGATTTAGATGCTCTTACACCAGACTTTTCTTCTTCTAATCTGTACAATGAAGATTACATTTGATCATTAGTATTCCTTATAGACCTTATTTTGGGTGGCGTTAGAGGAGACTGGTTATTTTAATATTCGTCTAATACAGGACTGCAGGGACAAAGCTTTACAGAGGTTTTCAAACTGAGGCCCGCCCCATAAATCCACTTTGAAGTCATAGGACACTCCCTTACATCTCCTCAACCTGCCTGAGAATCAACACACTTAAAGTTTTCTTCAGTATCAGAGAATTCCAGTGATAGTCATCTACACATCCATGGGTACATCGCAAACAGGAACTGCTAATTCGGCATACTTTTAAATCTAACTTACAAAAATGTAACCAAATAGGCTTAAAAAAACAAAACTGGGCTCACGTTGTAGGCCACAGCCAACTAAGGCAGCATAGTACTTCAGTGTCAGACTGCTTTACATAAAGGGACAGAGTACGTTTACAGATGTTTCATTTAAAAATGGGAAAGAGAAGCGACTGTGCTTCTCTGTAAATAAAGCGGAACTAAAGGGAGTTTCACTGTGGTGGAAGTTGATTGGTGAGCAGTCGGGGGGGTATTGACCTGGCGATGATCAAACCGAGCAGGTTTTGGTTACGCAAAGACGAAGCACTGCTGCTTTCAGCAGAAGTATTGATCAGGGGGCTGTAACCGGTACTTTTCCCAGAATAAAAAGAAAAGTGATTTGCTGAGGTTATCGCCTGATCAATGATCCTGAGGTTACAAGCAAACCGATCGATACATGTGTGAGGATAAACAATTGAGTCATAGGTTGATGGGTTTGTCAAAAACATACAGCACAGTACCCCATGTGGTCAATTTGACATAAATACATCTAACGACCTCTACTTCAGCATTAATGAAGCCGAGCGGTGTTTGATTTCAGTAACGACACACAGACAGCTTCCCCTTCATCCTCTACATCCACTCTGCTTCTGCTTTCGCTCTCTCTGGACACTTCCTTCCGTCCGTCCATGTTTATATTCTCTCAGATTGCAAAAAAAAAAAATAAAAAAACGAGGCGGAACAGGAACTCCCTTCCCTCCATACAATGGTGGGTGCTGACCCGTCACATCTGACCCGTGGAGGCCTTGTTGTTGCTTTACTCCAGAGAACCTGGGCCCGGTGGATTCCTGTCCCCCCCCCCCCTCTCATTGACCCGACCACCTGCTGAGAGCCTCTCTGCACTACCAGCAAGTTAAACAGGGAAATGGCCTTCCAAACATAGCTCTTTTTTGACGCTCTCAGTTGATTACTCACTCGTATACATTCTTTTAAAAGCAGAGAAAGCTAAAAATACCACAACATGTGGTCCACACATGGAATACCTACGAGTATTTATGATGTACCGCTAATAAAATCCCCATTTCTCAAGCAGTGATCAAGAGCAAACTTGGAAGAAGAAGAAGCCACAATGCAACAACACAGAGGTAGTCAAAGGAGTAACTTTTGAAAACGTTTTAATGCTGCTGAAGGGAAGTGGTTACAGAAGAGGCAACGGGTTCACTGGACATGTACGGGTCCTGGAGACCACAGGCCACCTTTAACAGTCTAAGGAAGACACATTGCTTCATCACTTTATACGCCATGACTTTTATGAGAGTTGCTTATAAACACGATCTTTAATTGATGACATGTTGCAGAGGTCTGCTACATAGCACGACCAACGACCGTAAAAACAGTTCCTGCTAAATACAATTCATTTTCATCTGCTGAGCATCTGTGGTTGGCGTTGACAGAACCTTTGAGGCAGCGCTACCCCTCCATAAACCCAAATCATTTCAGATGAGAGTTTTCTAACAGTTTGCTCACGAGAGGAACATCGAGTTTCATCGAATTGGCCTCAATACATAATAACATCACTATATACACGAAGTACATTTCTTGGTCTGCGAATGAGTTTTTTGGCAAACAGAATGAATATATATTTGTTCATGCATAGAGCATATAAATGCATTTAAAAGAAACATTTCCTTATTTGTTGTGTTAGCGGCGGTTATGTTCATATTTTGTTGCCTCCATCAAAAGGCCTCGAGACAATTTTCCACATATTGCGTTTTCATAAATATAATGGATCGTTTTCCGTATCGCAAACCAAACCAGGTGAACATGACTTGAGAACATCTTCTTTTCTTGCTGCACGCTTCAAGAAGAACTCAAACTGCGTGCAGTTGGAGGGACATGAAAGAGGGCCGCTTCCTGTTTGTGTGGTGTGCGCGTGTGTGCGTGCGTATAGAGACACCTTGAGACGAAGCACCAGGAAGTGGGTTTCTGAACCTCCAGCAGCAGGTCTGAAGGCTGGTGGAGGGGGGGGGGGGGGGTCGTCTGCTCTTTCAGGGCAGGAACACAAACGAAAAAGAAGAAAAAAAAAACTTCCATTACTTCATCACATTTTACAGCAGGTTGCTTTCCAACATGGAACGAGTACGGTGACACAGATCAAGTTTGTGGTTCATTCATTGCTTCCTGCACAACAGGATAGAGCAGGTGTGCAGCTCTACTCTCAGTATCTCCATTCACCTTTAACCCGCACGGTTGAGCAAGAGAGTGTGGCGGCATGTACACTTTGTAGTTGTGTTATCAGAGGCAGGCTCACCTCTTTGTCTGAGAAAGAGGTGAGCAATTACTTCTGGATGTGCTAACTGTGCTATTTCCCCTATCGACACTCACAGCTGAGAGCAGGGTGGCTGCAGCCCCGCGTGCATGCGTGTGTGCATGCGTGTGTGCATGCGTGTGTGCATGCGTGTGCATGGCTGCAGTGGGACAGGTGAGGGATACTTAATCACCAAACAGAGGCCGCTTTGTCTGTAGAAAACAGAAAGAATGATGAACCTCCTTCAGACACACAACAGAGCTCGCAAACTTGCATTAGAAACAAGCAAGAACTGCACTTTCAATGTCAGGGGTTGGATTAGATGTTCCTTCATGTAGCGACCCACGGTGGTAGCATAAGCCCACATGGGACAAAAGTGCGTGGTGGTCTATCTTTAAAAAAGTTTGACATTTTGGGAAAATACTCATTTTCTGGCGGAGAGGTAGGAGAGAAAGTTGACGCCACTCTCTTGTTTGTATCGGAAGTATGAAGCCACTTCCAGCAGCTGGTTAGCTTAGCTTAGCTCAGATAGAGAGAGGATCGACACGCAACAAAGGTCCCGCGGTTGAAATCGAACCGTAGACGTTGAAGCTACGCGTTGTGCTCAGTAACCATTTGGCTATCAAGGCACTGCCCCCGATAGCTAGCCTTTATGCTAAGCTAAGGCAACCAGCTGCTGGCTAAAGCTGCATATTTAATGTTCAGACACAAGAATGCTATTGATCTTATCAACACTCGCCAAGTCTTTGCAAGAAAGCACATGCGTGCAGAGAACACAGCGCGGCGAGTCAGGTGTTAAGCTGTGACGGACAAACTGCAACAATGAAGAATCAAGTCACATTTCTGACAGCGACCTCGATTAATTGACAGCAACATATGCTCACGATGCAGGTATGGCTTCAGTGCCTTGCCTCTGAAGCGCCCGTCTTGCTTACATATAGTGAAAGTACAGCTTTGTCATCTCCGCCTGCGCTCCCTTTTAACTCTCTGTGGTTGACTTGTCTGTGGCTTCACGGGTGGGATTGCGGGGAGTTAGAGTCTTGTTTTCCCAAATATTGAAATTCTTAACTTAATTATGGGGATGCGTTTTATAATTTGTGTTAACAAGGGGCCTCCTCATCCCATCTCTAATTCCTTCCTGACTATTATCTGCCTGTAGAGTGTGTGTGTGTGTGTGTGTGTGTGGTTCACCGTCTGGATACAAAACAATTGAGATGAATGACAGAGAAAAGTGGATTAGCCCCAAAAGTGTGGCCGCTTTAATTTACGTTTTGATATCTTTGCCTTCAACAGAATATAATTAAATATGCAATCTATTGTACTGTGGTTGTGCAGTATTGTTCTATTGTAAACCTGCTGTTTAAGCAGTAACTCCCAGGCTCCAGTCAGCATATTAGTAATACTCTAATCTCAGTAGATGTAACACTTTTCTCTCCAGTCATGCAGATTTCTCTGCTGCCGGCAGCAAAATGGCGGCGTTATCTTTGTACGTCTATGGCCATATGTGTCACAGGGAGACTGATTGCAGATCAACAAAGACAACAGTCACAACCACTCCCTGATCCTGTGGGTTTAACCCAGCCACTCCGCAGCCCTATTATGTAGGCGACCGAGGCCTTGACACACTGCTTACCGAGTAATGACCATTAGCCCTTCCAGGATCCAGTGTCACATGTGCTTTTCTCCCCCCGGGCTAAGTGGCAACCCCTGACCTGTCAAAGAAAGGAAGAGAAAACACACATGTGTTGAGCAGAGGAGCAGAGAGGTGAGGAGTCGCCCGAGGAGAGCTCTGGTGATGGCCGTCTTACAGGTTGTGGAAACACAAACCCTTCCACTCCTGACTGTGACAGAAAAACAAACACAGAGCCGCTAAACTCTGGCTGAGCCCCGCGCTAATGGACAAGCGATGACTTTTTCCCCAAACGAGACGCGCCGGCACGGCCAATGGGAGAGCCCGGACCGAACCAGACACTGTTGTGCTTTGGGTTTCTGGTCCACTGGGCCGAGTGAGTCTCTCCCGAGTACTGAACCACTTAACTCTTCCTGTCTCATGACTCCCAACACCGTGGCCCGATGGGAGGAAAGTGGGCTCCCCCAGCAGCGATCAGAACACCTGCTGTGCATTCTGACCCACTCCTGCTCTAATTGGGACCTTGCAGGATAATTCCAGTTTGTAACAGGTTTTTTTGTCTAGTTTTGGCCACAATTTCCATAGCTTACAATAACATTTGAAGAACTCAACAGCAGTGTCTCTTTCCAGAAATCATGACAGTGTTACTCAAAATAATCCACAGACCTTGTGAGCAGTTTCATGGAGGAACTATTTTCTTTCAACCAAAGTTCCGACATGAAGAGAACATCTCTACGGCCGTTATCTCCAAAACTAGGCAACTCACACGAAAACGATCTAGATTGAGAAACAGCAACAACAGGTCAGAAGAGAACACGTCCTTTAACTTTGGGGTGACCTGTACCTTTAGACCTTTTGTGTAACAGAATTCTGTTTTTTCGGTAGTCACCTCGTAAACCCTTGTTGGGGTCAAGACTCCGACCGTAACCACTTTATTTGGAGGTCCAAAACAAAAAAACTGTGTGCGCACAACTAGAACAAGTACGGCAGGTCAAAGTTGAACCATGAAGTTGGTCTGTAAACCGTGACAGACATTTACACAGATTTCTACCCTCCACCCTCGTCTTCTCTTCCTCCCTGGAGGCGAGTTTAAAAGCGGTCTGATGCCGTTTCTTGCTCTTCTTTTCATTTTTATTAACCTGGTGAAAATGTAATTATCCCCCCTAAATATGGCGACAGAAAATACAAAAAGATGACGAACATTGTGTACGTTTAGTGTGTGTTTCTAAGCTCTTCCACATACACACCGTGACTGAAACACCAGGACAGACACAGCTTGACGAGTCCTCGCTTATGTCCCCGGTGTGTGATGCGTGATAGTGAAAGAGGTTAGCATGAAGCCACTGAACCGTGCTAAAGCTAAAAACAGCGTTTCCTCCCACATGATTGTGCAGCATCTGTTTCCTCTGGTGGAAAACAACCTCTTTCTCACTTCTGAAACGCAGTTTTCAGTTTCTCCCAATTTCAATACTGATATATATGACCTCGGCCTGTACACACACACACACACACACACACAGACACAGAGACAGACATCACACTCCTAGAAATAAATACACTGCTACTCCCCTACCCGCCTACAGATATGCAGTGGACCATGGTAGACCTCTATAGTTGACTAAGCAGCCGCTTTGAGTCACTCAGGCCTTTTAGAGGTACGAGCAGAAAGGAGATGACATCAATAGCGGTTTTACAGGAAGTCCTTGCTCCATCTTGTACCGAGGCCAAGTCTGCGCTCAGCACAGATGATCGTATCTTGTATCAGCGATCTAACGCTCAACGCAAGTCACGTGATGTTGTAAAATGAGAAAATGTTGACGAAGTAGAAAAAGGAGCGACAGCAGCTGCTTGAAAGACGGGGCAGCCTGAGAGGATCACTGGACTCAGGTCAGCCTGCTGCTAATACAACCATGGCTGTATCGCTTTTTTTTGTTTGAGTTGTAAACAAGGCCTAGATATCTCTGGCCTTGGGAGGTTAGGGAATAGTGAAGTGAACTCTGTATCTCTGTCTGTGTGTGTGTGTGTGTGTGTGTGTATTTCACAATGATCTGCTGGCTGAGGCTCAGAGAGACGAAGATAAGAACTGACTGTGAGAAACCGCAGCTCTCACACCCACTCACCAAAAAAAGCACACCGAAACACACACACACACGCACACACACACACACATACACACACACACACGTGTGCATGCTCCAGCTCGTATGAGAGTCTGAGCGCACACAGCAGCAGGCCTTGTGGAAAGGCACCTTTAATAGTGGATACTGGTTCCCTCAGGGACGTACGTGGGGCTTCGCACGATTGAGGAATTTAGCAGTAAAAAACGTGTCTGACTGAGATTTCTCAAGAGAAGTCTTCCGTGGAGATAAGGCCCGGCCTGAAACCTCTCCTAGGCTCAGCCTCGAGCCTCACCTGCCTACCTGCTGCGACATGCACTCGCACAGGTAGGCAGGAAAAAAAGGATTAGAGCGAAACCTTTACACAAAGGCCTTCAGTGATGGTGGTGTCAGGGTATTAGTAAGTTCAGCGTCGCAAAGTCAGCGTGCCCACAGTGAGCCGTTTCTATCTGAGACCTTGTTTCTAACCTTATCAAGAGCGTGACAAACAGCTGACTCAAGTTAAGATTACTAGTATTAGACCAGCGATGTGACTGGAGAGTTGAAACTTCAGATTTGTGTCAGATTTAAACCACAAAAATGAGGACTTTAGACTTGCCTGGACTTGACACTTTGAAGCAAAACCATGAGACCATGTAACACTTAAATGACTAAATATCACTCAGTCATTCGTCTTACTGGCTGCTGACTTACTGCTGCCACACAACTGCACACACACGTTCATGCTGTTTATCATCTTCAAATACATCCTTAGTATGTATATATATTATGTATACTCTGAACATCACTCTTATTGTTACGCAAGTAAAAGAAGAACTTAATTCATGAGCAATAAAAAAAAACCTGCTCAATTCAATACTTTCAGATGTGTTTTTTGTTTAATTTGTGATCTAAATATTTGATTTTCTTTTACAGAACATAACATTTGGCAGAGAGACATAAACATACATGCATCCTAACAAAATGAAATAATATTCGCAAGTTATAGCAGAGACAAAAAGAAAGGACAGAAAAAAATAAGGACGAGAGCTTCCTCGCACTTTCACTGTTTTGTGCTCGGGCGCTGGAAACACATGACTCTCATATGTTTTGCTGCTCTGGTCCGGTGTGACTGCTAGCTAGCTTATGGAGGCCAATAGAGCATGTTTGCTGACGATGCAGGTCACACTTTGAAATGTGCCACGTTATGGAGCTAAAGACTCCAATTGCTGCTTCAGTCCGACTCAAAAGCAAGAGACTCTAGTTTTAAGTCTTTGGTTTTCAACAAACACGACAGCATGAGGCAGGCTTTGCATGGTGGCCTTGGGACGGCTCTATTAGGCCGATGCACAGCCTTGACAGGAAACTATTCAAAAACTATTTCAGCGTTTCATTTCACTAGTCAGCATTTACACCTGACTCGCAATTTAATTGCACTTTGAAAACCTGACTTGGGGCGTGTCCTCGGGGACTGGAGAGATGATTTGAGATTGGTCTTGACTTCTACTTGCCCCAAAAGACTTGTTAACATCGTTGCTTGGGTCTGAAGAAACCTACACCACCTACACAATAAGCTCTTTGCTGGAAATAAAACATTTGTTCTCAGAAGGGAACTCATCAGGGTTTTGCTACTCTGTGAATCAGACATCATTGTTATCGGAGACAGGGAATAACAAGCGAACGTGATGCGAGAGAGCGGACTGAGGCCCAGAGGAAGGCCGCAGCACAATGCGAGGCAAAGCAGAGTTCTATAAATCTCAACGCTAACCGATTCCCCACCTGTGTTCGCTGTCTTCCCAGAAACACAGAGTCACACAAGCAGCTGGCCTGCTCTGGAAAACCATCATGACCGCGATGCTCAGACACAAAATCACACAATCAAGAGTTCTGGATCTCAAACGCCGGCGACGTGTAGAACAAACTACCCCTTTAAGGCAGAAATTGTAGTTTTGGCATGACGTTCCACAGTGGCACACACACAGCTGTGCAAATTCATGCTTTGCATACACGCGATCACACAACACAGCCATTAATCTGATTAGAAGGCTGGCCACAATTTCCAAATTGCAGTCTTAAAAGGGCATTGTGGTCTTGGCCAAACCAAAAGCCTGAAATAAAGTTACGTCATCCATATACCACCATGATATTAACAGTAAGACGGCCCCATCCGGATTCATAGTACTTCCCAGTAAAAAGGCTGTCAGTGTTTCTGGAGGTGACGCATCAAGTGTGTGTGTGTGTGTGTGTGTGTGTGTACAAGTCCGCCGCATATGTAAACACATCCGAATGTGAATGAGCATACAAACACATATGAATGTGTATGAGCATGTGGGCTGAGGGGGGGGGTTGTTTACTTGGGAAGCCTCTCAGAGAGTGTCTCCTGGCCGGCTCTCACTTCCTGCCCCTGTGCCTGGAGCAGCAGCCTGTCTAGTCAGCCACCTCGGGCTGACAGGGAGACCACATGCTAAAAGACTTATTGGCCTACTTTAGAAGACCTATGGGAGGGAGGGGGAACCGAGCTCTGGGTGGGGCTGGGACTGTTTTGAAGGGAGATTGGGGGGTCTATGGGGTGTCTGATTTTTTTTAATAAAGCACTCCCCTCCCCCCTCTCCCTGCTTTTCCTCTGAGTGCTTACAGCTGCAGGGATGGAGAAGGGGGGGGGGGCATAGCGGAACAGAGCGAACAGGCTCGGCATAGAGAGGGCCCTTCATGAAGTCACATCTGGACCTTTCCCAGGGAACTCAATGGAGCGGAGAGGCTAATGAAAGTCTTAAGTTATGTAATTGAGCTCTTCCATGTGCACCAGACGGTAATGTTGGCTCGATCCGCAGCACAGGATGTTAGCGAAATCCTACGGACATTCAATGTTCCTATACAAAAGGCCCGATGAACTCGGCCGGGCTGATGCCGCTGCCGTCACGTCCGTAGCATCTTGCTAACCCAGAATCTGGATATGGTGGCGGTCCGGGCCCGTACATGGAGGCGCTGCAGCGAGAGACTTGGCCTGCGAGGCATAACAAACAGGGTTTGGCATTCACTGCTACTAACAGGCCCACTTAGGTTGATTGGCCCGTGTTGTTTTGCTGTAGTCAGGCTTCCACTGACCGGCAGCAGTGGAAAAGTACAAGAGAATTATGAACGTCGAGTGCAGCGCATGATTAAATGTGGTGGACGATGATTCCGTTTGAACCCGGTTCAAAGTGTAAACGATTGTAATGTAACGTCGAGCCTTGCAGTTTATGACAAACACATGTCTGCTGGTGTATTGTTATGCTTCGCAGTGCCTTGAGCAGAGAGGCTGTAAAATAAGCTGGCCTGGTTATGAGCGGGAGAGGGAAAGAAACGCCTGCGCTGTAGGATAACATGGTGAGAGGAGGCGTGATGACTGGTAGACAACACGCACATAATGCAGTACGTGTGTGGAGGCAATCAAGCCTGTAGTCATGTGTACGTACGCCTGTGTGTGTGTGTGTGTGTGTGTGTTCGTGTCCATCTGCATGTAATGTAACAACTGTCGGTTGTGACCACAGATTGAATAAGGTGTCCGGTATCAGCTCGAGCTCTGATTTACCTTCCACGGCCGAGGGGAGAAGAAAGAGAAGAAGCCGAAGCGGAGGAGACGCTCCTGAAATGAACACCTTGGTAAAACCTGCCGCTGTATAAAGTGTCAGCGGCGGGGGCCTCTCGGTGGCGCGGTGCCAAGCCCCGGAGCCACCATCACCTCCACCACCACCGCCGCCACCGCCGCGCCGTCCATTAATAACGGAGGAGAATAACAGTGACGGAGGGGAAGATGGGCCAGAGCGACGATACATTACCTGGCAATTAGACGAAGGGGCGGAGGCAGCGAGTGGAAATGCAGACCATATGGGAGGCTATGTGAGAGGCCACCTGACCCAAGGGGCCCACAACTCTCACATCAACACTCCTCGCCAGCCTGGACCTGTTTGATGTCTTACATAATGCACTGAATACCACCCTCTCTCCATCCAGTCTTTCCAGCACCCCCTCCTCCTCCTTCACACTTGCCCTTTGCCTTCCACTCTGGGACCACAACCACAAAGGCAGGGACCCCGGCCAAGACAAACACAAGCCAGACGCAAATCAATTTTGAGAAGTTATGGCGCGACAATTACAGCTCAACGCGGCGCTGACAAGTGTGTCAAGAGTGAAGTGTGTTGCATCTGTAGCACAAGTGATCGGACACACAAGAGACATAACAGCAGCTGCCACTGGCAAAACCCTTTTGCATGCGTCCTTTATATAACATTAGTAATCCTGATGATCATTCCCTGGACGTTCCTCAGTGGAATCAAGCAGAACTTGACACATACAGGACTTGTCCTTGTATTTTCCAAAGCTTGAAAAGGGGAATTTCCCAAACGCTTCCTTCTGATGAAGGAGCTAAAGTTCAAAAGCTTAAGGAAACAGTTTGAGATTTTAGGAAGTTCGCTGATTTGCTTTCTTGCTGAGAGTTAGCCTAGCTTAACGTAAAGACTGGAAACAGGGGGGGGGGGGGGGGGGGGAAGCTAGCCTGGCTCTGTTTAAAGGGAACAAAATGCGCCGCTAAAGCTAACTAATTCACGCCAAATATCTAGTTTATTAAGCCGTTGCTGGGAAGAGGCCAAGTAGTCGTTTTTCGGGGGTTTTGTACCAGACTACTTCTTGGCTGGGAAAAGTGACTTCCTGGAGTCTCCGCTGGTTTCCCAGCAATCTCAAAGTGACGACAAGACTCCCAGCTATGGAATAATCTGGGACATAACCCCCAATAAAAAACACCATTTGTCATTTTTTTACATTTCAGTTTGTAAGTGTTTATTAGTGAGCTTTAGCGGAAATGGTTGGCAGAATTTTTAACAGTGGACGCAGCCAGGCTAGCTTCCCCCCCCCTGTTTCCTAGTCCTTGTGCTAAGCTAAGCTAAACCAGCTGCTGGTTGTAGCTGATACATGGCGTAGAGATACAAGACTGGTATTGATCTTTTCATCCAACTCTCAGCAAGGAAGCGAATGAGCGCATATCCCAAAATGTCAAACCTTTTCTTTAATCTGTACACATCAACACACAGTGCTCTCCTGCTGACTCAGTCTGGCTGGTGTATAAGAGCGGCTCCTGGCCAGGTCTAGTCAGAACCAGAAGGGCCAGCAGCAGCTCTGTGGAAACACTGACTCACCAGCCAGGGGACGTAACTCAACTCTACCTCCTCACAGCTGGCTCGCAGGAGGAACAGAATATATACTTTATTTCTAAAACACCTTTGTTGTTACAGCACAAAAACACAACAGAGCTCAAATTAACACGCGAGAAAAACAGTCCGGAGAGATAAATCTCACACCTGAGAGAAATTAAACGAAAAATCACGCAGCACTGCACCGCAGCTCCTAATCCACCATATATATGAGAGAGAGAGAGAGAGAGAGAGAGAGAGAGAGAGAGAGAGAGAGAGAGAGAGAGAGAGAGAACTGTTGGCCCATCATCAGCCTCTTCTTAGACGACGCTCCTCAGGGAGCTTGTGGTCTAATCTTATAAAACGTTGAACACCCGCTCTCTGCGTGCTCTACAGGCTTATTAGTTGCAGTTGCTGGGTGCTGAAGTGTAGTAAACGGACTCGTTACACTTCAGGCTCACAGAATGCCGCTCTGACGGAGTCCCAACTGAATTATGGTGCAAGAGCGCGGGGCGGAGAGGTGTTGAGGTGTCGTTAGAGTGACGCGGGCTTTTTTCACACTGTTCAGCGCCGTTGCTGAAAGCTAAATCTTTCATCAGCCCAACCGTGCTCAAACCTGAAGTCGTGTGAATAGGGCCACTTAAAGAGACGTACCCAAACTAAACATCACAGGTCACAGATGTGTGTGTCGATCCTGTTGTTTCATATCATTCGTGTGTTTACTGTTCAGGTCAGGGGTCTCCGTCTTAGTGCCTTGGGTTAGGGGGAATTTTAACCAGGTAAGTTTACCCTCAACCAGAGACGAACAAACTCATCTCCTCATCGTGCTTTTTTTTTGCCCAAACTATGGAAACAGGAAACAGCAGTGACAAAGGAAGTCAGAGAGTAACAACAACAGCAGCAGTTGTGGTGAAAGAGGCACCTCAGAAAATATGAGAATTTAACCACCCGAAAGTTCAGAGCAAAGCAAATACGATATAGCAAAGATCCTCTGGAGCAAACAAACAATTTGAAAGTGCTGATGTTAGCATCCAGATGTAAACAAAGGCAAAGAAGTACAGGCGACATGGCTGCGTTGCCCTCTAATCATGTGGCATTTTAGATCATCTGCTGACAGCTTGCAGAGGAGGCTGGTGAAACTCCACGGCAATTCAGCATCGTTTCCCTCTGCAAATGGGCCCCTTTGGCTGAAGTATGAGTTAAGCCAATGCATCGCCAAACGTCAACCATCATCATATGCATTCAGCCATCTTTACAATGAGAAATGAGAACGGCTGCACTGGAAAGGGCTTTGCAGGATCACAAAGATGCATTTTGGGAAAATGTGATCATTTATTTTCCTTCTAAGAGTCAGATGAGAGGATTTATACCACTTTCAAGTCCACACGTCAAGTGTGGAGCCGGGAGGCGATAAGCCTAGCTTAGCAGATAGTGGAGAAACAGCTGGCCTGGGTCTTCACAAAGCTCAAAACTCCACCTCCCAACACGAGACGTTCACACATTTTCAACACATTTTCGGCTTTTCCAGTGTCATTTTACGCAGCGTCGCTAGAGTGAAACATTGTTGTTCGGTTTAGGAAACAAAACCACGTAGTTAAGTTTCGGAGAAACATCGTGGCAGGGCCACGACGGACTGATGGGGAACTGTTTCTGGAAAGACAAGTAGAATTGTTTTGTGTCATTTTTCAATGCCGTGAGCCCAAGTCTTACGTATGGGGACAATTAAGTACATCATACCGCATCGTAACGTATCATACCGTACCCTTCCGTACCTTATCCTCTCATACAACAAAACTAAAATATTAAATTCACCTCTTTCGTATTAGGACAGAAGACGCAGTATTCTCAGACAACTGTTTTTGGGGGAATTTGGGTAAACCTGGACCAGGATTTGGTGTGAATCTGAGCTCCAGCACCTGTGTCCAGGGCGGCAGAGACCTCTTGGTCTCCAGGCCACGTCCGCTCTGATTATAGCCCCAGAACAATGCAAGCCATTGTGGCAGACAGAGCACGGAGTCTGTGCAGTCTTCTCCATCATCTCTCTCAAACGCTCTCATTCAGCACACACACACACACACACACACACACACACACACACACACACACACACACACACACACACACACACACACACACACACACACACACACACACACACACACACACACACACACACACACAAGTGGTGTAATGGACTACAGAGTTGAGCGAACCACATAAAAGGTAAAAATGTATGGTGTGTTTTTTTTAAGTGAGCATGAAATATGGTTGACTGGGTCTCTGGTGTTCAGGCAGCATGCCAAGACTTGAAGAAGGCAGTTCAAATGCATTACACACACACACACACACACCCACACACACACACACACACACACACACACACACACACCCCCCCCCCGCAGGAGACCTCAGGCCACAGGGGAAGAACAATCTGATGTGCCACACAGCGAGAGGCTCTCTGCAATTAGACAGTCACTTTATCACACTGCACACTTTTTGTTTTTATTTCCATCTCGCTCACACACCCAAACAAACACACAAAGGTGTAATCACTGACAAACACAGTGCCAAACTGAAAACTGCTATTATCTGTCATTAGGGACACACACAAACACGTTTCGCAGCCCAAAATACGGACGCAAGTCCCTTGCAAAGCGAGTTATAAGAGTTATAAATAGAGCTGCGTTATGTTGGGCTTGTCCCTCCGGGGGGGGGGGACTGGGAGGATCGGTCATAACCTCCGCGACCCATGACCTTTAACCCCTTACCCTAGGGGGTTCAGTACATGCTGCGATGTCAATGATGTCCAGAGGGCTGCACAGGAGTAGAAGCTCATGTCCCCTCTTCACCCGCTCCACTTCCTGGAACCGCATCTCGACTCTCCATATGTGTAACCATTTGATCACTGAAGCTGATCCACCGAAGTCTATTTGAAGACATGCTTGCAGCCCAACACAGTGTCTTTATGTGAACAAACACACACACACACGAGCCGTGACCCTCCCTTTTGGAGTAAGTGACAGTTTGAAGTGGGAGCAACACTTTCAGCGAGTCACTGGAAGCCTGTCAGAGAGCTGTTGTGTCAGGGAGCTTCTTGGCCGTGGACATTTGGTCACACCTTGCAATTACATCGATTGAATTGAGTGTTGGCTACAACTGTTGCCTTTCACAGACGACAGGAACAAACACGCACCGACATCAGTTATTGTGGTTGATCAAATGTCATAAAGTATTCTTACGTATTTGTTTTTTGCGAACAGTTTGAAATCACAACTGTGAGAGCGGTTAGCTTGTAACTTACTCTGAAACCAACATTGTCCATTTCTGCATTTCTATTTGTGTTTGGACTCAATTATGAGATACATTGTGTTCATTATTGAGCTTTAGAGGTTCTGGTCGAGCTAGGCTAGCTGTCTCCATGCTACCTTTCTTTGGGGTTCACTTTCTTTGAACTGACTTTAAGATAAGTTACATAGAACGTAGAGAATCCTAAAGGAAAGTATCGTGCCAGAGATAGATCAAACATTACATCAGAAGAAGAAGAAAAATGTCCCCACAGACAAAGCTGGTACAAAAAGATGCTCTGGCGACAGTATTTAATTTAAACGCTCCAGGTAATATATTATAAATTCATTTTAAATATAGCTATGTTGCTACTGGAGCCTCTCATCCACCATCCACATGTGGTCACAACAGGGCAACCCATCAACCAAAAGCCTTACAGCGTGAACACGGGGTCAGAGGTCACGCAGTGATTGGCCAATAAAGGGAACTGCAGGGGAAGTTTAGTCACCCCACGTTTCAGAATGGTTACAATCGCTAAAAAGGAGTAAAAATCCAGGTTCAGAGGATCACAAACGTGATCACACTGATTCAACATCAGTTGAAATGGACCACAGGAAGGTGTGGAGCAGGACAGGATACACCAAAAGAATCGCACATCCAACAGTTTAGATGTGATTTTATGACAGGAAACATCATGAGACAGCCCGACACGTCCCACTGGAGGAAAAGGCCGGGGTAGTGGCCAGGTGTCTATACTGTGTAAACCTGCCTTCCAGTTAATCTGAACTAACCTTCATCGTCATATCTGAAACCGTTTTTTTGCTTCTGGAATGAATTCATACTGAAATGAATAGTATTATAGATACAACATAATAGATAAAGTAAAGGTTGGTGGTTGTTGGTGCCATTATGACTAAAGGTCTCAGACAAAATACTAAATACTAAACACTAAATACATATTTCTGATTAATCTTTCACCTTACTAGACCTCTAAACATCTTTCAATGAAACAATCACAGACAAAATATCCCACGCTACGATCAAAATAAACGGTGTTTGACCTCAGGCATAGATAGTTATGAATTAATCACAACTGAATAAATACAGCTCTCACAATGTTCCCCTCCAGAAGGATGCCTCGCCACGAACTCCCTGCCTCAAAACAAACCCTCGCAGTAGAATGTAAGCAAATCAAAAGAAAAAGATTCAAATCAAAAGAAGACACCAGAAATGTTAAACAAATGCAATTCAACTTGACATCAGCTCTTATGAAGTAAGATGTGTAAACAACGCCAACAACCGCAAGGCAAGACGGTTTGACTCGCAAAGAAAACCAGGTGTGAGCAGCCTCTGAGTGTGTGTCTGTATCTGTGTGTGTGTGTGTGTGTGTCTGTATCTGTGTGTGTGTGTGTTTGCCCAGAAGAACATTGTGTCCAGGACTTGCAGCCAGGCAGAGTGAGTCAAGGCTGCAATCTCTGTGTGTGTTTGCGTTTCGAACCTTGACACCACTGATGTTGACACCGTGACAGCGTTTCCTACATAAGCTTTTCAATGTTCTCTGCTCTGAAGTGGTACAACAGGAAGTGAGCGCGAGGCGGAATCTGCCTGTGGGGTGTTCTTCTCGACAACACCTCAGATCAGTGTCATCTATCACTCTTCTGATGTGCGTAACTGCCATCAAAGACACCAGAGCTGTTGAGCTGAGGTGGAGATGGGCCCGTCTGCCTGCAGCGCATACACACACCCGGAGCTGTTGCTCTTGCCCTGTAAAGGTGGTTTGGTTTCAGACAGGCTGCTACAGGCCTGCATCTGGGATCAGGACGGGCAGACGTGGAGAGACTTCTGCCTCTGTGTGTGTGTGTGTGTGTGTGTGTGTGTGTTCCATTGTGTGTTTGCAGAGAGCGAGACAGATCTGCTAGAAAGGCCAAACGGGTTGCTGCATGCTGCCGGGATCTGCTGTGTTCTATGCTTTAAAATAATCCGTATATAACACCTTTCAGAATAGAGAAGTATTTTTATTCAATAAAAGAAATGCATTGATTGATATAATACTGTAAAAGGACAAACGATGGACCCGATTATGACACACAAACAATAAAGTAAAACCACAATCAATGCAAACACTGTAGGTTAAAAGAGAATGTAAAACATCTGTGTCGATGTAGTAACTACTCGTAGGACTAGTTGGTTCACTGTTGTAGCTGGTGAGCTAACTGCTAACGCACTAAACAGCCAGGCTAGCACTAGTCAGTCGCAACAGGTCTTTGAACGCCGCTCTGTCTTCTCTGTACAACGAGGCTAATAAGCTGCAATAGCTCCCGCCATTTTGGACTCTTCCAACTCTTCATTTCCTCAACGAACAGCACTATTTAGACAGCTCGCTATTGGGCGACAGCACAAATTCGCAGGTCCAAGTTCACCAAAAACAACAACAATTGACACAGATTTACTTTGGCACCACGAGTGTGTGTGTGTGTGTGTGTGTGTTATATGCCGGTGTGATCTGGCCTGAAAGGTCCAGGGCCTGCAGCTAAACTCAGCTCATAAAGGGGTTAAAAGACCAGAGATATATCCGAGCACCAGGCGCGCTTTAGAGGTTATCAGTAGTATCTTGTAAACCTCAACTAAAATACAAAGGCAGAATGTTGCAGATATGTTCAAGCTGGTGTGACACGTTTCCTCATGGCTTGTCCTCACTCACGAGATCTTCGTGACCCTCACAGGAATACAGTCAATTATAGCAGGCAAGAAGAAGTGATTTACAAAAGGAGTCTGGCGACACTACAGAGGTGTGTTTTCTTCTTCTACTTATCAGTTAAATCATTTGAAGAATTTCTCTCAAATTTCGGAAGAAGACTTGTTGATGTGTCACAGAGTCACGTCTCCTAACAACAATGAAAGGCACTTTAAGATCGCCACACAATCTCGCTGTAAAGCTCCATTCAGTAGCTTTCGACTGTGTCACGAGATCTTCCTCAGCAGATGGAGTTTGCTCAGGTAGATCAAATTAAAGAGAAGAAGACCAATAGCGTCAACCGATATGAATCTCTGTGAATAACCGAATAATGATGATATACTGTCAGGGTTAAACTTTCCTCTGTACTCATCTGCCAGGAGGCGATTGTGCAAGGCAGCCTTGCGTCGCACACCCTTTGACAGGTTTGATAAGAGTTGATTGACGTGAGTGCACTTCATGCCTCAGGTCCTCTCAATGTGGCAGGACCAGGCTCGCTGAACACTCGAGAAAAAACCAACACCATAATTACTTGAACGGTTATTATACAAACTGGCTAGGATATGTAAAAGTATACAAAACTGATTATTAGCCCCCGAATGGTCGGAAAAAACAGGGTCATCTGACAATGCAGCTGCCTTAAGAAGTTCACGGCTGAGTTTGAGTGCAAACCAGCAGGAATTGATCTGTTTGCCTCATCGATTTCTTTGTAATTCAACACTTTCAATCGTTTAAATTAGAAAACATCATGTGCGCTTCTGTTTCCCCTTGACACATTCAGAGACACAATAATAGACATGATAAAGTTAAATCTGCTTTAGTTGGCAGTTTTGATGACATGACATTCGTATTGGTTTATTTGCGAGGTTCCTCCTATCGGCCCCGAGGTTGATTTTTTTCATCTCGCCTTCACAACTTGCTTCTGAATCTCAAATATTTTGTGACAGACTCGTTTTCACACACATACGAGAATGACAAATATATGAAAACTGATAAAAATAACATTCTAAACTAAGATGGTGAAGTTCGCAAACGTCTTACCTGCTGAACATCGGTATGTTAGCGTTGTCACTGTTAGCACGCTGATGTTAGCATTTAGCTCGCACTAGCTGCTAGCATGCCTGCAGACTCAAAGTTAACACTTTGTCATTAATTTACTACATTAATTAATTCATTGGCGTTAATTAATTATGTTTTAACATCTGAAGCTATAATTGTGCAAACTCATTGTTTGATCGTGAAGATATGTGCGCGCGTGCGGTATGTGTACGACACGGCAAAAAAACCAGCGTCAGCTTCTTTCCTCATCCGCGATTCATCTTAAAGCAGTAGCTCCAAGACATTTACGGTGATTTGTTTCATGTTTGTTCTTGAGTGGGCGTTGTCAGTCCATTACGTGGAAGAGGTTTCAGTGCAGCAACATGCCTGTGTGCGCTTCCTTTATTCAGGATTTTAAAAATCAATCAGCAGGTGAAGGTTGCCAGGTTTTTAAGAGGAGGAGGAGGAGGAGGAGCCTGCGAGGGTTTCTCCCAGGAGAACGTGTTTCAACGGGGGGGGGGGGGGGGGACTTCACAAGCTTGTCACATATGACCTGATTGCTAAACAAAATAAGAGTTTCCACGCCCAAGGGCTCCCTTTGTACCAGGTGTGTGTGTGTGACCTACATCTGGTAGGTGGTGTGTGTTGTCTGTCTATCTGGATATTTTCAGTCAGGGTGGAGGGGTTAGGAGCAGAGAGAGAAAGACCAGGACCCCCCCCCCCCCCCCATCCCTCCCACTGCTTCCACACCCCATTCCAGTTTCTTACCGTAAATGTGCGGTTAACCAGAAAAACCTGTTGGTGGGGGCAGAGCAAATCTTGAGGGAAGTGCACTTTGAGAAATCCTGTTTTTTGGTGATGTTGAGGGCATTGTGGATTTGTTTAGACCGAGCCGGTGACTTAATGATTATTATTATTATTGAGTTTGGGCATTTGTGTGTTCCCTCTGGCTACACACAAGCTCAGCAGTCAAAAGTCAACCTCTGTTCCTCCGACAAAGAAAGAGGGATAGAGTGGGAGGGGAGAAGCAAGGCCAAAAAACGAGGCTGTGAATGAAAGAAACAGATAGCAAGAGAGTGAGAGAGAGAAAGAGAGAGAGAGTGTGTGTGTGTGTGTGTGTGGGGGGGGGAGAGAATGACAGAAACAGCACAAGAGCGAGAGAGCAGAGAGAGGAGGAGGAGGAGGAGGAGGAGGAGGAGGAGGAGGAGGAGGAGGAGGAGGAGGAGGAGGGAGTGACTGAGCATTGCTTTTCAAGAGCAGAGAGAACAAAGGCTCCTTTGTGTGCAGTGCTGAGAGAGTGAACTGGAGCCAGGGCTTAGGGAGTGTTTAACAGTGTACACCGACTGCATTCCTGCAATGTGATTACAAGACGCTTTTAATTTATACTCAGGAAATGGACTTAACTCTTCCCTCGCCATGCATTCCCCTGCTCTCTACCTGCCTCTCTTCTCCCTCTCACGTTCTTCTGTTGGTATTTGCATGAGTTGTACCCAGTCAGCTTAGCATTGTACAGTATGCGGGCCTTTTGTTTGTCAATGTGTACAGTACAGTTCATTTTCTGTGCAGTCTAGCTCACTGGTCTGCCTCTGGGCCAATGATTACAAACTGTCTGTGCAGCCAAACATGGTTGAATCATTGTTGGAACTCACATAACATCATTTCAAATTATCTAAAGTTTCCATACTGTATCAATACTGTGCAATAGAGTATTCAAATCTTTGGGGATAATGCATATAACGTAATGGACAACACAGCTATAATATTTCCATTTGCTGGAATGGTGCAGCCATAAAATGCATGGACTCAATTGACTCAATATGAATGTTTCTGCCCTGATGGTCGCTCTCCTTTTGGCTCCGTTTTGGTCTCCACCAACTCCTGCAGGAAATCCCGGTCTCTCCAGCTGTTACATGCTCCATTATGTTCGCCAGCTAGTTGCTGTCTAGTTTACGGTCGGCTGTTTCGCTCAAACAGATGAATACAGGTGTAAGAAGTGAGACCGCGTTGCTGCTGGCTCAGACGTTGCACATGTTCAGAGCCGTTGGAAGGCAAAAGAAATGCTCCCAATCTCGTATTACGCAACTTTAAATGAATTAAAACACCCAAAATCTCAATTACCGCACTCATTGCCCCCCCCCTTGCTGTTTTCTGCTCAGATCATGGTAACTATGGTTGGTAAAGTCATACAGCTCCAGCAAAAGTCATCAAAATGAGAATAGTTTGAAGTGGTCAGGTCGCTCCAGTAAAACTGCGAGGGGCTCGGAAACGCAAAAGGATCGTGCAAAACGCTGAACCGTCACACATTGTTTTTACAAAAAGCTGCCTCAGGCTGCTTGAACACACCGTCTCATCAGGGCTTTAAGGGCATACATGAATAAATACAGATTTACATAGACAACAAGGTAGATACACCATCAAACCGCCTGAAAAACAACAACTTCTGCTGCTGCCCCCAAAGCACCACAGCATTGTTTACCAACTAGAGTGCCATTACAGATCATGGACAGCCTCCCTTATCGAATTTAGCGAATAACATTTGGGTCTCCTGACTCGACAAGTCAAAAAGGAGTGCTGGAGAGGTGGAACTAAAGGGGAGGGTAAGCAGAGATGGAGCGATGAGGAGGATGGAGGAGGCCGGGGTCAGGGCACATGGACCGCCAACCTCTGGCCTCGCTGCTGAAAAAACCCCGGCCTGTGTCTGGAAGTGATCATCACAGCTGCTTGTTATCAGGAGGAAACATCTGATCTCAGATCGCCGGCTCCCCTCCTCCCTCCCCGTCTCCTTGGGATGAAGACAAAAGTGCAGTCTCAGTGTGTCCTCCTTACATGAGACTGGCCACTAACTGCTTCTTTTACAGCACACTTCCTTTTTCTTTTGTTATTCCACCTCCTCGCCCGACTCCCCCACACCTACCACCCACTGTATTCATATATTCAAATGTCAGATTAAACTCTTCGCATTGCACTAAATCCTCCTCCTCGCCGAGTGATTTACTTTCTCTCTCAACATCTCGCCTCAGTTCCAGTAATGAGGCTCTGCATTGTCCGCATCGCTCTCAATCCGCCATCAAACGCAGTGGAAAAAAACCATCTCCGCGAGGTTAAAGAAACCCAGGGGTGGGCTCCGAACCCGAATGCATGAAACAAGAAAAGGAAAGTTTTTGAGAACTCATAAAAGCGGGACAGGACCAGCTCCCACCCACCAGATTAGCTTCTCCTCAGAAAGACGGTATAAAGATTTAATTAGCCAACCGCTTCTGCATGGCTCACTATTCAATCGCCTCTTTTCTTTCATCTGTATTTCAATATGCCCATTCTGCATTTTCCAGACCACGTCAAAAACCTGAACTCTGTTGGGTTCTTTTCTTTTCCCCAATCACAAATGCAGGTCTGTGGTGAAAGGAAGGGCTAAAAGGGTGAGACGAGCGAGGAGGGAGAGCGTTTGGAATCGGGGAGGAGGGCGAGGGGTGTTACAGTGTATTGTCCATCAAAAACAATACAAGGTTTTATATTCAGCTTGGATTAAGCGCCCAATCAACAGGTCTTGAGTGCATGAAGAACCACACGAGGAGCTTATGTGTGTGTAGTAAGGCGACTAAGCAAATGTCTGTGTGCGAGTGTGTACTTGTGTGTGCTTTGGGTGTGCCCGAGTGATGCTGATAAACTGCATCCGTTTCTCTAAATGTGTTGCTGTTCTATCCGCATGAAGCTACTGGTTCTCGTCACTAAAAGCAGATGTTCACGCCAGAATGTCATCCAGAGTGAGTACATTTGCAAATGTTGGAAAAAAACACGATACCTCTGGTTCTGCTGCATCAATTTTTTATCCTTTTTTTTTTGGTCCATCGTGAGTCCGACAATGTGGAGTGCGATGCTAAATCGGTGGAGTACTCTGACCGACCTTCCTAAAACCCGCTGACGTTGTGATTTGCATTCAATTTTCTGTGAAACGTCTGGCTCAAGTAGCTCGCACATGCCCAGAGGTAGAGTTTAAAGTGTCAATTTATAGTTTTGGTTGTTCAGTGTTGAAGTAAAATGTCGTTGAAAATGATACGTTTCCTTCCAATAGGACCCATATGGGTTTGATTAAGTTGAGCTGAATAAAACGGTTTGGATAAGCTTCGGGAAATACTGTGAAACCTTGAATATTGGTGGGAAAAGAGATGTGAATGATGAGAAAGTCAGACTTACTGAACGCCATCCATCCCTACCTCCACCCCAACATTAGCACTGTATCTACCTCGCGACTATTGTGACAAATGGCGTCATGGTAAGTTCCCACCGTTGTAAAGTTCTTCCTCATAATATTACAAATGGCTGTGCAGTGTGTGGGCATCTGATCAGCTTTGAAACTCATGCATCTGTCCATTGCGGTTATATGTGCAATGAATTCCGTTTTAAAATCTCGGCTTCACTGATTAGCATGGACTGGTCTTGGAGGAGGCAGCTCAGGCTGCCTGAGGGTCTGTTTTGTCAGTTGAAGGGAGAGGAGAGAGGGAGGGAGGGAGGGAGGGAGGAGCAGTGGGGGACTAAAGGCGGGAGGGAGGCAGGAGGGATGGGGAAAGTTAGTCTGTATGAAATCCCTCTTTTTTTTCACTTTACATCAAAGCTGAGCCTGGCAATACAATTCAAAGAGGCAATCTGCATTTCCATGGGCTCCCCCTGACCCCCCCCCCCCCCCCCCGACTTCATTAACCTCCCAAACCTCTCCTCCAACCACCAACCACTCTCCGATCCCACCCACACCTTTCTCCTCCGCTCACACAGCAGGACCATTGTCATCCACTCACATGACCCCCCCCCCCAACTGTAACCCTGTCCAGACCGCTTGCCCCCACATCTCCCTCCTCCTTCACCCCCTCGGACACCCTTCCCATGTGCAAGCGTCCAGCAGCAGTAAGACCATTATCCGGTGGCTGTAATGTAAAAGTTAGCTTGCTAACACATGAATCCAGGTGATTCTCTAACCAACCAAATGGATGTAAGGAAAACAATTCGGGAGGATGTTCTTGATTACAAAAGCACAAATATTGAATGCATTAAGATGAAATCTGGTTCACATGTTCAAGCTTCCCACAGAACTACTTGTTATTTGAAGTGTTTAGTGCTAGTTAACAAACGTTAGCGTTAGCTAAAAACGCAAACCTAATATGGTGAACGTGGTAAATATAATAGCTGCTAATCATCAGCATGTAAGCGTCATAATTGCCACGGTGCCACAGTACAGCCTCACAGTGCTGCGAGCACGGCTGCAGACGCTTATGGCTGGGCTGCACCAACACAGATTCATTTTTAAGAATTAAAAACAATTGGTGCAAGAGAGCCCAAGATGGACCGACCAGAAATACCTTTTTTATCTTTAAGGCCATTCTTCATAAACATACGTCTACCTTTGTACCACGCGATACCACTAGATCCTCTCGTGGAGAATCTTCTTCTAGACTGTATTTTAGTGACGTGCTCTAGGTTTGGAACAAGTTACGATTTAAGATAAACCATATTTGGAATCTCTGCGTTCTGAGCCGGCGTGTCAGGCAGACAATGCATCTCAATCTATTTCGATGTCAAGCTAAATTGAAAATAGAATGAACAACGACGTCATAGTTTCGTTGCTGTTTCTGCGGTATCAATGTCATCGAATATCCAAGTAGTGAATCACGTACATATTGCAGTGTGTTGAAGTCAGATAGTATTGGTATTGTCTAACCAATGGGCGTAACCCGACAAACCCGATCGACATTGCTCAACAGCAACCGCAATAAACACACAATGTCCTCCATGCAGGTGGATATAATAACACAGTTGTTCATATGACAGAACATCAGGCTATTCATTTTGCGTTCTTGTTTTTTGGCAGATATGCGCTGAATGTTTGTTTCGATCACTGCTGGATGGCATTGTTGCAGAGGTTTCGGTGGGTGTTGGTCACCGTTTTGTTCCACTGCCGGCTGCTCAGAGGCAACATTTACTGGTTTAGTTGCATGCTCAGTGGTTTTCTGGTCAGAATCTGCTCTGAAAAGAATCTTCTGGCCATAGATTCTTCTCCGGTGGCCCACAGGGTGCTTCATCTCTGTCATGACAGAGTCCAGCCTTCACTGCCTCGGCCAGTTTTCTCCTCCTCATATCTGGTTGTTGGGTTTCCGTCCTCCATGAGGCGAGCAATGGTCCACCTGAGAACAACTGACACAGCTTTTTAACAGTTCGAGTTGACCAAATGTAATTTTAACCATTTTGTTTTGTATTTCCCAAAGCTCTCTGGAAAGTCTGTTTCTATCTCAGGTACCATTCCCTCAGTCGGCCGCAGTACAAGTCGTTTCATACTCGGCTGCAGTCAATCTGTAGACCTCATAATGTTTATTGCGTTTATTGACCATTTTAACCGGCTCTGGAATCTAAAGACTGGGGACTGCTCTCTGTTCTCCGGGTGACAGTTTTTTAACTCCGCGAGGTGCAGGGTGGAGGCCTCAGCCAACCATTGTGCCACGGAAGTCCAAAACATCACTGATTCCTTCAACCTGCTGCAGCAAGTCTCTGGTTCAACTCATAACTGAGGCAAGACCTTTGACCACGTATTGGCTTTCGGTCTGAATATGAACTCCCTCTTATTGATGCAACTTGTCTCTGAACACGAAAGAGCTTTTGACTTTGCGCAATCAGGAAACGAGTCGAGTTGAATGTTTCAAAACGCACCTAAAAACACTTTTATTACCTTTGTCTGTCTTCCACTGTTCCAGTGCATTAAGCCTCCCACGCATCCTCACGCTCTGCCCCGTTGTCTGTGGGTGAAGAGGTGGTGTCGGGCTAGTCGGAAAAAGGTCAAACCACAAATGGAGAACGTCTCCGCGAGGCCGACGGTCATGGCTAAAGACGTAGGTTTCCATATCGACAGCTGGGGAGAGGGACATACAAAGAGCTTCCTCTGGAAGACATCTAGAGGGGCCAGAATAGCATCGGGTACAGCGCGCTGTGGTCGACTAGCGCGCTGCGGTCGGAAAAAAAGACACGCAGGAGATGACAGAAGAGAGAATGTGAAAGATATAGCAGAGGTGAGACACGGTGACGTCTCAGAGATAAGACACCTCACTGCTGTCAGATGAAGTTCATAAGTGGGCCAAGAAGCAGGCTTCAGATGAGCCGAGTTACACCCAGTAGTTGTACTTCAGATGAAAAACAAAAAAAAAACAAAGATCTTGCATGAAAGACGCTAAAAGATTCTAGTGCTGATAAGAAACGCAGAGTCAGGCAACAATTCTCCCCACAAGCGACGCCTTCCCCACTGCACGTATTTGGCCGTTGTTAATATATCGTGCAGATGTATTTTGTGAATATGAAACTCAGATGAAGGGGATTACGCACTGAGAACACCAGAGCAGCAAACTTGTACGAGACGCTGTGTTTATGTGGATGTGTTGCTAGGAGGGAATAAATGTTTATTTACTGTCAAACCACCGAACAGAGACTTAACGTTGTTGGCCTTGATATACGATATTGTTTTTGCCTCATTATGCCTTAGTCACTCACTTAACTCAGCCCTCTCTGTATTTTTTTAATGATTTTTAACAAGATCTACTTTATGTCTTCTTGGTGCCAATCTTGAGTCGACCCTCACAACCGCCTCTCTATTTAGACAATAGCAGGATTTGGGAGACACGGTTGCACTCGGTCCAGTTTTCATGCTCCTTCAGTCAAAGCGTATAGAGTAGAGTATAGAGCAGAGTACAGAGCAGAGTATAGAGTAGAGTACAGAGCAGAGTATAGAGTAGAGTATAGAGTAGAGTATAGAGCAGAGTATAGGAGTATAGAGTAGAGTATAGAGCAGAGTACAGAGCAGAGTATAGAGTAGAGTATAGAGTAGAGTATAGAGTATAGAGCAGAGTACAGAGCAGAGTATAGAGCAGAGTACAGAGCAGAGTATAGAGTAGAGTATAGAGTAGAGTATAGAGCAGAGTATAGAGCAGAGTATAGAGTAGAGTATAGAGTAGAGTATAGAGCAGAGTATAGGAGTATAGAGTAGAGTATAGAGCAGAGTACAGAGCAGAGTATAGAGCAGAGTATAGAGCAGAGTACAGAGCAGAGTACAGAGCAGAGTACAGAGTAGAGTATAGAGCAGAGTACAGAGTAGAGTACAGAGCAGAGTACAGAGTAGAGTACAGAGTAGAGCAGAGTATAGAGCAGAGTATAGAGCAGAGTACAGAGCAGAGTACAGAGTAGAGTACAGAGTAGAGCAGAGTATAGAGCAGAGTATAGAGCAGAGTAGAGTATAGAGTAGAGTATAGAGTAGAGTATAGAGCAGAGTATACTGTTGACCTCGGCATTGCTGTGCTCGCATGCGACACTGGCCTCAATACAACAGGACACTCAAATATGAAACACCCCGCTGTGTACAAGACGTCTCCGTCCCCTTCGTCTGGCACTTCCACCTCTTCCCTTTCTGTCCTTTGTCTCAGCGTTTAAAGCAAAGCTGTCACTCATTCTGAAATGTGTTGGTCGCCACCATTTTCATTTTGCTTCAGGGAGAGCTCCGGGCAAAACGCAGTTTCGATATGGCACTGATTATACGCCTGTCAGCTGTAATTATTATGAGCTGGAAAGGTGTCATTAACTTGTTTGTATAACTGATCGGAAAGACTTACTTTGCTTGTTTCCACCAGAGCAGTTTACCACAACAAACAAGCGCGACGAAGGGCAGCAACGACTCAAAGTTACATGGAAGTATTGTTGTTGTTTGTTTGCCTGTCAGTGATTCAGCAGTTGGAGTCTCTGTTTATTAACCACAGCTACACTGATCACAGTGTTAATGGCAAAGAAATCGAGTGCGGCGGATGATTTACTGACGGAGCAAAACGGGGTTCGTCAATGCTCAGATAAATCAGAAGTCTCCGTAACATGAGACTCATAGCTCTTGTTTACTTCTCCCTCGTAACTATAGCCCAAAATACAAATTGCCCCCTTCCACAAAGATAAAAGAGCCACATGAATTCTATTTAGTAGAAAGCAAAGCAACATGGAAATGAATCATTGATTGTTTTCCCGCTGTCCTTGCGTAACGTTGTGGACATTTCAGCTAAAAGGGGACAATGTCTCAGCAACAGGAAGACCTGGAGGTTAGCGCTGGTGCTCAGCAAGATCTAATAATAGGTACTCATCTCAATAAATACTGAAGTGCATTCTGGGTGTGGCCCAATTCACCGTGGCTTTGACGCTATTGGCTGAGGTATGCCAATCCCCTGGATGGTACGATGGGTAGGACGTCAATGGGCGGATTCAGAGTTCACATGAAGGCTGAGGCCCCTAATTCACCACAGACACAGCTTATTGTCTGCAGTAATGACAATATAATTATAGTGTGTTAGACAGAGTGTTATCTGCGTCCACGGAGAATAGTCACATGGCAGCTACTCAGCTATTTACACCCTGCCAAGTTACTTGATATAGCAAGTTAACCAACCAAAGGGCTTTTAAGATTTAGTAGAGTAGAGTGACAAAGTAGATATAAAGAGCATGTTGTGGTGGATGAATGGGTCAAACTCAGGACTTTCACCCAGGAGACTTGGGTTGGAGTCCTGTGAGAAGCTTATTTTTACACTAAATTGCCCTTTTCTGTATTATTATTCCTGAACATAGCTCATTGCAGTAACTTTGCTTTTTTGGTTCACTCACAGTCTCATTTCCGGCAAAAAGGCTCTAAAATCCCACTGTGCACTACCTGCTCAGCACCAAACAGGAGATCAAATTAACTTGTGCATTTAGCAGCTAAAGAGCCATAAAGTGGGCCTCCAACATCGACACCATCAGGGAAAAGGCCCAGCAGAGGCCCTCCTACCTCAGGAGCTGCTGATCCTGTTTTACTCCTCTAGCATCCAGTCTGTTCTCCTCCATCACTGCGTGGTTTGGATCGGCCACCAAACAGCACAGAAACAGACTCCAGCGGACTGTCAGGTCTGCAGAGAGGATCATTGGTGTCAGCCTGCCCTCCATCCTGGACTTGTTCACCTCCAGAGTCAGGAACCGGGCTGGAAAGATCTCTGCAGACCCCTCACACCCTGGACACAAGCTGTTCCACCTCCTCCCCTCTGGTAGGCCTACAGAGCTCTGTACGCCAAGACCACCAGACACAGGAGCAGCTGTACGTCACTCTGATCAACACTTTTTGATATATATTTATATTTATATTGTGCATAGTCCTTAAATGTTTATGCTTACATCTGTTCTACTTTTTTTGTTGTCCTTGTTTTTATTTTTTACATTTTTCTTGTTTATTTGTATATTCTGTGTATGTACGTGGAGAGTCAAATTCTTTGTATGTGTACGCTTACATGGGCAATAAAGCTGATTCTGATATATTTGGAGGAGCTGATGGAGACCAAACACAGAGCTTAAAGAGTGAATATTGGACTCATGTTCATCATAATGTTGCTCTGTATCTATTAGATGTGTAAGTATCTATTCGCTAACATGTAAGCCATAAGCAAGTTTTTAAGATAACAGTTTCAAATTCAGTTGTATCAAAAGCCAAAGATTTAATCGTTTATTGTATGCGTTTGTCCTTCTGCTTCGTGTGTTTTTTTTTGTTCCCTCTGCTTTCTCATGCAAAAGAGGTCTTGAACTCGGTGCGACTACCTGATTAAATAAAGGTCATATTCAGTCTCACAGCATCTCGAGAAGGCACTGAATACACAACTACTCCCACTCGCTTTGTCCTTTTCTAATCTCCAAGCTTCACATGACACCTTTTCAAAAATACCACATCGCATTGGAACACGTTGTACCCAGTGAGAGCTACGACATCACGAGTAATATCAGTATGCCGTCTTATACATCAGCTTTGCAGGTGCTGACAGCTGCGTGACAGCTGCGTGACAAATGTCTGAGTTTATATAACTGCTTGTTTTGTTTTATAAGCTCACCTAAAAAGGGTTCACAAACTCCACCCAACCCAGAAGTTTCTCAATCCATCAGGCAGCTAAAAAAAGAGAAATCAAGCTGGAGTTTTGCCCGGCAGCAACATTATTCATAACTAACTACTTCAGACTTTCCAGGCCGCACCAAAGTGTGTGATTGCATCCATAAGCGGCCATTGCGGCTGCGTCGTGTTCTCATCTCCATGCGCAGCAATGTCCATCGGCACACCTGGGAGTCATTTGCGAGCAATGTGGGCTCTGATGAATCCGGAACACGGATTTAGATTTAATAATCCAAATTGGAGGGATTACAGGAGTGGAAAGACAAGTGCGCCTCCTCGCCAGGTTTTGCCTCGTCTTCGTTTTTCACCCGTCTCCCCTGCACTACCGCCATCATCATCATCATCATCGTCATCGTCACCACCATCCCTCCACTCCCCTTCCTCCCCACTACACTCTTCGTTGACCCCGTGACCCCTTCCCCACATCACTCACGGGTCATCAGTAAGAAGAAAGGGGGATTTAACGGCTAACTTGGCTCGGGAGGGCCCATGGAGGTGGGGGCCGAACACGTCTCAGAGGATTCCAATCTTCAGCTGACTTACCCCCCCCCCCCCCTTCCCTTCCCTTCCCACTGCGCTTTTCTGTTCCCACTTAGCAGCCGAGAGAAAACATCTTCCCTCATTTTTTGGGGGATGATTATTGGGGCTGGAGAGCACGTCTGTCAGGAGTCCACTGATGAGGAACAGAGACGCCAACTCTCTTGTAGACACATGGCGAATGATCTGTGGGGGGAAAATTACTTACAGCAACAGTTTGACATTTTTGGGAAATACGCTTATTCACTTTGTTGCTCAGGGAAGATGAGAACTTTGATACAGCGTTCATGTATGCAGACCGGGGTGGTGGTTCGCTTTTTAAAAAACGGGGATCGAAGGATGTGCTCCAGTTTTCACATGCTCAGCCTCCGCGATAAAGTGTAGTCTAGGGTTCTGTAAAGAAGGCTCGGACTGAAGGTCCAACCTCAGGTACAGGAGGAGCAATGTGGACTCCATCCTGGCCATAGAACCGTGGACCAGCTCTGCTCTGGATGGGTCCTGGGAGTTTGCCCATCCAGTCTGGTTTTGTGGACTTGGAGAAGGCTTACGACCGCGACCATGAGGTGAATGGATGGATGAATGAATGAGATGGATGGATGGAGGTATGAATGAGATGGATGGATGGAGGTATGAATGAGATGGATGGATGGAGGTATGAATGAGATGGGTGGATGGAGGTATGAATGAGATGGATGGATGGAGGTATGAATGAGATGGATGGATGGAGGTATGAATGAGATGGGTGGATGGAGGTATGAATGAGATGGATGGATGGAGGTATGAATGAGATGGATGGATGGAGGTATGAATGAGATGGATGGATGGATGGATCAGTGTATTAAAGTTTGTAACCCTCTGTGGCACTTGAGGACATGAATCAACGACTTGAAAAGATCAACCTGTCAACTACATGTTGTCAGGTGTAAGTGTTCTACAGGCCATCCTACACACTAAAGTTCATGCTATCACAGCCATCACAATGTGCTGCAGAGACTCCAGGAAGTTACTGGTATCGGCCAAGAAATAGTCCACGTAAAGAGCCTTTTGATTACTACACATTTTCACTGTACAAACAAAAAAGAATGTGTTCGTTTGTGAGCTTCAGAGGTGCTGGAGGTGGCTTTGTTACCTTTGGGCAGACCCAAGCTAGCCTTCTCCCCCTGTTCCCAGTCGTTACGCTAAACTAAACTGTCTCCAGCTGCATATGTTTGGAAAGACATAATGATCTTCTCATCTAACGCTCAGCCAAAAACCAAATCAGCATATTCCTAAAAATGTCGATGTAGTCGTCTAACTGCCGAGTTGAAGCCATCGGAAAATCAAGAAGTGACAATACTGGCTGGGCAAAATAAGGATTTGAGGAGTGAAATTAGGTTTTGTTGTCAAAGAAAAGAGACTGAAGGATTAAAGGATCAAGCAGGAAATCACAAATGCAATCCCATCTCTTCTCTCAAGAGCCTCGTATCATCCATTGAGAGGGAAAGTCATTGGTGGCTGTTTGTTCCTTCCAGGACTCCTCAACTCGCTGCTTCACTTCTGAGGCAGCGCTTACAAGGCCGAGGCGGGGGGATGAAACGAGAGAGGGTCTTGCGGAGTTATTCTTTCCTGATCAATAACGCTTTTAAACACTAATGCATGCAGCGGAGGCGGACTCAATGTGATTGTGAAGCTGTATTTGAACATGGCAGGAAGCAGCACCAGCACATCAAAGAGAGGCTTTGTGAGGAGAGGACAAGATTAGGACCTCTGACGCAAGGACGGAGCCAGCCAAGAGGAGGCCATGAACACACACACACACACACACACACACACACACACACACACACACACACACACACAGGAAAACTGCTCCGACACGCAAGCCAACGCACTGCGAAGGCATTCAATCTAATTCCACATTTTCCGCTAAGCTTTCATTGGACGTATGCAGGCACAACTATGCAGTGTCTATAATGTCAGAAAGATGGATGACGGAGTCATAAATCACTCATCACTCTGTTAAAGGAATAGTTCAGCATCTTTTTATACGCTCAGTCATTTTCCCAGAACGTTACTCGAACACTATTTTCTGCTGAGGATTTATACAAATTGAATAGTTTCTGGTTTTCTCACACAAAGCAATAAGCTGCTGTATGCGAAGAAATGCAGAAAAACAAATATCTAAATATTGTGGACCAACCACCTCAATATCAACTTTGCGACAATTCCGACTTTTGATAAATATTCATCAGTAATGTGGGTACAGTAAACTTCCCTTTATTTAATTACACAACAATGAAGATCATTTTGTGAGAAATACTGCAACATAGACACATTTAGACACTAAAGAATTGGGACATTCCACCTTTTGATTGTATTTCTTTGTCATCGAGGACATGGCTACAGTACGAGGTCTTTATGAAACAGTGTATCTGCGCTTCACACAGTTCGTGAGGTTATGTTCAACGAGGCTGATGTTGTCATTTGATTTGCATCCGTCATGCCACTGAAACTGTCAGAGAAAAAAGAAGAAGAGTAAAAAAAGCACCTGGCTGAACAAAAAAAACACACAGCCCCAGCCATGTAGAGCAGGCAGGTTAATGTAGTGACGGAGCAACATCACCAGTTCATGTTCATTTCATACAGAGAAGTGAAAATATAAACAAAACTGAAACTATCCACCCTCCAACACGTTATACGCACTTCTCCTCTCCGGCTCACCCTCCACCCCCACCTCCTACTTTTACGATGCCCTGCTTCCTAATAAACTTTTGTGGTGTTTGGAATCCATTAGGAGCAATATCCCACTTCTCAAAACATCCTGGCTCATTCTGGGGGAGCGGAGCAAGGAGACGGGGGAGCCGCGGGAGGGGAGGGCCTCAAATTTCCATTTCTATTGAAGGCAGACCGAGGGGGGATTTGAGCACGGAGAGCAGGGCTGCAGGGCCGCTGAGCGTAAAGTCCGACGGTAAAGAGAAAGAATGTCACGAGGGAGGATCTCAGGGGAGAAAACACACGGCGAGCAAGACATTTCTCTGGAAAAGTAGCCATTGGGTACAAAAGTATCGGGTTTTGTTTTAGGAAACCGCAGCTCCATTATCTTTGTTTTTGCCTGAAAACACAGTGAAATGTCTCTAAATGAAACAGTGAAGACAGAAACTATGATTGAAATGTACTGGTAGACAGGCTCAATGATACTGGCTTGTTGCAAAAGCACACACTTGTAACACTACAACACCAAACTGTTGAAAGTATTCTCAGACTAACAGAAGCCACATGGAACAATGAAATGTTCCTCAAATAAAACAAATGGACCATGTAGGTGTTGAACCAGTCCTTCACTCATAAATCTGTTTAGCACCAGTTAGCCAGGGAACCTTTGTCTTTCAGTGTAGAGAGGGCTGTTGCGTTTCTCAGTGAAGGACAATGAAAAGTGTCTGATTTCAGAACAAAAACAAGATATAAGAACAACGTCATTGCCAGGGACACTTTCTTTAAACACTGCTTTTAAGGATCTGAGAACGTATGCCTGAAAGAACTTTTACTTTCAATTCTTCCCGTTATCATCTGCCTCTCTTTCCATCTTCCAATCTACAGGTGTTGTCATCGTCGGCTATTACGCGTATGTATTCCCCCCCCCCATATCAGTTCTAGTGGGTGTTATCCAGCTCCAAACAAACCTTTAATCCAATTCAGATAGCAGGCACTCAAGTGTCGCAACAATTGTTCCCACAGTGTGAAAGTAAGCCACTATCTGAAAGACGCGAGAGCGGCAAGACAAATGCGTGGCCGAGTGCCAGCCGGGGGCGGTACAGGAGCGAGGGGCCTGAGATTACAGACAAAGCCGGAGTAAACAGTGGCGTCAGATAAAAAAAACACCGTCGGGTCCCGTTAACAATAGTTCTTTCCTGGCAGGGAGCGTCAACAAAGGGCCTTCCTGTATGCGAGCCTCCTTGCATGCGGCCTCACTTCCTGTGGACGCTTCGACATGTGGCTCGCCGCAGACGCATCAGCGCTGACCAGACCCCACATGCCATCCGACCTCTGACCCCCCCGGGCGTCTCGCTCTCACACCACGCGGGGTGGAAGAGAATACGCCCCCTGGGAGTGTTATATTACCACATCAACCCATCCCCTCGGAATGTGTGAGATTCATGAGATGATTAAGAAAAAACACAAAAATATCTTGCTTTCTTTTGTAAAATACCGGATAATTGAACTTTTTTGAGCCTCTAACAAGACATTCAAAGCTCATAGACAACTGAAACATGACACGGAGCTCCAGTTAGACACTGCTTATTAGCTTCTCAAGATTTTTTTTAAATACAATCTTAACTTTATCGGGGCTGTATTAGACATTATGTACATTAACACTGCGGTTTAAAGCTGATAACCTCGCTCCGATCGACAGCCTCGTCACTGAAGCATAGCACCAACCCTCCAGCACTGTAGTTTGCCTTGTTAGCACTGTTAGCATCGTTAGCTATGAGCTGCCGGCTCTTTGTCGACATGTTGAGAAGCATTCTGAGTCGAATCATGTCGAGTAAAAGGTGCAATACTTGCCTTTGACATGTAGTAGAACAGAAGTATAAAGTAGCATGAAATGGAAATGTACCTAGTTATTTTCCACAGCTGGAAAGCAAACGCAAACATTCCCACGAGACATCTAGATCATCGGGAATTGTCCTCATTCCCACACCCACTCACTGAATCCTGCTTTACTCAGCTGCTTCAAAACAGCACAAACATCTCGAGGGGGCAAACAACAACCGAGAGAAGAAATTACGGTTCAAACTGGGTAACTGGTTCATTATGTTTGTCTTGCTTTTATAAGTTCTGGCAACACACACTTGGCTGAGGAAAAAGCATATTTCTGGATGGCACATCTCCGTGGACACCAGAAAGCCTCCTTCCCTTTTAAATCAAGACTATAAATGACGTTTGTGTGCTCCACGCTTTTATGATTGCAGCCGGGGTGGGGGCTGAGGATCATAAAAAGAAAAGAGAAAAGGAGAACACAGGGCTTGTGGGTAATTACGGCGCAGAGTGGTAGGAGAAGGGAGCGTTTGGGAAAGACTCGGGGGCCAGATGTGTGAGGAATGTTCTGGCTGCTGCAGCGTGGAGAGGTGGGTGGATGGATGGATGGGGGGGGGGAGTGAAGACCAGTCGAATAACACAGCCTGCAGATCGTTAAAGAGCTGTCAAGCCGCCAGCGTTCTACTGTGTATTTCACATCATCTCGCCGAGCGGCTCCAGCCTCACCTTTCTGCCTGGAAGCGGTGGAAAGAAACTAAGCACATGTACCCAAGTACTGTAGTGGAGTATCTATTTCATACTCCTTTGCTACTTTTTTTAGCCATGCTAGTGGTGCTGATCAAGGGATGGCAGTCGCTCTGTCCAGACTGAAATATCTCAACAACTGCTGGACGGATTAAACTGAGATTTTCTAAGAAAGGTCATGGTCCTCAGAGGATGATCCTCTTACCTAGCACCACCATGAGGTTGACATTTTTAATTTGTACCACGAGTTTTGAGCAGTTTCACCAAAGAGACATTTCACCGAAAACCTTCTCAAATGGTTTCATGTACATAACCGGTACCAAAGGAGTAAAATAAGCGTGTAGCAGTAGTAAAAAGACGTGTACAAATTCGTGTAGAACTCCATTAACCATCCCACGACCCTTCAGATGTGTCTGGTGACCCTCTGCTGGGGGTCCGGACCATAGGATGGGAACCACTGAACTAAACTACTGAGTTCTATTGAAAGCAGTTCACACTAGCTCCACCACGAGCAGCTTCATCAGTAAAATTCACATTGATGTATTGAGAGTTTGGCGTTAATAGTAATATACCACTCACAGGGGACATTTCACTGAGTACTTCTACTTTTGAAGTACATTTTGCTGGTAATACATCTGTTATTCTCTTTACGTAGGATTTCGGTATTTTTTTACCAAAGCGAATGATCTGCATATACTTCGGCAGACAGCTGCACCACCGCAGCCAGTCCTCCTCAATCAATTTGAAGCCGCAAGAAGCTGGGCATGTATTCATACAAGCTACCCACAATGCACCTGGAGAGCTCAACCTGCGTCACAGGCAGATAGTAAGAAAAAAGGAAAAAAAATAAAACACCCTCCATCTGCTTCTCATCATCCTCATCCATCTCCTCTTCCACCCCCCCCCCTGTCACACAGACTCTTTCTCCCTCTCTCTGTTTCATGCTCTGCCTCTCTAACTCATCCAACACTCCACCGCAACCTCTGGTGCTGTGGAATGGATAAATAGGCCACAACAGCTGGGTCTGACTCCTGACCAGGACCACCCCTCCAGACCTGACCAACACCACTCCCTCATCCTCCCCACCACCACCACCTCCACCACCACCTCCACCTCCACGAGTCTGTGCCCACATGTTTTAAAGGACAGAACCGAGGGAAGTTTTCCCCATTACTGGCTCTGTTTACGTAATTATTTATTTGCCTTTTATATTAAAATTCATTACCGGAGTTTTGACGAATGAGCGCTCAACCGCTTAGACCTGAGCTCATGAAAGGTTTGTTTACAACTGCAGTGAAAGAAGAAATCCAGGTTTTGAGTTATGACAGCTCCACAAAAATCTTTTTTCCATGTTCCTACTCCAGCGCTTCAGGGCTATACACAAATATACCCAAAACGTACATGGTTCAAATAAATTCCTGATTGCGCCTTTAAGTTGGGAGCGTGTTGTTTGTTCAGCTGCTGAGGGCCTCAGAGAGGAACCCGGGGAGGCCGCGGAGAATTCATACCTTCCATTCATCACAGAGGAGAGGGAGCGGGGGGGGGGGGGGGGGGGGAAGAAAGAGCGAGGAAATGAAGAGACAAGAGTGTGTGTTCTTTTCTGCTCTGCTGAGTAAGGAGAGAGGAAAGCTCAGCTTTCTGACAGCTGGGCTGTGAGACCTCTGCTCGACTGATTGACTGCTTGTGCCTCATTCGTGTGACCGTCTTGTACAAAGTCACCCTCCAGCAGCATCGTTTCCAATCGTTTCAGTTGAACCCTCTCAGGCGTTTTCAGTTGTCGAACACTATTCAGGGTGATTCGCACATGCAACAACGATTTGCTTCTTTCGACTATAATTTAGCTGGGAAAGACGCTCATTTGCATTCTTAGAGTTGGATTAGAAGATCGATACCACTGTCATGTCGGTGAACAAAGTACAAAACTGCTGAGTAATTAGCTTAGCTTAGCACAAAGACTGGAAGCAGGGGGAACAGCTAGCCTGACCGACACCTTTAAATCTCACTAATAATCACAGTGATCACTTATAGTTTGGGTTTTAGGAGTTACTTGCTGGAACAATTCTGGGTGCGGTGACGTCCTGGAGTCTCGTTATTACAGCGAGGTTTGCTAGCCAGAGCCGGTCTCGTAGTTGCCTCCAAGCTCCGCCTCCATATCTAAAATGTGCCCCGTGGGGATTTCTTGTAAATGTTCTGCATACATTCAGTGTTACTCACCAGACACATTGTGTGCACCTGCATCGTTTACGGCCATGTTCCCTCATTGGCAGTCTTCCTCTCGTCGGCCTTTGTTGGGGCTTTGCTGCGTTTCTCGGCACAGCGTGAAATCAATGGCGAGATTGTGTGTCGCGTCACGCATGTCCTCTTCATGCACGTACGACACAAACAAAACGAACAAAATGGCGGCACAAGTCATAAAAACACTATCGCTACTAGCTGTCAGGAACTCTACGGAACGCCGTCAACACAAAGACATGGGAGCAATATTGATTCTAATTGTTGATTGAATGATGACTTGTTCAAATTCTCACATTTGAAAAGATGGAACCTGTAAATATTTGGCATATTTGCTTGATAAATGACTTCATCATTTAATATTTTTTTTGTCAATCCCCATCAAATCAAATGTCAGTCCTAACTAAAGCTGTATGTGCGAAAGAAAACAAACAGGAAGCTGTGAGGTCTGAGCAACGTCTGGTTATGGAGTCACGCTAACCGTGCAGTCTTCTTCACCGTCTCTCTTACAGCTGTTATCATCGGCCAGTAGTCGTGGTATGTTTTACGGTTCGTTACACGTCAGGTTGTTATAGTGCAACCAGAACATACAGAACCAGACGTCTTCCTGCGATGGGATCACACCGGCCACGAAGCCAAATCGGTTAAGGGGCGTAAAGTGTTCCACAACATGTACGCAATGACAAAATCTGTCCACAGACAGACAGACATGTCACCTGACACCTGGCAAAGTACTCAAAACAGCTTCTGTGGTAGTTCCCGGTACAGTAGGTGTATCCAGGACAACGTTTTGCCACAATGACACACACACAACAATGGAGACAAGACAGTCGTGCTATTGCAGATGGTAAACCGTCAATGCACACAAGCGGCGGATGACTAAACCAGGCTGACTACAGCTTTACTGTCGGCTGTGAATCAGCCTGAGCTGCATCTCCACTCTGCTCCCACTTCCCCAGTCACGTCCGAGGCCACGCCAGAGCCTTGCTTCATCCTGTTGTTACTCACTTCAGTTGCACCAGCGCTGCTACACGCAACCGTCTCATCAGCACTTCTCACTTCCTCAAAAGTTAGAAAAAAACAGGGCTGGATGGCTGACTTCGGATCAGGAAGAGCGCAGGCTTTTGCGGTCAAGGAATAATCCCAACCACGTGAACCACGCTGAGCCTAGAACAGCTGCGAGCTCTGCTGATTCAACATAACACTAACGCTGCGGAGGCATTTTTATTTTATTTTTACCATTTGACTCCGTTTGGAGTGAAATATTTTGACATGATCACATTTGCCATCATACCAGCGCACGTCGGAGTACCGTTGGTACAGGAAAAATAAGGAAAGGGCGGGAAAAGAAACCACAGGGGGAGGTTGTTTTGAGAGCCCCAATCGTTTATTCCCCTCCATTTTCAGGGGCTGAAATTTCAGCCTCGCCGTGAGGAGAAACTCGAACCGGCGGTCCAGCTGTCTCCAGACTGCCGAGAAAAAAGCCGCACACCCAAACGCAGCACAGCATTGAGAGGGATTGGGACGAGCTGTTGTGACAGAGGCCCCACAAACAAATCTGTCACTTGGCTGGAAAACCCCATGTCCCCCGGTTGTATGTTTTCTCTTCCTTTGCTTGTTCTCACTCCACAGCTAGAAAACACTGATAGGAGGCCAAACAAAAGGAAAGTTGGTGTACCGTCAATGTAATCATTGCGCCATTTATTTTCAAGTATCGTCTTCATTTTCCGTGTAACTGATTTTACATTGGACACACAAAAAGACACCTAAAGGACTAAAAACCATATAATATTGCAGAGTTGAGTGTTTGAAATGGGTCAAACCGTCTATTTGGCGGTGGTAACAGACTTCTTGGATTTTCAAACTTGACGCAGCAGTTTGTTCAAGAATAAATCAAGAAACTGTGAAACATCTGTTTCAACGCTTTTCTTTTCAGTTTGTCTGACACCCCCCCTGAATGAGTGCATGCACGTATCAGGCCAGGAATCTTCTCTTCCTTCGAAACCCCGATAAACCTGCCAACACGCCGAACTAAACCGACACAGCTTTCATCCGAGCTCCTGCTCCTCCACACGGAGCAGTTTCAACAACTACTTTCTCTGCTTTGTTTTAAAAGCAATGGCCCGAGCAGCTCTCCTTTCTTTCCTGTATCTCGCACAGAAGGAAGGAAGGCCGCTCCGACCGCACGGCGACTCGCCGCCCGACGCCTCGGTCGCACGCAGGGAACTCGTGCCCTTGGGCACCGGACAATGAGGAGTTGTCTAAACTTGCTCGTCTCATCAGACCCCTCTAGCAGTCTCGGAGCCGGTATCTGGGACACTTATCAACAGGCTAACTCTCCCACAGCCTCGTACTCTCCTCCGCTGGAAAGTCTTCTGGAATCTCGAATTCATGGCGCTGTAGGATCGAGTCGACTCTTTCATTTGTGTCACGCTATTTGTCTTCCTACACTTCTCACATGAGAGAACTGTTCACCTGCATTCCTTCCTTCTTGTAAATACAGATGGTGTTTTAGTCTGGATGAGTACAGTCCGTACAAACTAAACATCACAGAGGTGCAGGACATGTGCAGAGTTTAAACCTGCATTTAAAGATGGTTTGGGCCATTGGGGGGGGGGGGGAAGAGATATTATTAGAAGAGATATTATCAGCTTAACAGTTGTTATGGCAAAGATGTCGGCCTTTTTACACATCCAGCAGTCATGGAGCACAATGGCATTCATTTGGAGTTGTGTTTGTGCCCAACTGATGATTATTAGTCCGATATTCACTTGGTGTTGGTCTCCCTAACAACCGCGCAGTGAAATATCTGGCATTTTAGCTGACAAATGCTCCACTGTGTTCACAAGTTTCCAATAGCGTGTTCACACCAAACACCCAAAAAGTTTTGGCGAGGCCCAACATGCGAACACATGTTCATCCACTGGAGTTGAATGAAATATTGAAGGTTCATTGTTCAGCTCTAGGGGGGGGGGGGGGGGGGGGGGATGGTGCTGTTGTTGTTGTTGTTGTTGTTGTGGACCTCAGCGGTGGCAAGTGATCAACAAGTGCCAGAGTGAAGGGCGGAAGAGGGTTCAGGGGAGGAGGAACAGGGTTCATGGGCCAGCAGATGTTTCAGCTTTTGGGTTTTGGCTAGAAAAGGGCAATTAAGAGCTGCTCTTAATGAGGCTGGCAGCCACCCCATAAACTGTCTGCTTCGGTGAAAGAGTTGCTCATTAGACGGAGCTGCCCAGAAAAAAAACGCCCACCTCCCCCCCCCACCAGCAGCACCCATCGCCGCCACACTTACTGGAACAGGAAGTGATGGATCACACATTTGAAAAATTGTATGCTAGCAATGAACAAAGTTACTTTATTCCACGGCTGGCTTTGCTGACAAAATCCTGTGTGTGTGTGTGTGTGTGTGTGTGTGTGTGTCCCTGTGTGCCAGCATGTTTGTTGCGCGCCAGGCCGAGTGTGGTCATGATGCACATTTTCCATGAGGTAGGTTGCTGCGTACCCTCCGGCATTAAGATCCCAGAGAGGCCGGCTCAACACAACTGATGAGAACGCCGACATTTAAATAGCAAAACGTCCAAAATAGGCCCCGTTATGATCCAAAGAGCTCGTTTTTCCCCACCCTCAATTGTTGTGCACCATATATTTCTAATTTGACGAACAAAGAGCTCGATGCAGACCACGGACAACTGAGTTGTTGGCTTACGGCACAGCTGCTCCGCAGAGCAGTAAGACACAAATACAGTGATCTTCTTGATTTCTTTTTATCTCTGGTCATCCTCACGCTTCCAAAATAACCTGCAGGTACTTCCACAATGGTGGGAAGTAACCAAGAACGTTTACTCAAGTACGGTACTTCAGTACAAATTTAATTTCCACTCCAATTACAATTCGGGGGCCAACATTGAATATCTTTAACTCCCCTACATGTATTTGGCATTGCTAGCTGTAGTTACTAGTCAAGATTCTGCACACAAAACATATGAAGAGCGTAAAAATGTGATGTATTTTTCCAGATCAAACTACCCAACCCTTGTGTAAAATTAGAGCTGAATCAAAACTCAATAGGCCGAAAAGGTAAACTAGATATTTTTCATATACAAACGTCCAGAATGTCATGTTCCAGCTTCTCAAAAGTGACTTTGAGGTCTGGCTGTTGATCAAACAAACCAAGCAATTTCAAGGTGTCACTTTGGAATCCGAATGAAAAAAAGTCACGAGTCGCTTCATAAAAGAAAATTTGCCGCACCTCAACAAACAAACAATAAAATGCTGCTTGAATGTACGAGTAATGATCTAACGCGCCCATAAGCCGTTCTTCTGCATCGAGTACTTTTACTTTCATCATCTTAAGTACATTTCAATGCAGGACTTTTACTTGTTAAGGAGTAATTAGTCCTTTTATTTTGGCATTCGGATCGAGACACCGAGAGATTCTCCACATCTCACGCTATCTGGCGTGGCCCGTCCCCAGACCTGTCTGGCATCGGGAGCGGCTCGGCAACAACCGTTCCCTATTGAGTCCTTGACAAAGAAAACTAGGTCACTACTCGCAAAGCTCTCGCTGGAACGCGCGCAGTGGAAAGAAAATAAACGGGGGAGGTGACGGAGGCTCGACTGGAGGTGGACGAGCTTCCTGCGCAGGCCCACAGAGGGATGCTGAGAGGGAGGTGAAGGCCGTGCCAAGTTGTGATGAGGTATTGCCGTTTCTGTTACTCGCTATAGCTGTGGAGATAACCCTGCCTCTGATATCCATCTTCTTTTCACTGTTCCATATCTTGCGTGTGATGTGGCTCTCCGAGTTTCCTTCTGGTGAGTTTAATAACATTTATCTCTTCTTATAAATCATGCAGGAATTCCAAATCACATATCTCTTTCATAACCCCCCCCCCCCCCCCCCCCCCCCCCCCCCCCCCAATGATCTCCATAGTTCTTGCACGTAGGCCCTGCTGGATAATGTCTGATAGCAATTAGGCTTCAGAGGACTTCACAAAAAAAGTCAGTCACAGCACATATGATCTATTGTTCGCTTCACGCTGAAGCCTAAATTAGGTTTTGCGGCACACATGTTGTTTGTCATCACCACTGAGACCGAGCATGTAGAAATACCGCCGAGCAGGAAGTGAAAAGAAAAACCCTCAGATGAGAGACAGAGGAAGTCAGGTGACTGGAGCTTTATTGTTGTTTGCCTCCCTCGTAATGCCACAGTAGAAAAAAGACTCTGGCTTTCGAGACAGGTTATTAGTTCCGAACACAAAACGGCAGCGGAACGCTCCCGCTCACACCTGAAAGAGACGCATCTCTCGTCACTGAAGCTCTCGGCAACAGTCCGTAGAGTTATGGAATCGATCCCTGCCCCCACATCCTCCCCGCGCATGAGCCCGCGGCGTATGTCTGCCAGATGTCCGAAGCAAAGAGGGGGATATGAAAGGGCTGAAGACTGCCAGAGGTGTCTTATATCGGAGGAATTATTAGCCTAATGATATAACATAACACATGCCGTCAGTTCCTCCAGGAGTAACAAACCCCGAAATATATATTAGAGCCACGTACCTTTCATTTGGCCGACCCTTTTTGGGAAAGCAGGAGGAGGAGGAGGATGACGAGGATTTTCCTTTTCCACCCAGGACTAACCACACCGTCGGTCTGGAGCACAAAAAAGATAACTTTTGAATCAAATTATTCATATACAACGTTACAGACATGCAGAGATATAGAGTGTTAGGAGAGACTGGCAGATATAGTGAGAGGGACAGATCACAAAGACGAGTGCAAGTCAGACCAGGAGTTGTCGTAGATGATAGTGAATGTTAATGCGGTTTGTATGGAAAGGTGCTGCAATCCATACAAATACAACACATGTACTACCATAGTGTGGTTAACGATGTCAATTAGTTAAAATTGTGAATTAGATAGATATGAATGCAATAAAAACCAAAACAAAGAGAAAAGGGGAACAGCAGTCAGCTGATAACGCTCTGTAGTTTCGTCACACACAGTGATTTGACACACTGTTGTAAAATATTGATTATTGACGCTTTGAATGGCACACCTCTGATTCAGGTAGGAATGAAACTTGTAAAGCTGGGAGCTAAGTTTTACCAAGAAGGATGAATTTGTGTTTCAATCGGAGTCAAACTAAATGATCCTCCCAATAAACTTACACAGGATGAGCTTAAATAATGATCATTTTCACTGCCAATTAATCTTCCAATTATATACTTGATTGATCGTATGGTTTAGAAAATGACGATCACAGTTTTAGTCTACATCTGGAAGTGTCTTGTTTTGTCCGACCAGCAGTCCAAACCCAAACACAGTCAGTTTATTATTAACAATATCATGAAAACCAACTAATTTTCAAAAATTGGAAGCAGAACGGAAGGTGTGGCGTGTGAAGTTTTGGCATTTCAACTCAACTGATTACCTTTGAGAATGAGACCAAGGGGTCTCAATGAGATTACTTCTCTCAATAAAGGTTATATGATAATAATCAGCTTATCATTTCAACTCCAAACAGGACTTTACTTGGGGCAGCCATGTCAGGCCCCAGGCTCAAACGTCCACTCTGGGTTTGTCTGATAATTGACCAATAAAGCGATACGTTTGGGCCCCAGGAAAGCCTCCACAAACCCTTCTTATTCAGCTCACACAAGCTGAAAACCTCACTGATAACATCAAATAAAAGATGCCTGAAATCTGTCCTAGGCCTTGTGTGAGTTCTTGTAAACTATATACATGTGGAGAAACCCGAGCCAGTAACCTGACTGGAGTTGTACCATGTAGCACATATGTATACAGACCCTGCTAGATGGATATCTAGCCCTCAGCCCCCAGAGCATTTCAGTGAATAGATGAGGAGGAGGGTAGACAGTACCTGACATTTACTTAGTCCTGCAGGATAGACAGGCCATTGTCTTTCCTGAAATGAGAAACTCTGCCGCAGAAGGGCGAACGGGGGAGAAAGAGGGTGGTGTCAGACAACCTGATATCAATCCAATGAAATAATAGCGTGCTCTGATGTGGCTATCTGGGATATCTAGACTTTATACCCCATTGACGAAGTCTTTCACAACCTTGGGAAGCGTAGAGACACAAAGCGGGTGAAATAGTGAAACGACGCGATGGAGTCTTGTGCGCAGACTCACTCTCACTGCCTCAAAAAGGAGATGACACATGTCAAAACGTTTAAAAAAAGAAATCCCCTGAAACTCCTGTAGATGTGACCACAGACCGAGGTTTCAAAGGCCCGATCTAAGTGGCACCGATGAACTTTGCGGGCCTAAATCCTAAATGCCACTCTTCCTGGGGGTTGTTTTTCTGATTGTCTGTCGATAACTAATAGAAATGTAAACAGCCAAAGACAGAGCGAGAGAGAGAGACAGAGACAGAGACAGAGACAGAGACAGAGACAGAGAGAGAGAGAGAGAGAGAGAGACAGACATATAGGGTAAAGCCAACAACACAAGCTGTCCTCCTGATCCGTCCCTGCAGTGTCAACAGCCTGGATCACTTTCCCGCGTCCCTGCAGTCGGCCAGACCAACAAAAAAACAAAAAAAAAAAAAAGAGCACAAACCACTCAGCATCCATCAGAGAGAAAGAGGAAGGGAAAGAAGAAGTCGAGAGCTGCTGAAAGGAAGTGAGACTGAGGCCAACGGAGCATCTGCTCCAGATCCTTTTTGGTGCAGTTCGTCCCCTTCTGTTTGTCCGTGGCTTCAGGAACACAAGCCAAACAAACAAGCACACACACACACACACACACACACACACACACACACACACACACACACACACACACACACACACACACACACACACACACACACACACACACACACACACACACACACACACACACACAGAGAGAAGTTAAGGAGTCAATAGGACACCGCTTCATATCGCATTGGGGATTGTCTTAGCGGCTCCTCCAGGACAAATAACAAACGGGACTGACACAAATCAATGTTATCTTTTCACTCGTGGGGGGGGGGGGGGGGGGGGGCGAGCCAGAAGAGCCAAAAAAAAAGAACAAAGGAACAAAAAGGAGGAGAAAAAAGGAGGGAAGGGGAAATGAAAAGCCCCCTTCTGACTCGCAGTGACCCACATACATTTGCCCAGCTTTTCAGTGGCTCTCTCTCTCTCTCTCTTGGCAACCGGCAGCCTCTGTGAAAGAATCCCAGCGTTCAGCCAAAGGCAAAGCCCATGTGAGGGGAGGGAGGGGGAGGAAAGGATGGCAGAGAGAGCGAGAGACAGAGAGAGGGAGAGGGAGGTGTGGACGGGTGGACACAAGACCCCTCCTCCTCCTCGCCCTCCTCCTCGTCCTCCTCCTCCTAAAGGCCTGTTGCTCCTGGCGACCGGCGCTCAATGGATTCCTCCAGATCCAAGAGAGCATGCAGTGCTGGAAGAAGACTCTTTATTCAAATCGAAGGACTGACCCGACATTTTAGGAATCCTGTGTTCAACATCTAAACAGTACTATCAGCAAAATGTACACAAAGCATCAAAAGCAACTTCTTAAGTTCTGCAGAAAAGCGTCGATGAGCTCGCCAGTGGGACACACACACCTTCAAATCAAATACTCTGTCGTATCGATATCACTTTAAGGGCACTGGTACTAGTATCGTAGTTTTTTAAACGATACCCAGCCCTAGCTGTAATGTAGACATTACATTAGTAGGTAATGAACACTAATGCTGAAGCAGCATTTTATTCTTGCAGCTGGCTGGGAATAGAACAGTGGTTCCCAAAGTAAAAGGTTAAATCTGGGGGGTTGTGAGATGATTGGTGGGATAAGAAGCCTTGTACCCTCGGCCTCACTGCAACTTGAGACGGTTGTGTCTTAACACCGGTAACGGTTGCTGTATTTCACGTTTCTTTGCGTTAAATCGGATTCCACAACGCAACTCCGGCTGCCAGATAAATGTTGGACAATATTTCCTTCCCAACGAGTTCTGGAGTAAACGTAAAAAGTGGCACGGAGTGGAAATACGTACGGTTGGCGGAATAGTAAAAACGTGACACTCAGCTTCTAGTTGCATCACTTAGAAGCACTCGTTCTGTACATTTCCACACGTCACCTTCATCTGATCCACGAGGAAGAGATGGTTTGGCACGCTGGTTGTCTTGGTGCCGAGCAGCAGCTGCAACCAGCGAGCCCGCTGAAAGAGACCAGTGGAAGGTTTTTAATAGGCCGTTTGATTGGGGTGTCCAGACTTGTAGCCTAATGATGGATGAATGCGGAGCCTTCTAAGCGACAGTGACATAATCAGAGAGCTGTAGGTCAGCGAGTGACAGCTGAGTGGCTGTGGCCGAGCGGGAGAAAGAGCCCTTTCAGCCCCGACGCTCACGGACGCCGATCCAACTTCATTAGCAGTCAGAGCGGCTACAGGGCCCGCTGCAGGCTTCTCCAAGCCCCACACACACACACACACACACACACACACACACCAGCATGCAAAGACACACCGAACGTCGCGTAACAAGCAGCTTTTTCTTCTTAAAGAATCAGTTTTTGTTCTTAATGGTCCAATGGCTGTGATTTTTCTCCCCTTCGCTCGCGCTTTTTTTTTTATGGTTCTGGCAAAGCGTTTAATCTATAAACAATAAAAGGTTGGGGCTAAAACATTTCTCTCTGGTTTGGCCCCTTCACTACTAATCATCTATACACTCTCCCCTCTTTTCCTGCCATTTAGCGGCGACGGAGCCAAATCCGCAGCCCAGCCAAAGAACCTGATAGTCGTGGAACCCATGCAGCCCCCCCCCCCCCCCCCCCCACCCACCTTGGAATGCATTTCTGCTGCGCTGCACTTTTCACCATCCAGCAGGGAATGGATGCAAGATCCCCCCCCCCCCCCCCCCCCCAAAAAAAAAACCCACCCGCACCCACCCACCCACTCAGACACAAACACACCACCGCTGGCATTTAAAGAAAAGCCCTCCAGACCTCCTCAGGCCTACAGTTCACTCCCACACAAACCAACTGACACCCAGTGGTGGAGAGTAACCGAGTACATTCACTCAAGTATTTTACTTTCTATGACACCACTTGTACTTCACTACATTTCAGTGGGAAATATTGTACTTTTTACTCATCCGACAGCTGTAATCACTTGTTACTTTGCATGAGAAACAAAACAAACAAACAACATATTGTAAAAGATGAAACTGGTGGTTTCCAACTGTGTCGTCTTGGGACTTCTAACGTGAAGCTGCGTTTAGTTGTTTCAGCCGTCTTCAGTGTTGCTATTTCTTCTTCGCTGTCTGACTAATCATCTCGTGACCCTGCAGATTTGGATTGGCACAACTCCGAGTCTCGACCAAGTGTCTCTAAAGCAGGTAAAACTAGCTCCACCTCGACTAACTACGCCTGAAAGACGCTGCTTACCGATCGTTGCATCAGCGTTAACGATGTGATGATGTAATGTATCACACAGGGTCCATTTTACTAAGAGAGTACTTTTACTTTAAGTACATTTTGCTGATCATATTTATGTTACTTAAGTCATATTTTTGAATGGAGGACTGACTCTCACTGGTAATTCGTTTTTCCGTTGTATTGGTACTTTCACTTAATAAAAGCATTTAAGTGCTTCTGCCACTCTGCTGCTGACATCCAATCCCAGGGTTTAATAGTGCACATTAAACACACTCATACAAAGAGCCACAAACACTCACACCCTTCTGCTCATGAATGACCACAGCTGAACAGGAGACAAATTCCTCCCCCATCACACTTTTCAGCTTCCCCCCTAAACCGCAGCAGCGCTCGTGGACAAAAACGACAACTTTGTCCAGACGTCGGTTCTGGCCGTTCCCCACTCAGCATGTGATCTTGTGTTTCAAAGTCAACACAATGAGGCCTGCAACCCACACACACACACACACACACACTCTCTCCCACCAAATGCAGCAGATCCTCTCCGGTGCATGGTGTTTGATCCACTCCTCCCACCTCATACTGTACTCGACTCACTTCTTCCACCCGCCGCCTCTGACCCCCACACCTCTCTCTCTCTCTCTCTCTCTGCGAGTGGGCCCGCGAGCACGTGCAGTAAATCGGTGAGCGGCGGAGGACTCTGGAGGTGTCGGCGCTGAAAATAACTCAACTGAGCGAGCGGACTGTCGGAGCTTTGAGAATGGAAAATGGGAAAGCGGGGAGGGGAAGAGAAAGGAGGGAGGGCGAGGAGGATTAGAGGAAACGAGATGAGAGGAAGAAAAAGCAAAGAGATAGACGAAGAAAGAGGAAGGAAACCAGGAAGATAACTAGAGTGTGACCTGCATCCTGACAGTGAAGCCCCCCAGTTCCTGTGGGAACTATTCTACTGCCCCCTGGTGGTGCACAGCAACAACCCCCCCCCCTTTAAACACACCTCTTTCCCACACTAAAGTAACACCATGCTCTCCTTCATTCACTCTCTCTGCGATGACTCAACTTATACGCCGCACTCGCTCTGTAATTACATCGACCCTGATGTGTGTCCTTTACACAAAGAGACAACTCGCTCAGGTTGGACTCGCAGGAGCTGCAGTGTCCCGGCCGATGACGGCGGCGGCGGCGGCGGCGGGTTTCCACGCCCTGCCACTCTATACGCGTCACGTGCTCTCGCCTGCAGTGCAGCACGTTGTTTCATAAAGACATCAACTAGGTTACGACCTGATTACACGATGCAATGAATGTGGAGGCGGAGAAAAAAACGACACCCAATCTACCTGAGACTGTTCTGGGGTCCGGGGCCCTGGGGCCCTGGGGCCTGCCATTGTGCCATGGGTGTGTGTTGTACAGTCACTTGAGCGTCTTGGATGTAAATATGGGAGAAGTATTTGCAGTGGTGTATTTTAACAGGATAGAATGTAAATGTATCCAAACATTACCTGCAGGTTTGGACAGGAACCACACTGGAAATGGTTGAAAGTCTTTAAAAGATCTGCCACTGAAGACTGAACTTCACTTTGTCTTTTATCTTTTACTTAACTGTGGCAGAACCCAACATCACATCTCAACAAGTTGGATATTACAACATGTTGAACTGCTCTAGAGCCGGTGGAAACAGACGGAATATTTCACTGTAACCTTTGCCACTCGGCAAACATGCCACTGTTCCGTTTGGTTAGCTTGTTTTACAGCTACAGGCTAGTGGTGTCGCTGTAGATAGCAATGCAGAGCAACACTTTGGTCCAGAGTGAAATATGTAAATATGTAATTGAATTTTTTAGACATTCTTGCTGCCCAGAGGATGAATCCTAATGCTGATCTCCTGCTGACAACCTCTACCTCGTGACTTGACACATGTTAGCTGTGAGCACATTAGCATTAAGCTCAACAGCCTAAACAACAAGGGGGTGCAACAACTGCGTCTGCTCGGTATGAGCTGCTTGTGACAATTGAGAAAAGCTCAGTCGTGTTCTCCTTTCAGGTATTAAACATGAAGCAAAGCGAGGTCCACTTGAAACTGTTTGCTGAGTGCATGTGAGGAGGAGGAATGTAGCATGATGCAATGACACGGTCTGATTTGTTTGGCGTTGCAGAATCAGAATCAGGTGTGTTGGTTTGCACATACGAGGAACTTGCCGTGGTGTTTTGGTGCAGCGGTGCAACCTGAGGCTGAACTGTGAATCAGGAATCGACATCGATCTGCCTCAAGCTTAAATCCAGCTTGAGGCTTTGAAAAGCCCAGGAAAGCGAGTGTGTGCCGAGGCAGAAAAGTCAACCAGACGTACGATTGCCAAACCAACCAGTTAGTCCTCCTCCTTTGAAGCCTTCGCTGTTGAAAAAAACCGAAACACGCTGATTAAAAACACGTCCAACAAGGCATGGTTCTCATCTTTGTGCGGCTTGTCCAAAACCGGTCGGTTTGGCAAAAAGCACGTCTGGTCAACTTCCCAACCTCAGAAAAAAAGAGAAGAAGAGAAGAGAACACGTTTTAATGGAAATCCAGTGCAGCGGATGAGTGTGTACAAAGCGTAGACCTCTGTCTTTTCCTTTGGTGCCACCCTCAGGCCAGGATTTACACTTGTCTGGTGGTAAAAATCTAACTGAGAACATTACTATACACCTTTTGACAGAAAAACTCTGCAACTTGGTGTGTGTGTGTGTGTGTGTGTGTGTGTGTGTGTGTGTGTGTGTGTGTGTGTGTGTGTGTGTGTGTGTGTGTGTGTGTGTGTGTGTGTGTCCGTCTACGTACAGTAGGTGCATCTCATAGGTGCTGGTGTGCGTGTGCTTCCTCTGCCTTTGAGCACGGTGAGTTGTGCAGGTTACGGGCTCTGGCTGCTGTTGGGGGAACATAATGGTCTTATTGACTCAATCCCAAGCTCGGACCTGCCAGCTTTGTGAGCGAGCTGCGGAGTGGGCATTGTTGTAAACAGGCTTTTAAAACCGCTATTAAGCCACATTAGGTGTGTGTGTGTGTGTGTGTGTGTGTGTGTGTGTGTGTGTGTGTGTGTGTGTGTGTGTGTGTGTGTGTGTGTGTGTGTGTGTGTGTGTGTGTGCGCGGTGGCGATGAGGGATTTGCAAAAGGAGGGTGTTTGTTTTTACACCTTTTCTGAGGAAAATTAAAAACACTGGAAAAAGCTTGGAATATACTGTGGGCTTGTTCACTTGTTTTATAAAACCAAGACAAAAGGAACATTTTGCTCGCAGGCTTAATGGAAAACCTAACGAGGAATTACAGTGTGTACTCCCCGTGTGGTTGCTTGTTTAATTGGTTGCCGCCGATGTAACTCTCAGGACTCTGCAGAGGCCAGAGAGAGAAACACATCCACTGCATTGTGTTGCTGCAGCGCATGGTCACATCTCGACTGCTGCAGGGATGACCTGTTGGCGTCGCAAATAAACTCCAAACCTATAAGAGCTGGTTGTAAAATTATTTTCGGTGCGTTTTAAATCATTTGAATGAGCAAAGTAAATAAATCAAGCATCCTCAACTGGGACTTCACGTAAAGAACGTTTACGTTACGCGTTTGTGATTAAACATGTTCTCGTTTGTTTAAAGCCACCGAGTCAGAGAAACTGAAAATCTCCAATTAGCTTTGTCGGAAGGAAGCGTCTGTTTAAAAGTACACGACTGCTTCGAATTTAATGATATTTAATGTGTAAGAGTTTTTAGTAGTATCAACAAAACATATCTTCCTCTGGCAAGGACCCAAGTTAGGCAGCTAACCCTCCTACGGTGCAAATGTGCATCATGTACTTACATAAAGTGCTAACAGTCTGTCAATAACAGACGACAGACAAGAAGTAATGCCCCCCCCCCCGCCCCCTTAGTGGTGAAATGTGTTGGGTATAAGAAGAGAAGAAGAGGAAGAGAAACAAACTAATTGGGTGGAATAAATGATTCGCTAAGCTAAACAAAGACGAACCAATGAATGAATAATTCACAGGCTCATCTGGCGAAAAGCTTTGAACTTCGCTGAAGTTTTGTCGCAACGCGACGTCATCCAACAAGGTGGCCAGCTATGCAAGCGCACATTCCTGCTACAACACCTCTTTACTCTTCTGTATCTGTGCTGTCAATCAAAGAGAACATGGTAGAATCCTTCCTTGTATTTCTTATGAACAGCTGTTCAGTGTTTTCCCACGTGATCAGCCTCAAATCTCATTGAGTCAAACTAGACTGTCTGGATTACATTTGTAACCGTGAACCAGCACACCTCTGCGAACATCACCCCCGTGTGTTTTTTTATTACCCTGGGACCTTTTTTTTTGTTTTTTTACGGTCTGAACACCTACTGACCAGGCTCAGCGGTCCACGCAGCACATGGTCACATTTCCTCCTGGCAAAGTGCAGCACTGGCCAATAAAATACATCTAAGCACACATTCCTGGGAGACTTATTTGTTTTCTTGCACGCCGTGTTTCTCGTGTTTACCCGGCAATCGCCTCAATGAAAGATTAAAATGCCATGATAACTTTCCAGAGTTGTAAAATCCTGCCTCATGAGATTGCAAAACCACTGCGGTGGTTTCTTCACTCCAAACTCACGGATCTGTTCATCAAAATCCAACATGTGCCAGCGATGCCACCAAAACAACCAGATGACGCACGAAGCACAACCACAACAGAAAGACAAGGGCAGACAGAGTCTCACAGACAATGACCTCTGACTCATATCAACACACACTCATAAAATGTCTGGTTTATGTGCGTGAGATAACACGCGGTCTTAGTGTTCTTCCTAGAATTGACATGCATGTGTTTGGCGGCAGGGCGCGCCAAATATAAGCTGATCAAGAGTTGATAAAAGTTATGTTTTCCTTCCTTAATTTCATTGTCTTCCGTCTCGATTTGCAGGTGATGCGGTGGTTCAGGTTTACACCGATCTGTGGGCTTTAGCCTCCATCTTCGCTGCTGAATCAGTTTGACGTCCTGGATAAACACATACTCGACCCTTCTTTCTGCTTCCCTCAGAAATCTCTTCTTTTGGTTCTCCAAAAGTATCTCCGACAGTTTGACGGAGTAGTAGCGGGCGTTAGAACGAGTCACCCATATATGAAGGGTGTACACAATGTAACCTTGTTGCTTTACAAGCGGTTAAACAATAACTTACTCGTGCTTTACAGATCACTTGTGCAGAAAACAACTTCTGAGTTGCCAGGTTGTAAAAAAACACACATTTCAGCTCTTTAATGCATCAGTAGAGCCCTCCATTCTATGATGGGGATGGTCATGAACCAAAGTATTTGACGAATACAAAGGTCCTCCACTTCATCCTGTGGTCAACATTTCATGGAAAACAATTCTATAGTTTTTGAGGCATTTTGTATTAATTAAACCACAAAAGTCGACATCGTGGATTCATCATTATGCTTTGTTCACACAAACGTAGAGACCAGCTCAACTTTGATTTGTCGCCCGTCGTAAAAGCGACACGTGTCGGGCGTCAGTTCGAGCTTCGTGCCGCCGGCCTCCATTGAAAATGACTTGAAGCCTGTTGCTGTGTCGCTAGTACAGCGTTAGTCATCACGAGTCATCTTCTGGGGAACATGAATGTCTGGACAACATTCAGACTCGAGGTAAACCACGCCACTAATGTGGCTAAAAACAATGTCAAACACAAGCTTCTCAAATGTGAGGATTTGCTGTTTTTGGACTTTTCCCAATTTCCTGCCGTTTAAAGATTAAAACACACAATTGGTCCCACGTTAGTCAATAACGATCTTCAGTTGCGCGGGTTAAACCGCAAAAAGAAGATCAAATAGATTTATTCAACACTGCCTCCCCTTTTCCTGTCCTACGGTGTAAGCTCTGTGATGTGCCGCTATTGAAAGCAATGAATGGACTTTGCAAACTTCCTCACAAGTACTGTCATGTCACGTCCTGCCAGTAGTCTCACACACACACACACACACACACACACACACACACGCCGTACACACACACTGACACTGACAGGTGCACGACCCAAACAGTCAGGGTTTGGCTGCGTCTCCCCGCCATCCTCTCTGCTTATCTGCTTATCTTTTATCGCCGTGTTTAACAGCTCTTAACACTTCACATCTGCTCCGACACAACTCCCATAAACGCTATCAAATGCATTCCGTATCAAAGACAATCGCCCGCCGTTGGTCTGAATAAACAACAGAGCGAGAAGACTTTGGTCTGAATGAGTAACGGTGAACTGAGGTTAAAGCACTCCAAACTAAATCCCGGGGAAAATCCGGGGAAAGTACCGTTAACCTGCTGAAACTAATCAACAACCTATTCTTCTGCTGTGTGCCAAATATGAAACACGGGGGGAAAAATCCTAGATCTTATCGTAGTGAACATGCATCTTGAGTTGCATGAATTCCTTGTCATACTAGACAAGTGTAAATCAATCTCCGAGGCATTTATCGACTTCATAGTGGGCACATGTGAATTTCTTGAGCTGTTATTGAGACTTTGGAATTAGCTTACAGAGGCTCTCAAACTGTCCCCGATGACGGGGCCACACACCCAAAACGCACAGAGACTGCAATCATCGCAGGGTTTCCCAGGTTAGGAGGGGTCCAGATGGGCTGGGGGGGGGAGCTCAGATGGGCCGCATTCTTGAGAAAACTTAAACCTGGCAGAGCATTGTTTCAGATACGGGTGGTCTGCCAGTGCATTGGGGGACCGGCGAGGACGTAGAAAGGCACCAACTGTCGGCGGGCAGCGATGAGCAGACATCAAAAGGTGTCGGGCGTGCGGTGGAAAGTGACCCGCGGTCCGGGTCTGGCCCAGTCTGTCGCCCCCCCGGCCTGCCGAGACCACGGCCGCGCTGTCACAGATCCGCCTGCCGTTGTCCCGGAGGACCCGCGCTCGTATACATTCACGTTCCCAGCATCCCCGGCCAAGGCCACATTGTGGCACCTGCTGGACGGGACTGGAACCCCTGACCCCGTGACCCTCGTAGATCCAGTCTGGCCCTGTCCCTCCACAGTTACAGGGGGGGGGGGGGGGCAAGCGATGGAGACAGAGCGCAATTCAGGGCCTACAAGCTGCTGTGAGGTGCGATAGTGAAGCTCCGGTTAGTCCTGCACTGAGATTATTAATTATTATTCTCTATATATTTACCGTATACGGAAAACAGAATCTACGAGCTGTAATTGGTCGTTCCTCGTCACGTGACATGCAGCGTGCCGCAGTTATCATTGTAAACTGCTTACTAAATGTGCCACCAAATTACTTCTTTTTTTTTAAACGTGGAAACCTGCTGTGGACTTGCAGTGGAAGTTTGTATTCCACTGACGCTCCACTGATTTATTTTTACTCTTTGGAATAATAAATCTGAACAGGATTCTGTCCGATCGGCATTCCCACTCGGCCCCGCTGGCTCCACAGTCATTGTCTAGACCTGGTAATCTTGGTTCCATGTGACCAAGTTGTTTTTCAGGGAAATTAAAGAGTGAGCTCACTGATGAACTCCCAGACAATGAGACAAACCTGCTGCCTCGTCATCAGCCAACCCTCAGACGGCCATTCACACAACTCACTGCCGCCTTTGTTGAAAAGCTGCAATTCCAGTTTGCGCAACCTCTTTTCCAACCCTGTCACTTGTCAAAGTCTATGCGTGTGTGTGTGTGTATGTATGTGTGTGTATGTGTGTGTGTGTGTGTGTGTGCGTGTGTGTGTGTGTGTGTGATTGGCATGTCAGAACAGCTAGAGCCAACTTTAAAGGAGGCTTGAGAGTGCTAATGAAAGGTTTGAAGGGTGTGTGTGTGTGTGTGTGTGTGTGTATATATATGTATGTGTGTGTGTGTGTGTGTGCACAGACAAAATCAATCACTGAACGTAAAGCATGCTGACTAAGAGAGGTGAAAAGCAGCTCAGGAGAGACAAAAGGGAAGCCCTCAGGTAGCGTCTCCACTGTTACATCACAATGGCTGTGAACTCTGTGTACTGCACTCTGTGGCCACTGGCTCTCAGCCAATCAGTGAGCGGGAGGGGAGGAAGGGCCTGCCAAGATGATGGATGAGTATTAAGGCTATTAGGAACTGGCACCGATTCAGAGAAAGAAAGAAAAGACAACACACACGCTCACCTAACAGGTTGGATCATGCCTCTGCTGCTTCTGCCTCCTGTGAGCTCGCCGATTTCACGGCATTTTCCAGTCGTCATGAGAGAATGTGACACAGATAAAATACGGGAATGAGTCGGAAACAGGCTTTTAATGATTTACTGGCAGTAAAGAGTGGCCTTGCCTTTTAGTATGTTTCATGGTTATAATGTCAGCCGTAACACAAAGCATTGAAGTTGTGAGTTTAAGTGTTATGTTGCCTCGGTATCCCCGGTTCTGGACCACTAAATACATCAAGCTTAAGTTTCGGAGTATTACGTTTGGAGCTACATTCAGGGTACGAAAGTTCAGGAGATTTTAACAGGATCTGTGGGGATCAAGTTGAAGCTTTATCAAGCTATAGACTCCAAAGCTGATCAATCAATGAGTGTTTTACTGTTCTTATGGATATTTGTCTTCATGCTATGGGTGCATCATTTTTACACTAAACAAACAAAATTCTATCACGACAGTATAGCAAGAAACGACCTGGAGACAATACCATTATTATATATTATCATTAAATCAAGGTACTAAAATGCGTCCGTCCATTACCCAAACTGCAGCATGTTTCATGAGCCGATGATGGAACAGAAGTATCCAGACTTGGTATCGGCAGATACTCATAACTACAGGTGCTATACTCATGTTTATGAGTTGCAATGGAGAAATAATATGTTTGAGAAACAGCACTATACAGAATTAAAGAACAAACGTCATAATTATGTGACAATAAACTGCCACGCTGAGCTGTTGTATTCATATGGACTTCCATAGTTACATTATAGTGCCGTGTCTCAATATGTTGGTGCTGATGGTACTATGTATGAGCGAACAGAATACATTATACAATGCGTACTTGCACTTGTATTGATTTTGTACTCCCCTTTTGAGCTATGACGCCGGCCGTTTGTCATAATTACACCCGACGGTGGAAAAACTTTTGCTGTCAAACTCAAAACTATCCAGCAACTTTGTGCCGCAGTGACCTGCGAGCGATCACTCATCTCCCTTCTCCCGTTGCATGAAACGCACACCTTTACGCACACTCCTGAACACACCGCAGCAAACTGCCCGTCCACAGAGGGGCCATTCTATCGGCAGGCGCTGGCGTGCAAAGCTGCAGCAGACCACTGTTTTCATAATGACTGGAGAGATTTGTAAGAAGGGGGGGAGGGGGGGGGTTGTTGTGGGGAGCAGACATGATGTCAAATAACTTAACTGCTTCATAAAGTGCAACGGGGGAGGAGGGAGGCAGGCGAGGAAGAGGGTAAGAGGAAGGAGAAGCTCCCATGAGGACCTCAGTCGGACTACACAAGCCGAGCTCGGCGCCAAAATCAACACGACACAACCGAGCAGATGTTGTTTTTGTTGCTGCCATATTTTTGCTACTTGGCCCTCTTTGTAAAACGGGCAACCATGTCCGACCATTGTCACCCTGAACTTGTTGCTATTAGTCGTAGGTTAAACCGCCTATTTAGCATTTATAAGCAGTATAAAGATATTTAAGAAAGAGCCTATAACACATTATAATGCAGTTTTAAACAGGCGTTTATTATTATATTCATTCATAAATGGTAAATGGATAAATGGCATAACTAGCGGCTTCCTCGTCTTCCTATAGCGCTCAAAGCGCTGCACACTACATGTCAACTTTCACCCAGTCACGCCTACATTCACTGTTGGCAGAGGCTGCCATGCAAGGCGCCACCTGCCCACCAGGACCTACACTAATGCACATTCAAGCACCGACATCACGGCCTCTGGGAGGAACGTGGTGTTCGTCATCGTTGCACGAGGACACCTCGACATGCTGGAGCCGCCGATCGTTCAATCGGAGAACGAGCCCAATGAAGCCAGGAAGTATTGTTCAGTTGATTATCAACTTCTCAAATTCTCAGTCGGCTAACACTCATTTGATTTTGTTGACTAATCGATCAGTTGATTCAATCGACGGATCTGTAAAAATGACTTTCGCCACAAAGAATCACAGAAAAGCACCATTTTGCAAATACGTATCAAAACTATTCATCGCCGCTGCAATGACAATTTGCTCAAATAATTCAATAAAAAGGTCAAATAGATCTGTGCAGCGAGAGGACAAACTACTGGGAACCTGTCTGTCTGAGGTAAACCGTCGTAGCCTGTAAGCTATTCTATCGAGTTGTAGCAGTGGATTTGTGTTCCTTCTGGTTACTGAGACGATATGTCTAGGGCTCTTATTGTGAAAGGTAAGAACTTGGTTGAAAGTAACAAAGTTTGCAGTCTTGGAGCCTCCGTGTTGTTATAGTGTACATTTCAAATATGTCCGCTCCTCCCAACGCGATTGGTTGATGCATTTATTCGCCGTACACATTCCGGAGAAGAAGAAAAAAAAATAAAAATAAAAATCACACCAGATTTCTTTTCCACGTAGTATTTGCATTCTGTGTGAACGTTCTCATGACAAACGCAAACGTTTGAAGACAAAATGAATTCACATGTGAATTTATGAGAAAAACGCCCCCGGCGTGTAAAGGCCTTAACGGCTCACCACAGGCTGTGTGGGGGGGGGGCACTACACCCCACAGCGTTACACAAAGACGTGTCCGTCTCTGACGAACATGACGAGTGACAGCTCAGCACTGGCCTGATGCCAGCTACAGCACAAGCTGGGAGAGCAGGAACAACCAGCCAGCGCTCACAGGTGGCTCTCTGCAGAGGTCAGAGGTCGCCCGCAGCTTAATGCTGTAAATATCAGCTGTCAGTCCACACATCAAAGCAGCCTCTCTATGAAGAAACGCTGAGTGTGCCCCTTATGCTTTCTGCTTCACCAGCTTGAGAGGGTGGGGGAGGCGGAGCGGTCGGGGGGGGGGGGGGGGGGGGGGGGGGGGGGGCTAAACCACAGAGTAGACCCCAGCCGGAAATCACACTGTTTTCCTTGACTCTCAAATGGGGGCTTTTTTTTATTTTTTAAACACACCAAATGGTTGGAAAAACAAAGGCTACGAAGGTCCAGCATATTTCATAATAAGACGTCATACTGCAGCCCACCTGCACAAACAGCAGCCGCACTGTAGCCTCCTGTACAGCGGCTCGCCACGCACGCGGCTAACGAGCCCCTCGGCGGCTGGTGCGGCGGGCCGCGCCGCGTTCGGGCTCGCGCACGTTTTCGCATATGAAACTGAAGTTTAAACACTGAAAAGTGAAAGAAGCAGTTGGCCCGGCTGCGAGGTGCAACGCTCGCCCACCGAGTTGAAGGCCCGGGCTGGGAAGGCTGGAGTGGTGCGGTCGAGATGTTGATGTAAAGTCTCAGACACGTGTGCCTGCGCTCAGTGGAGGGAGACGCATTCAGACCTGTTGCTAACGTAAAAAAGTACCAATACCACAAGACTACTTAGGGTAATGCATTTTTCTTGTGATACTTTAAAGATAAAACCAACATTTGTTTCTGTCCAGCCCGAAACTCTTTTGGTTCACTCTCACAGTATCGCTTTGGGCCACAGCAGGCAGCCGTTTGAAGAAAATAATGATTAAAAAAACAACTGTACACCACCTGCTGAGCTCCAAACAGCAGACGGAAACATTTGTAGACTAGCTGGGGAACAAAGTGAAGCATTTAGCCGCTAAAGAGACAGAGATATCCCACGGGGGGTGGTGGAGACCAAAAACAGAGCTAAAAGAGAGAATATTGGACATCAATGCATCAGGTGATTAGAAATACATCAAACATCTCATCGACAAGGTGATACGAGACTAGATATCGGCTTCGATTTTGGATATGTAATATCATAAGTGTTGTCTGTTCCATTATTTGCCTTCACCCACAATATCCACATTCTGATAATTATTTGTCAAAAATGTCATCGTGTTAATATTGCACCAATTGTCAACCCAGCAATATTTTCACAACATCGATAACGAGTTATCTGGAAGTCTATTTCTATATCAAAAGAGCCATCAGGTGCTGCTACACCTGGGTAACATAACATTGGTAGGTACAGAGGCGATGAGCCAATAAGAGCAAACACACACACACACACACACACACACACACACACACCCCAATGTCATCCTGAAGGTCCTCAGGAGGCCTGTGTGTCAGACACTTCCCTCCAGGCGAGTCGTTCTCCCACCGGCGGGAAACACGGCGAGCAGGTGACGACCGGGGTCGGCTCATGCAACACGAAACCCCCGTAGTTCAGCCCGAGGGGGGGGCTGAGCGGCGCAGTTCGATTCTTATCTGTGCTTGTTTGAATTACGAAACACCGTGTGTGCACACGTACACGTGCACACGCCCGCAGCTGTCATCAGTGTAAACAGAGCGGCGATGTGACAGCAACACCGTTAATTACAGTTCGGCAACAACATGAAGATGACGGTTTGCTTGTAGCTGGAGCGTGTTTGTTCCCAGTGCTCCCGACAGACCTTCGTTACACACGGAGGCAGGAACGAGCGGGAAAACCAAACGCCCCTCCTGGCTGCTCTCAGTTGAACTCCAGTCAGTCTAGAACGCCGTTCACACATAACCGTGACAAACGGCATGTGATCGATCACTCTGCGGTTCTTCTGCTCTCTCTCAGAGATAAACAAGTGGCAAACTGGTTTTATTAATGTGGCAGAATGCCGACCTCATGGTGGTAGAAGAGGAAATGAAAGTGTATAATCACAAAGGCCGGGTGTTTTTCATCTGGGAATAGTTCATGTGGGCACCTACATCTGTGCCGATCCGTCGAGTTAACGTAAAACGAACTTTTTAAAAACGTGCCGAGATGAAATCACGCACATTAAAGTGCGGCCTTTGAGTCTGTTATGTTAAATGTTCCCCTCCTACCTCAGCCAGCAGATGATTAAATAGGACAAAACGGCTTTTAATGCGAAGAGACATAAAGACACATCGGTAGCATCGCAAGCCAGTCACTGCAGCGTAGGTGGTCAAATGAACGTCCGGGGCCGTGTTTACTGCGGAGAATAAAACGTGCCGTTCAGAAGGAGCCAGTTCAACAGAGCCAGCCTCGGCATTTGGATCCCATCAAAACCAAACTATGATGACGTTAGAATGTGTTGAGAGCAAGGACTCCCACTTCAAAGTCGGGCGCGGGGCTCCAGTACAGTGTGGCGTCTGTTTGAAGCCTAGCGGACCGTGTTAAGACGCAACGCAGACCGGGGCCCTCGGGCCTGATGGACTGAGGGGAAGCTGGCATCAGCTACGCTGGATAAATAAGACACTCTGATCATTGCCCAAAAACTTGCATCTGAAAAGGCCAAATGGAAAGGAGGCTGGACTTGAGATTAAGTGGGAATGACACACACACACACACACACACACTGAAGCCCTCTGAAGCAGAGGAAGGAAAGAGGTTGAATGGGCCCAGGGCACCGAAATCCCAGTTCAAGCTCCTCCTTGCATCCGTACCCCCGGACCGCAAGACGAGCAGCAGCACATTAGTTTTAATAACTGCTCTTTATTTTCTCCCCTGCCAGCAGCCATTACTGTAATTCACGCTCTGCCGCGTACCTGGAGAGCAGAGCGGCCGTTAATAGTCCTGCACCTCAGGCAGGAAACGACACGAGGAAGGGGACAGCAAGGATAGTCAGTGGAGGAAAAAGTACCGCGATCCTTTACGCTACGTTACAATACATTACATGCAAAAAACACTGGGTGAGTGGTAGAAGTCCCCCATTGTGTGCCTGTAACTCCAACTTAAAAGTCCATTCGAATTATCAACAAAATGTACAAAAAGGACCGGTTTTAACTACTTTATTAATCCGTTTGGTAGCATGGTTGTAGCCAGGGATTAAATTAGTGAGGTCCAGAATTTCTTTTTCTTTTAATGGATAATAAGTGGGGTTACACGGGGTCCTCCCCCAGGAAATCAGGAGCGTGAAACACTTCACGTCCTGCATTCTGGTGAATTTTTATACACCAATGTATGGCGGAAATGTCAAATTCGTTCTTCCGTCCACTTTCGGTGTCGTGAATATTCCGGGTCGGGTGCGTTGATAAACAGCTGGCGACGCCAATTAAAACGCAGACGCAAAGCACCAGACGTATTTGCCTGTCGTCTGATACGCTGAAGTATACAGGATGTTAGAACGTAATTGTTTACAGTGCAAACAAGGAATATGGAAAACAGGGAGCACATACATGGGCGGGGCGCTGGAACGTTTGCTTTTCTTGGCAGGTTCCACATTTTGACCGCGATCCGTTGTGCTTGAATGCGGCATGATTAGGAAAACACTTCTCCACCAGAGCTCTCGACCGATATCATACAAAAGAGAAAAGGGGTCTTTGAAGCTGCACTGTTGTTGGTGTTGCAGACCCCTGCACTTTCCCTCCTGAGTCCTCTGAATCAGACTCAATATTCAATAATAGCTCAATCACTCTTTATCTTCCGTGGTTAACTACTTCGCTGATACTGCGTTGGAGGCAGCTGTGACAGCTCCTGCGTCAACACACTTCCATTTCAAACAATTACTCCCGCTACGAAATACAGGTCGAGCGGCGTGGGAAAGCGCCGCTCCTTCTCGTTATGCAAAGCCTGGTGCAGGAGATAAGCCGTGACCGTTTTCTGGAGCGCCACAGCTGGCCACAGGTTCAAACTGTCAACATGAAAATGGGCACAAACCTGCCGCCTGTTGTTGTGTTGCTTTACATAGGAGGCCTGCCTGATAAGGTGTGTCGTTTTACTAACTGGCGGGTGGAAAGCCAGACTGAGAGGTATCCAATATGTGCACGATTTCCATGCGGGATCGCTCACCTCAGAGCATCTCATCGTCTCATGGTTTCAGACAGGAAGTGGCGAACAGTTACCTCGGGGGGGGGGGGGAAACACCTGGCCAGGAGAAAAGGTCGCTCTCTGAGTTTGTTGAAAAAAAAAAAGAAATCCACAAATCAGTTCTGATTTGTTGCAACACAAGCAGTGCAGAGAGTCGTATAAAAACGATTTAGGGAATAGATTTATTTCTATTTTCTCAAAAGACTTTTACTTTGGTGATTTTCTACTTCTCTGTGATTGTGCATTTGATAATAAAGAACTTGGAACTTGACTTTAGTCCCGTGTGTGTTAAGATACAACTAATGAGCGTCACATGAGAGGACTTACCAGCAAATACAAAGTGAAGCTCATCATGGGGCGCCCTGCTGGGACACGGAAGCGATTCCTCAAATGTCTTCCTGTGTTTTCTGTCTCTGTCAAAATAAAGGCATGAAGCACAATTTATTTTTAAAATCAATATCATGATCAGGAAACAAGATCTAACATTTTCATTACCGACCCCCTCCAGACAAATAAAAGCACTTTGCATGGAATAATATGATTAAATAATATGATGACTTGGTTTTTTGGGGTTCCACAGAGTCCAATTAACTGGTTCTACTTAGCAAAAAAATCCAGAAACCATGAATATGCAAATTTATTTTTTATTTAAAAGTTGAACATTATACAAGGTGTCTCAAGTGTCTTGATTGACTGGACCAGTTGGATTTGGTGTAACGTCTGGTACATACTGTCTAAAACTCAGATTTAAGGAGAACACAGAGAAACTTTCCCTCTTCTGCAGATAAATCTGAAAACCTTCCCGTCAAACTCACATATACAATATTCTGCACCGTCAAACATCACAGTCACGGAACCAAAACTGCTTTTTTTGAGTGGAAGGGGATTTAAATTCAACCCATGTAGAAACAAATTGTTTATATTATATCATCGTAGCGTTGGCTACTTTGATGGGTAGGGCCTGGTATGAATAAGATGAGCTAACTCCATTCTGGAAAAATAGTTTGCCAAAAGTGGATTTAGGGGGGGGTTTAGCGTTGTTCGTCATCCTTTGGTTCAAAGGGGTTTCACCGGAGCAGTGTAAACACACACAGTGCAGTCCGGTCAGGACGAGGAAGAGCCTCTCCCTCCGCTGCTGCTTCAAACCCCCGACTGCCAAAGCAGCCGCCATGGGGGGAAAAAGTGACGGAGAAATAAAGGCCGGGTGTTTTCCAGCGGGAACCGAGCAAAAGACCCGGACTCTGTCCAAAGCCGTGGACGCATGAATGTGTTTCGGCAAAGGGCCTGACGCACTCGCTCATTCACACGTCAAGCAACTTTCCCCTCAATGGAGGGCTCTCTGCTCGCTGGCTCCCATTCAGTGGAAATGCAAATGTTAAGGTCTTGCCTTGATTTGATGGAACAGCTCATTTTGCCAGCCCCCCCCTCACCCCCCCCCCCCCCCTCACCAAATGCACCATGACGCCGTCACTCGCCCCGCCACTCTCCAATGCCAACCTGA
>CM051701.1:4380525-4433025 GCA_028022725.1 Lycodopsis pacificus | reverse complement strand
CCTTCCTTCATTCTCCTTTAAGGCAGCCGTTGGCATCATTTCTCGTCCTCCCTCCTCCAGCATCCAACTGACGGTTTGACCAACCGTCCTCGGGCCCCTTGTGCAATCGAAGCCGCAGCGTTTTGCGGATGACCAAGCGCTCCACGATGAAGGAGGCGCCGAACCAGAGCACGGCGTACTCGGCCGTGATCAGTCCCATGAAGTTGTAGCGGAAGCCGGAGTAGTCCCAGGGGCAGGCGTTGAACTGGCGCAGCAGCAGCCCCGTGCCAAACTCCCACAGGTACGTCCACAGCGTGTAGATGACGCATCGCAGCAGCACGCGGCAGCGGCCACGCAGCTTCAGGTACATCTGCTCCACGGTGAGGATGCAGGTGCCGTAGATGAAGAGCGCCCACACGCTGGTCACGCCGGGGAATTTCCAGTTGCAGTCGACCACGAACTCCCAGGCGGCTGTGAACATGACCTCGCAGAAGTAGCCGTGGATGGCGTAGAGGTACCAGCGGGACAGCGCCGTCAGAGGCACAGGAGCCTCCGGGGTTTGCATGGTCGCCATCCTTCCTCTGACTTCCTCGTCAATGTTTCCGTCTCCGATAATGCGATGCAGGTCTGAGGAGAAAGGAGCAACAGGAAGGCGTAAGACCGTGGCACGAAGGCAACGCGGTACAATAGGTCAACTCCATCCAACTTCATTTAAAGTTCATGAAATCAAACCGCATTTTCTAATTTCATGCTCAGTATTTTTTCTGCAATAGACATTTAAGGTGTTTACTCTGAGTAATATCTTCTCTGTTCAATAGTTTTTGTTTTAAGTGGCGGAGTCCGCCATTTCCGCGTGAGGGATTCACAGGAAAAGATGCAGCGTGTCATTTCGGTGTAGTTTTCTCGTTGATATCAGCCTCGCCATCTCGCTTTATTAGGTCAGTGTGAATTTAAAATGAACGTCCTGCTGCTGCTGCTTCACATTAGAAGCAGCTAACTGGCGAAACATGACGGTGACGTTTGTTGTGAAGAAGCCACAGGAAAGGCAACGTGTTTGTTAGTGTCGACCATGATTGTTTTTTAAAACTGCGACAATGAAAGTCGTTTTGACCGTAGTCAAAGTTCAATTAAGGACAAGGCAATAAAACACTTGATTGACATCAGGAAGATGAAATTAGACACGGCGGCGCTTCAGAGCACTTGATGCTATTTACTGACTGACTGAGTCTCTTATGTAACGTATAGCTTTATCATCTGACTGCCGACATCATGTGCTCTTTTTCCAAAGCCGCACGCAGGCGTTGGTGTCAGGTGTCAGGAGGCCCACGCAGGCTTGGATTCTTTCTCTCCTCTCTTTATCACATCGCCAGGTCTAATAAAAAACACTGAAGGCAAATCCTACCGAGGCGCTCAAAGAGCACGTTGGTTGAGAAGGCCGCCGAGTGTGTATCTTCTACTATCCAAAGCCTCCAGAGGAAACCGTGTCATAACAGCAACCATTATACATGGATCATAACCGCTCTGTAAAATACCAGCTCAGAGAGAGGTTAGGAGTACAAAAGCCTGTTTGAAGAACAAAACCTGATTTTTTTGTTTTTTTTTGGCTCTTTTTGTCTTGAAAGGCTGGCTGAGGCCCAGAGTGGTTCCATGGGGGGGGATTCGCATATTTCTCCCAAAACAAGGAACAAGGGTTTGATGTGAGGGGACTGGACCACCTGACCTCCTTAAACCCCTCATACCATCCTTTCACTGCCTGCCTGAGAAGCTCTCCCACTCCTCATCTACCCGAGCAAGCGTGGGTCAAACTGCTATTTGCAAAGAATATTTGCAGCACAATGCTTCATCCTGAAGTGGATACAATGAAAACGGTTTGCTACAGCAGAACGCCGAAGACTCGTTGCCTGTTCTAGTAAAAGAAGCTAAACTGACGTTTCCCCTTTTAAAAGGAATATTTTACCATTGTGAGAAATGCGCTTTCGTCCTGAATTAGAAGAGAAGATTGACGGCCGTTAGATTAGCTTAGCACAAGGACTGGAAACGGCTAGCCTAGCTCCGTCAGAGCAGGACCTCTAGAGCTCACTGGTTAACACGCTATATGTGACGTTTGTTCGTTTGTCCCACATCTCACCTGAGGATCACATGTCGTCGTTGTTTCCGCACTCACATGCTCGCTGAGATGGAAACTATGAAAAATAAGGAACGCAATATTCAGCCGTGAATAACGGGTAAAGGTCAACTGGAAATAGCTTCATATAGCAAGACGTCATTTCTCACTGCAAGTGTTGACAAAGTCTCGTTTTGTCTCCTGACACAACTCCCTGTTTAGGTGTGTAAACAGGACTTGTTGGTGAAATTGTTCTTTGGAAATGTTCAGTAACTTGTGTCTTCTGCTTCTTGTCTGCATGTCAGATCCATTCTAGCGGAATATCGCGTTGACCTCTTGAGGCCTCTCGGCCTTTGACGTTAACACAACCGGTCAGATTACATTAAAGATCCCTCGCATTGTTTCGCGTGCAAAGGCAGATTTGTTTAGGTCTTGAAACATGAAGCGAGCATGTTGTAACACAGCAAACAGGTTCTGATGAAAAGAGTGAATGAATGGTCACTCTTTCAACACATTCATACTTTAGTGAAGCGACACCTGACACCAGCGCTGCGTGTCCCTCGCTGCAGACATGAATGAGGTTTGACATGTGATCCTAAAGGAACGAAGAGTGAAATGAGGGTTTCAATGACCTCAAACCATTTACTGACACGTTCATGCGACCGTCATACAGTGATGTCATCTCATCCTGTGTTTTGACATGGATTTTATTTGGACAGTCCAATGTTGATGAGATACAACAAAAGGCCGGACTCGACCCCACGTTGCTGTGATTACACGGTCAGCGTCTTAAAACCGTAAGACCCCCCCCCCCTGTGCTTTCTGTGTGTAATCAGGCATATCGATTGACTTGTTGCCTCAGCGTGACCCCGTTCACGCGCTGATTCTGTTGTTGTTGCTGCTGTTGTGGGATACCGCCCACTAACCCGCCACCCCACCAGCTCATCTGCCCGGTGTATTGATCGGCAAGGTTCCACTCTATTGAAAATCCCTCTGCGGGACATCACAGTGTGCGCTGGTCATCAGGACGGCAACCCGCGACAGAGCCGCCTGCTTTGTACACCGCGGGGAGGCGGAGCAGGATGCTGTCTGGACTGAAAAGGGAGGGAAGTGGAAGACACGCAGCTGAGTGTGTGTTTTTGAACGAAACATAAAGGGAGAGAGAGCGACAGAGAGAGAGAGGGGGAGTGTGCAACAACAGTGGCGCTGAGGTTCCAAAGACAGCTGACAGGTCTGTCAGCTAGACGCTCCTCTGGCAGCAGGTACGCAAACACGAGCAAAGGAAACACAGCGACATGCGAGTCAGCCATGGTTGAGTTAAAACAACAACAACACTTTACTGTGCCGACGGCATGCCGACAGCTGTGAACTGTGACTTCTTGATTAAATCGGAAACCTGACCCATTGCTGACCTCACATTACGCCATAATCCCCGTTCAGCTCTCTGGCGCTGGCACAGATCCGAGGCCGACGCAGGCTTTAGGGAGGTCACTCTGGTTGGATGCGGCGTATAGAAACCAGCAGCATCCAGTGAGCTGTCAGGATGCTGACGAGCTGTCGGGACGGCGCAGAAACAAGCACACCTCTATCAATCGGTTGACCGACAGACTGTTATCAAGTAAAAATGCTTAATGTTTTAAGGTTCCGGCTTCCAAAATATGAGGATTTACTGCTTTTCTCAATCTTTATAATTTGATAAATGTATTGAAAAAAAACCCCAATGAATTATTAATCACTGCAGCATTAAACTAGGCTGAAAGCTGATGACCTGCTCCGGAGCAAATCTGCTTCTTTGTGCGTCCGTGGTGAGCGATCGATCGAGCGATCGACGAGAAGTGCGCGTCGAGTGCGCGCAGAAGTATTTTCTGAGGCGGCACAAAATAAACTGATCCCGATGAATTGCAAAGACGGATCAATTACCCCTGAAACAGCAAGCTGGCCCTAATCCTAAACAGCATCACGCGGCCGCTCTATCTAGAGCAACACAGATGTAATACCCTTCATGGCCCAGATATCCTCGAGTCATTTTTGTTGTTGTGTTTTGTCGGGTGGTACGATGCCGTATAATCACAACCTCGGTGCTGCGATTGTAAAAACACGTGTGTGATAGACAAATGATAAAGAAATTATGAAGAAGTACTTATTTCATTCCCCTGCACTTTAAATCCAGATATTCCCCCCGAGACACTGAGTATCACAAACAAGAGAGCTGGAGAGACGCCACGAGGGCTACGACTAAAAGCCACAGAGCCTCATATAGCTTCATAACTTCAGCATCCTCTATATCCGTGGAGGGGGAGGGGGAGGGGGCTCTGCGTGCACTCTGAAGGCTTCAGATCCAGAAGGTCGATCTGTTACCTGAGACGTGTAACTCGTTGTCCTTAACATTGCATAGCAGATGTAAAAGTTATTATGTGAGGTGATGAGCTTTGTCATGTCGCTGATTCAATATAGCGGGTTAGCATCGGGTCGCTAACTGTATCAAACAGACCAGGGACCGGCCAGACGATGTTCTCACTGTAGACAATAAAATAATAAAGAATAGAACAAAGAGTGTAAAAGCACCGACAGCACATCATCAATTTACAATATTAACAATGTTGTGTGCTGAAACACACCGTTGTTGTTGTGACATTTTAATATGGTGTGATTAAAATGTCACACTATTTGACAATATGTCAGTCCCGCCCAGTGCTAATTACCAGCTGGTTATTCTAAATGTAATGTATCAGGATGTATGCCTCTATGATGTGTTGCGTTACGTATGGTTCCATGTCCTGCTGTGAATGTTTGTGCTTGGGTGTGTGTGTGTGTGTGTGTGTGCGCATGTCTTGTGACTTCTAGGTGCAGCTCCCTAATGAGTGATTGAAGGCACCTGGATGAGGATGTGGTTTACCTATATAAGCTCCGCCCTCTCTCTGTCATCAGCCTGCACCAGACCCGGGTCTGCAGTGGGACTTTCGCACTACAGTTTACTTGTGTCCTGCTCGGTGCTGTGCGGTTGTTTTTAACCCGGCTCGGTGCTGTGCGGTTGTTTTTAACCCGGCTCGGTGCTGTGCGGTTGTTTTTAACCCGGCTCGGTGCTGTGCGGTTGTTTTTAACCCCACTCGGTGCTGTGCGGTTGTTTTTAACCCGGCTCGGTGCTGTGCGGTTGTTTTTAACCCGGCTCGGTGCTGTGCGGTTGTTTTTAACCCGGCTCGGTGCTGTGCGGTTGTTTTTAACCCGGCTCGGTGCTGTGCGGTTGTTTTTAACCCGGCTCGGTGCTGTGCGGTTGTTTTTAACCCCACTCGGTGCTGTGCGGTTGTTTTTAACCCGGCTCGGTGCTGTGCGGTTGTTTTTAACCCGGCTCGGTGCTGTGCGGTTGTTTTTAACCCGGCTCGGTGTTGTGCGGTTGTTTTTAACCTCGCTCGGTGCTGTGCGGTTGTTTTTAACCCCGCTCGGTGCTGTGCGGTTGTTTTTAACCCCTCTCGGTGCTGTGCGGTTGTTTTTAACCCCACTCGGTGCTGTGCGGTTGTTTTTAACCCCACTCGGTGCTGTGCGGTTGTTTTTAACCCCACTCGGTGCTGTGCGGTTGTTTTTAACCCCACTCGGTGCTGTGCGGTTGTTTTTAACCCCACTCGGTGCTGTGCGGTTGTTTTTAACCCCACTCGGTGCTGTGCGGTTGTTTTTAACCCCACTCGGTGCTGTGCGGTTGTTTTTAACCCCACTCGGTGCTGTGCGGTTGTTTTTAACCTCACTCGGTGCTGTGCGGTTGTTTTTAACCTGACTCGGTGCTGTGCGGTTGTTTTTAACCTGACTCGGTGCTGTGCGGTTGTTTTTAACCTGACTCGGTGCTGTGCGGTTGTTTTTAACCCCACTCGGTGCTGTGCGGTTGTTTTTAACCTCACTCGGTGCTGTGCGGTTGTTTTTAACCTGACTCGGTGCTGTGCGGTTGTTTTTAACCTCACTCGGTGCTGTGCGGTTGTTTTTAACCTCACTCGGTGCTGTGCGGTTGTTTTTAACCTCACTCGGTGCTGTGCGGTTGTTTTTAACCTCACTCGGTGCTGTGCGGTTGTTTTTAACCCCACTCGGTGCTGTGCGGTTGTTTTTAACCTCACTCGGTGCTGTGCGGTTGTTTTTAACCTCACTTGTTGTGTCCCTCCGATATGTTGCGACTCCCGAGCCGGTCGTAACAGATGTACAACAAAATACACCATGATAGAAGATTTTTATACTGCTGATTGTGTTTTAATCGTTTATCTTTGGCCCAAGGAATAAACAACATAAATAGAAGAGTGTACAGGTTTGGTGGTACACGATAATCTGTGTTTGGTTTCACAGTATCAGCCAATGTCCTGATATATTATGGCTGCTGGGATGAAGAGGAAAAAGTGTTTGTAGCAACTCTAATTCTTGTGGAAGCATATACTACAAAATATACGAGAAAACAAGTGATGTGTGGGGGAGGGGCTTACAAAGCCACCCGACATGCAGTTGTGATGAAGCACACTGGCAGCTCGTCGAGTGTTCTTTCTGCTGATGTTGGAACTAAAGCTAAACTCTGTCGTCTCACCGTCACATCGCCTGAGAAGTCCACATGGTGCTTTATCGTTGGCAACACTGAGTTGACTCGTAATCTTTTCTTTCTAGTTATCTCAGCTGCTGCTTGGGGGGGGGGTCTTCTGCCATACCTCTTCTTCTTTGTAACTGTCCGTCACTTTTCCAGTATGTCAGTCTCTTTATCACCCAATAAATACCCACTAAATTACCTTTAAACAAACTGACCTTTAAAGTTCAAATCTGTTCTGAGAGAATCCTCTCCTCCTCCCCCCCCCCCCCCTCCCACACACACTCATGACAGCTCTTGATCTCCTTGCAGTTTAATGAAAGACCCTAAAACAGGGGCGCTAAGCCCCCCGTCCTGAACAGCATGTGGGTCCTGCCCCATAGATCAGGAACCTTGGAGCAGCTCCAGAGAAAACAGTGGAGATCTACGCCTCTAATGGAAGGATGCATGCGCATGTTCATCTGTTATCAGACAGAGAAGCTCATAATCAATCGTTGGCGATGAATAATTGATGCTGGCTGCTCTGCGAAGGTTTTAGGAACAAAGACATTTCAAAAACAAAAGAGGTTCGTCTCCATGCTTTCAACAAAGTGAAACATTTAGCATGCCGTTACTGTTGTGTGTGCACCCAAAGCTTAAATGTGCAGAGACCTCTTCTAAAGCAAAGACATATATATCTATGTTTTTGATAAATAAAGGAACCTATTTCGTCATTAAAGCGCTGTGACTAAAGTCAGCATGTGTCCAAACCCTAAGTATGGCGTGAGGTTACTTTCTAAGCCATGTTGTCATTTCTATACTGCAATGTCATGCCAATTATTAGCTAATTCGCATATTTACATGCCACAAAAGTGAGCAAACTACTGAGTCAGTGGCTGCATACCTTTGAACTGTTCGGATCAGCGCAGTGATTTGTGATTTCCACATATTCCCACTCTCACACGGGAGCATTTTGGTTTGGAAACCTTCCTGTGCCTCAACACTGTGCATTCCCATCACACAGTCTGTTGTAATAAGAAGCAGGAACTGAAAAACCTGCACGAGTGCATTAATACTGCAATAACTTAGACCAAGTGTCCACACAGCTGAGGTGGGTTGAATGTTGTTGGCGTGTGTTTTTTACACCAGTGCTTCCGTCATGGGGTTGTTTTGGGATTCCTCGCTGTGAAGGCTGGTGCTCGAGTTATAAATAGATCGATAATACAGTCGGTGTAAAAACTGAGAGGGAATAAAGGCAGCAAGCAGCAGCAGCAGCAGGGATTATCTCACCCAAAGTGATATGCAGGCCTTATATGGAATAAATCAATCCAACCCCACAGCACCTTTTTTTTTTTTTTGCATCCATAAATGTGCTAAAGAAATGTTATGACGATGGGAATGCTCTGTGGATAAAACTGCATGGTCTGCAGTTACGCGAGAGAGCCAAAGTCATCATATTCTGTCCCTGGAAGCTAGACGGGCCAATGCGCAGGCTGCAGCGTCACGCGTCCTTCCCACTGAGCAGTGCGGGACAAACCAAGGCCGGTCCAGAGCACGAGGCCACGACACCAGTAGAACCACACAGACCTCTACACGCTGGTCAGGTGGAACTAAATACTTTTTATGAAGGAGACATCAGTCAACTGTTGTTGGCACAGATGTTGAGACCAGTGATGTGACTGGCTGATCATTTAATAATCACCACGACCACTGATCTATAATCTATAATCTCCTTCACTTGGCTCTCTTGCATGATGTACGCCGACATGTTCATTCTTAACTCATGCTGCTGCCCACAGCAGCAGGAAGGAGTCCGACAACTAGGAGACGAGTTGGCTGCACGTCCGGTCCACTCGTACCGAAGTCAATGGGTCGTTTTAATGGTTCTTGGTTCGATATCTGAAATAAGGTCTGTGGTGAACATAAGCTGAGACTACAAAACACCATCTCGCTGACTCGTCCGCTTTTACAACCTTGTTGTAAGAGCTTCTTTCCTGCAGCAATCCAAGAGCCAATGGAGAAATCCATAAAATTGGGAAACGATGCCACCCAAAATCATTATTAATGAAACAGCTACTGACTGTACGGTCCGAAACACCCAAGAAGCCGAATTCTCCTTCAATAATTCATTAAAACTCATTAAATAATAATCATAATCATGCAATGATTAAGATCAGTGTATAAGATGGAACAGTGGCATTAGATGTAGAAAGATGTTGATTACTGTACACAGCCTGCCTGTACGCCCCCCCCCCATTCAAAGCACTGTACCCGGCCCGGTAGACTCCTCGCCTCTGAAATTTGACGCAGGGGACTTGGAAACACGTTCGTCCCGTACAAAGCATCTTTTGAACTATAGGAGGCACAATGACACACACAGGTTACTGCGAGTCACTCCTCTTTCTGAGTTCATATCACCTGTCCTATCCATGTGCATTCAAAACATGCCCAATGAAGAGGAATGCATCCTGTAATCTAACACTCTGTGCAGCTGTTTACTTTGCAGAAATTACAATTAATTTAATTTGGAACACAGTTAAAAATAAAAAGCTGCCAACTTGCAAACAAACATTAATGATAGCCGGACGCTGTTTCCCATCTAAAACTGGGTAAATTAAGAAAACACATTTTAATCACACAAGCTTCATAGATGCGTTATCGTGAAAGCCATGCTAACATGTTGTCTTATAGTCGGCTCCAGCGGATGGACATGAATCATCCTCAGAGCAGCTTTCATTGCATTTGTTTACCTTCAGATTGAGCTCAGCGGCGTCTCCCTCAGCATGCAGGCCGGCGGATGAAACGCATCTCCCGGGGAACCGGTCCTGGATGTGACGGTGGCGGTCTGCAGCTCGCCTCCTTCCTCCACGGTGTTTCTGCTGTCCGGTGGAAATTGACACATTTTACTTCACTGCCGCAGCAGCAGCAGCCGCAGCTCACGCTCAGACAGACTCACGCACGTCTTGCATCTTTGGTTAACCCTTTCACCACCGACCTGCACGCGGGTATAGCTGCCCTGTGCTGGAAGTGCACTCAGTCGGTCCAAAAGTAACTAAATGCCTCCACCAGCCCCGCTAAAGCTTATTAGCACATTATATATCGTCTGTATATGTCCTTCTCCTTGGTGTTTCCTGGAATTAAAATATATGAATGATAATGAACACGTGTAGTATGGTATCCCACTAAATAAGGTCGCAAAAGCCAGTAAACCACGAGGAAAGCAGCCAAAGCAGAAGTGATGCAGCATCTCAGCTCCAGCCATAGAAAACAATAAGCAGTTCAACTGCTTTTGGTGACTGTTAAATACATAACTATCATATTGTAAAATGATTTCATCATTTTAATGGAAATTATGAACAAATTGTAGACGAAAAAAAAATACCTATTTCATTAGTTGATACTGTGTTTTCCTCTTCTATTCGCCGTTATAAACTTGATGGACAATGTTTCCATCCTAGTGCAAAATAAAAAAGATGCACTACAAGAATGTCCTATTTTAGTTTTGTTTCGAAAATCCCCTTTAAAGCAGGTAACTGTCTCATTAACATGATCTGCTGCAGGTGCGTGCGCCACTAAAGCTGCGTACTTACAGAGTGTGCCTCACTGCCCAGGACGCCGATACCGACTTGAATTTCCAGCTAAAATACGTTAAATTCACAGAAAACACACAATCGAATCATTTGTTTCACTATTCTTACATTTTCAAAGGCTTCCTGTTGTTTCCCCAAAGCTCCGGACCTGTAAAGTGATCCTGTTTATTCTCACTGGGATGAATATTTTAAGAGTCTAAAGAAGAGGCGTGAACCGTCACACAAGAAGAGGTGACGAATAAAGTCTCCTCCGGCTTTGTATGCTTAGAAAGAGGAGTGGTGTGGCAGCCTGAAACCCATATGACCAGTGTCACTAGAGTCAGTGACATCATGTACTCAAGACAGGTGCTTCAGTCACGTGACGCGTTACAAACTAATGCTGAGGTCAGGACTCGCCCCAACACCTTCCTGCTAATTCTTTCTTGAGTGGCGGACTGTGAGACTCCTTTCAACCCGCCGCATCACAGACGCTGGTGTTGTTTTCACCTTCTGCGTGTGTGTGCGTGTGTGTATGTGTGTGTGTGTGTATGTGTGTGTGTGTGTGTGCGTGTCATCACGGCTAAATGTGGTCCTGTACACCTACTGTAGTGGAAACTATGTCAGAAGCAAGGCTTGACTTCTGTGCCAGGGGACAGATTCTGTCACCGTAAGAGTGTCACAACCACGCAAGGTGCAGTTATGATACTTTCCAGGTGTGTAGTTGAGATCAAAACGAAGGCCACGTTCATAAATGGGTGTGGTCCGAGCAAAAGCGTCAGATGTGGGGGGGGGGGGGGGACGTGAGGAAGGGGCCATTGGCCCCCTGCTTTAAACCCCCTGCTGCTCGTCATCCCCTCACAGCATGGTCTCTAGCTCCACTTCATAACCTGCCAAAAACATTTTCATGATTTGTGTTATAAAGGATGTCAATTTTGTCCAAAATCTTTTAAGGTCTCGACGACAAAAAGAAAGAACTGTACTGGGACATGTATCGTTTGTGATGTAAACATTGGTGGCTTACAGGATTCCTTGTACATCCAACTATACCTAAAGTACCTCAAGTAAAAGTAGTCATTGTGCATTATATCATTATTGATGCGTTCATGTGTTCATCACGTTAATGTTGCAGCTGGTAGAGGTGGAGCTGATTTTAATTACTTTATATACCGCTGGGTCCAATAATAATATATCATAATGTATTAGTCGAGTATGTTCCGGATTATTAATCTGAATTTGTAGAGTAACTAGCAGGGTAAAAAGCACAATATTCCCCTCTGATATGTAGTGGAGGAGAAGTATAATGTAGCAGGAAATGGAAACACTCAAAGTAAAAGTACCTCAGAATTGTACTTGGTTACGTTCCACCACTTTGCTGCAGGGATTGACTCAGTCGCTCCATGATGGATTTACATTAACGGCCTTTCCGATGATGTAAGCAGCAGTCAAACGTACATCGGATGAAAGGATGAAACCGGATGATAAATGATAATATGACACAGGATGTAACGGAAATATCGACCCTGATGACGCTCCATTAATATTAGTTTTAAGCGCTCTTCAAAGGGGAATGTCCCTTTCAACGAGACAAGAGATTCTTTTCTTTAGAACACTGTAATGACATCATCTGTATACTCGCATCGGACGGTCGAGGTAGATGCTAAAGAATACCTTACAGGCGCCATTTCCCACAGAGCCCCATAAAGACAGGAGGGCCGCTCCCTCACAATCACTCGGTTAGCTATCGGCATCGCCCTACGGATAAGTGGACTGAAACAGAAAACAGCAGAGAGCATTCAGCCATGATTAAGCACCAGTGGATACCGGAAGTATTGACTTTCTGCAGCGCAAACCATCTTAAACAGAGAAGAACTACGCCTGGACGAGAACATGTTCAGAGAAAAGCAGATTCTTTGCTCACAACGTGACAGTTTTAGACGATGAGAGAGGAACTGAGAGAAACGTGTGCAGGATGGATGAGATGCATTGATTTGGATTTCATACGAGCTTACAGGCAGCGGAGACTTTGTTGATCCCTTTCAACTGAAAGTTCTCCCCAGTACTTAAGTAGCAGAAATACCACAGTGTAAAAAACACATCAAACGCCCTGCATTGGAAATGTTACTTGAGTAAAAGAACACAAGTATTGGTATCAAAATATAAAAGTACCCAGGTCCGAATAATATACATTATTGATGCATTAATGTGTAAATCACTTTAACGTTGCAGCGGTTAAAGGTGGGGCTAATGTGAACTAATTTAAATACGTTTACCTGCTGGTAGCTTGTTAATAATATTATCTTGATCTAGATTCTAGAATATGACGTTGAGGATATTTTGAGAGTAAAACCAGCACACTGTCTCGGGGAAAGTGTTGATTTTAATCCATTCAAAAGCACATCCAAGCGGGTAAATATCTTCTATATTACTTCTTAAAAACCGATAAAATACTTTTACGTAGCAACATGTTTTATCCGTTACGTCTTATCTTATGCTTGGGCATCTTATTATATTTAACATAAAGTGCTGCATTGTTTTTAAATTTGATTTTCACATGTAAAAGTACATTTTAAATAACGTTTCCAGGTCAGGACTGAAGAGTCGAGCTCAGCATCTCAATGGGTGGAGATGATACAACAACAATAACCGTCAGCAGATTGTTGCTTTTCTTCGATATTTGTATATTTCCTTGTATCGACCTATGACTGATGTTTATATCAAGACAAGCTACTCCTGAACATGAAGTAAAGATAAACACATCGACAAAATGACATGAACGCAGAACACATTCTTGATGTTTTTTTTTTTTAAAGGTTGCTTACAAAACATGGCTGTGTTTGTCCATTTTCAAATACTGATCTTTTTTCTTCTTTTTTTTTTTAAAGGTTCAAAACATAAAGCAGCAGCGTGGGATGGGATTTTGCATAACACCCTGTTTGCATACCTGTGTGAGTCAGAAAGCACCTCTCACCTCTGTGCACAGACACCAACAGAAGAGGGGGAAATCAAGTCTCTTTTTTTAATTACATTATCTAAGCATTGATGCATTACTTGTGAAAAAGGTAGAAAAAACAGCAAGTCTTTCTCAATAAGTTAAACCTCTCTGGCCGAAGAGCGGGGCCGGCTCACAAAACAGAAGATTTCCCGGAAAAAAGCATTCAAATTCATCGAAAAACAAAAAGACAAGGAGTTAACTCGTGGCGCTGAAGTAAAAGTCGGCCTCCTCGTTGAATTTAATTTGTTAAAAAACAAACAAAAAAAAGACAAATAGAAGATGCAAGTGGCTTATGTTACAGTCCTTCCAGCCTTCTCCACAGGGCTCTGCAAGCAGTTCTCATGGAACTTCACGAGTTCCATCGTTTGATCGACAAACAACAAGCGGAGTTATAGTTGGTAAAAAAAATTATAATAACAATAACAATAATTACAATGACAGTAATAACGAGAAATGTAAGTAATAAACACAGTCCTGTACAGTCAGGCTCATCTTCTCATCGACCGCAGCCGAAGTGGTCGACTGCCGGTCGGTCTCCGGCAGCGCGACGGACCCACGCCGACTCCAGAAAGGTGAGCAACGCTGGCGTCTCCTCCGCTGCACTCGCCGATGGTTTGGTGGAAAGTGCCTTTCCATTTCATGTCACCCTCTGCTGCCAAAGACGACACAAGAGGGAACGCGACGGTGAGCCAACGTAGTCAGTTCATCCTGGAGACCACGTGGGCCCAGAGTAAGACAACTGCTCCAGAGACTCACCTCACCGGGGCTCGTAGTTCGTGTTCCCACAGAGCGCTCAGTCCAGTTCATGTACCTCGTCCTGCATGGAGACCGAGGGCCGCCCGGCTTCGCTCAGACGCTTGGCCATGATGTCCCACTGTGGAGCCAGGATTTTGGATTTAGAGCCTGCAGAGGACGGAGACAACCGGAGATGAAACGACACACAAGTCCACCGACTACCGAGTTCACTACCGGATCGACTCTTCTGCCCCCTGGTGGCGCCACAGAGTACTCATTTATGTATTTTGTGCCTTATCCTTTGAGCAGTCAAACTAGGTAATCGATTTCCACTAATTACATCTTTCTTTGTGAGAAATATCCAATAAACAGTGAGTAAAGAGACACTTCATCACCAGTAGGACGCAGCAAATATACGCAAACAACCAGCAGCCGGTATTTAACATCTACCAGCTCACAATACATTCAGCAAATTACCTTCATAAATATTCATTATCATGTTGTTGACAATCCGACTCTGTAAACGCCACATTTAAAAAGATTTAAATGTCATTCAGCCAACAACAACCATTGAGCATTCAGCAGCATTCCTCATTATTTTACTCCATGTGCTCTGCTGCACCGAGAGGCCCAACGGGCTCATAATGAAATAAAACGCCGACGCAGCGCCGAAACAAAGCACAGCAGGTGAGAGCAGCTCGTTTATAGATAATAAACAAGAAACGAATCAGTAAACGCTGGAGTCACTAGTGGGTAGATCTCTGAACAGAGCGAGGCTAGCCGTTTCCTACCGTTTCCAGTCTTTATGCTAAGCTACGCTACGCACCTCCTGGTTTCTAGCTCCATGCTGAGGCACAGACGATGTCGCCACCTTCTCTCAGCAAGAAAGTCTATCACACCTTAAAGAAAGGACTGTCCGTCCGTCCTTTGCTTATCATCTCGAGCTCTCATCCTGCTGCACTCAGCGGGTGTTTTGTTGGGGACTCGAGGACGTGCAGCGTCCGAGTCGGTGCAAGTTGGACGCTAGTTTCCCACGCTAGTTTTTTATGCTTCGTATGGAAACAACGACATCTGGATTAAACTACTGCAACAAACTAAATAACGCAAAACATGTTAAAGACTAATTAAGGACATAAAGAGGCTTCTCCTCCACACGAAGAACGATCAACGGGATACATTGGTGGGTTAAAATAAATAAAGTCAAATCTAATCCCTAATACTTGATCCTGGCTGCCTTCCACCCTTAATCTCCCCCTGGTGAGCTATCCCAGCCTGGGCCTGAGGTGGGCTCACAGACCAGTGGAGATGCTCTCCCCTCAGGGTACACTTACCAAGCCACCCCCCACCCCACCTCTTCCTCCTGTTACCATGACAACATAAGACTGTAGCCTCCAGCTGAAGCAGCAAGGCCGATCCGATCCTCCCAAAATCTCCCTCTCTGTCTGTCTGTCTGTCGCTGGCATGCTCTCCCTCTCTTGATCTCTCAGTCTGTCTCTTCCCCTCTCTCATTCCACAGGGAGCGGGAAAAGTGGGACATAACCCAAAAAAATAAGAACCCCACTCAAACTCTGTTCACCCTCCGGCGGTGTGTTGTAGCCGGTTGAGCTCAGCTTACCTTCTCATAATCCATTCATGTGTAATGTGACGTATTTTAGTTTGTCTTAATACCGTTAAACACATTTTAGTGTTCTTTTTTTGAATGGCTTTTTGTCATTTCAGTCTAATTTTAATTATTTTAACAGCATTATTCCACTCCAATAATTTCATACATATGACCGAGTGCCTAAAGAGTCGAATAAAAGCGCATAAATCAACATAGAACAACTTCAGTTTCAAGTAATTTCCTTCATAGAAAATCATTTATCAAGCTCATGTTCAACTACAGCAGAGATTTAAATCTAATGAGACGTTTTAAAGTTTGTGAATATTCTATAATAACTAGAAAACAACAACAACAACAACAACAACAACAACAACACACTGTAGCCTCTGCTCTCACTCACCATCCAGCCCGTTGTGCAGTTCGTAGCTGCGTTTGCCCAGGATGGTGGGGGAGCCGTTGTTGAGGATGGGGGAGGACTTAATGGGCGTCAGGCTGCCTGTGGAGATGGACGCTCCACGAGGCGGAGGGTTGGGTTTGGCTGGACGGGGGTGTGCTTCTGCAGGGGAGCGTGAGAGAAGAGGGACCGGGAAGAGAGGTGAAGGGAGAAAGTGATGAAAAAAAAAAAGGAGTCGTTTTATCCGCCCTAGAGATGTTTACCTTCCCTCGAATATAACTGGACTACATGGCACTCGGAGCTCAGAACCAAGCTTTAACAACACCAAGAGTCCACTGCCATGCTAGCAGCTCTGAGGCTGAGCTAAATGCTAATATGGTCAAAATAACAACAGCAGTATGCAGATGTTTCACACAAAGTACAGCTGAGGCTGATGGGAATGTCCTTCGTTTTGCAGGTATTCGGTCATAAACCAAAGAACTGGTCTAATCAGCATTTTGACCCGATGATGGCGCTAGAGGAACCCGTTGAGGAACCACCAACGTTATTACAGTTCAGCCTGAGGAGAACAATGCATGTACCAAATACACAAAGCTGTCCGTCCAATAGCTGCTGAGCCATCGAACCAAAGTCAGTGGGCTCCGTCCTCTGTGGACCATTGCTGTGCGTATGAAATGTCGTGACCGGCTTCTTCTTACCTAAATACCGAACCACAGACTCCAGAGGTTTACGTTCCACAGCTTTCAGTGGCGACTGCTTTTTTGCCACATCTGGCAACCGCAGGGCACCTGCAGAAATCCGCCGCAAAGAAAAATGCGGTGAATAAAAACCCGAAATGGATTCCACAGTCCACCTGCGAGGACGAAGACAACGGGCCCTTACACTCTGCCTTAATGGCGGCCATGTTGACGGGGAGGTAGGGGTGCCTGGCGAGATACCGCGGCCTGATGATCTCGTGGCAGAGGCGACGTGCCATCTGCGTCAGGCCAGTGCTCTGCAGGAAGAAAGCCTGTTTCGTCTTCACTGCGAATTTGGGGCTGCCGCTGTGCCGCAGGGGCAGGCCGTGGGGGCTCTGTGGGTACAAACAGATCCACGGTAAGCTGCAACGTAGAGCAACGCGCGTCTGTGGGCTCTGGATTCGTTGGCGCTGGTTGGAGCCGACTGGAATGATTCCCAAAAAAACGCAGCATCCATTCAGCGCACTGGCAACAGACCAGCTAGTGCAAAGTCATGTCGTCGCTAATCATTTACAACGATACGTATACCCGCTCAGAGTGTATGCGGTACTTCCTCTGGCTTATTGACACACACACACACACACACACACAACGACAGTATTTTCACCATAACATGTCATCACTTGTGAGGACTGTGATCGTGTGTTAACCGTTAATGCTAGAAACTAATTTAAGGTAAAGCATTAAAAGAATGTTGAAAGCGTTGCAGTCGAGGGTTAATAATCCAACGTTGAAACTGTATTTGTGAACCCAAAAAACGACTTCATCTGGTAACGACGTTGGTGATTCCAGCTTCTTTAATGTGAGGATTTGACACCTTTCTTTGTCATGTACGATAGGAAACTGAACGTCTTTGAGTTTTGGGGTGTCAGATAAAAAAGTGTGTGTGTGTGTGTGTGTGTGTACCATGCTGCTGCGGTTGGGTCCAGGCCGCTCTCCATCCAGTCGCGTGGGCATCTTCAGCCCTCCGTACTTCTTCCAGTAGTTCCAGCATGAAGCGCACAGGCGACATTGCATGTTCGGAGGTCCCCATGAGTACCACTGGTAGGAGCTGCTGGCTACGCACACACAACCACACACACACACACACACACACACACGCACACACACAGGAGAAAGTGAGTGCAGGGCGACAGAGCAACACACGCATAGAAACATGTCCACAATGGCTGATAACCCACATAATCATGAACACGTGTTCATTTTCACGCAGGCGAGAGCACAACCGTTAATCGTTCATCATTGAATTAACTACAAACGCTGAAGATAACGCTGTTCTCTCTCCTCACCATTTGGTAAATACAATATCAAACTAGAAGGAAACAGAAGGCCTGAGAACAACCTCTCTTCGCCTCGCACTTTTAAATGTCAAAACAACAAGTCATTGACCTGGATTCATGTTGCGTTGGTCGTTTTGTCTCGTGTATTTAAAGGACTGAGATCGTAAATAGCACCTTTGAGCAAACAGGAAGCGAGCTCGTGAATTAGTACGACGGCGTTCCAATGATATAACTTCTTACAGGTTCTGTCTTTAAATACGACTGCAACTGTGAAAGGCCAAAGCAATTACCCAAGTTCATCGTGCCCAATTTAGCGACACGTACTGGAATCAAACAAATCATTTTATTTAGAATTTCAAGAAGCAAAAGAAAGAGCGGCTGTTGCGGTTACATTGCGACAGCAGTGCTGAGCGACTTACTGTAGCAGCTTTCGCAGGCTCTTCCGAGGGCCGGGACCTGCGCCGAGCCCGGGGCACCTGGGACACCTGGGACACCCGGGACCCCTGGGGCTCCTGGGATGCCTGGGATGCCTGGGATGCCTGGGACTCCTGGAACGCCTGTAACGCCTGGAACTCCCGGGACGCCTGGAGGTCCCGGGACCCCTGGAGGTCCCGGGACCCCTGGAGGTCCCGGGACCCCTAGGACCCCGAGGACCCCTAGAACCCCTGCGATACTCGGGACCCCTGCGACTGCCGCTCCATTCACCAGAGCTGGTTTTACATTGTTACTCAGCTGGTTGGGGTTCGGCTTGTTACTGGAGAGGCGCCACAGAAACAGGGAGAGGGGTCAGACCGTCAGAGACAACACCGGCCAAAGAGAATACACAACATCCACCAGCAGCAGTCCTACTGGTGCTGTACGGAGAGCTGGCCTGAATACTGACCAACTGAAAGAACGGCTAAAACACAGCAGATGCTGCTGTAGAGGGTCAAAGCAACCGATCTCTCCATGTACTCACATGACAAGAGTCGCACACATGCCCTCGTGATGAAGGGAATTATTTGAGTCACACAGAACCTTGGAGGTACTCACTAGTTCGGGATGTAGACCTGCTTCAACTTGCTTTCTGCCTCGGCTGCTTTTAATCGTTTCTGGAGCGGAGACAGAGGGTGAGGAGGACGAAGAGAGCAGAGGAAGAACAGTGGGATCAGAGAGCCGTGCTCCAGAAACACCCCCGACGGATTGCACTGATGTTAAGACAGAGTGTGGAATATGTTTGAATAAAAACTGACTCATTTCTAATAAGAACATCTTTGTTGTACGTTTTAATTTGGAGCTTCCCTGACGACAGAATACAGCCCAACTGTGAGAAAAAGGAGTATAAAAAGAAAACAAAAGGGAATTGTTCACCAGAAAAGAGGAACACTAAAATCAAATGTAAAAGAGGATATAAACAATATTCCCTTTCCTTTTACTCGGGATGTAGATCGGATGCAAAGTAAAAGGTCGTAACAGTTATAGAGCCAGAGAGACACACGGCCTGGTTTAAACGACTAGATGCCAATGAAGAGTTCTCTTGAAACCTTGATGTGAATGAATGTGTTTTACCTGCTGTACATATCTGTCTGTGGTCTTCCACATGTAGTAATACTCAATAATACTCGTCAGGGACTTCCACGGCAGCTGGAGGAGAGAGGCCACAAAATACTCGTTATTTCAGTGGAGACGCTCGTAAAATGGTGCGAGCAGACCAATAAAGAAAGATGTGATATCTTCTGACTGTCGAGATGCTGTTAAACAGTGGATTTGGCACTCCCGCGTGAACATACCAACGTTTTATACGAGGAGATTCTTCATCTAAATGACCTAAAACAACTAAACGGGCCACAAAAGCTGCCGAGGTTGAAGGAGCGCCGTCGAGTTGCCTCCGAGAAGTTTTGAGAGTGAAAACTGAGCCGTCAAGTCGAGGCCCCACCCATAATGGTGGCGTAGTCCTGTTGTTTGAGAGGAGGCCAGGGTGGAAACCTGAGTGAGCGGCACTGACGGCAGACCGCCACCAGGTGGTGGAGTGATGCACACGGCGAGCGCTCAGCACAGTGTGCAGCAGTAACGTCCTCTCTCTCACGTTTCTCTGTATAAATGCTCATTGTGCTCACTCTTCAGTAACGAGGCTGGCTGCAACGTGAGCTTGCAAGACCAAAGTGCCTGAAAGTTTCTCCATCTAAAGTCAGCTAAATAACTTAAATAAGCCCAAACGACCGCGACATACGGTTAACTCTAATTCTGTGGTTACGGGTGCATTGAACACCTATTCCACACACCTTTAAATTAGACCACAGTTCCTTTTATTTCCTGCTTCTGCTACTCACAAAGTCCTGTTGGATGTCGGTGAAGTCTTTGCCGTATTTCTCGAGCGCCTCCTCGAACAGGTTGGCCTCCGAGGCGCTCCACTCCTCCATTTCATCCCTGCAGAGGACGGGCCCACCCTGGGGTACCAGCGCTGCGATGGCCCGGGTCATGTCGTAGCCCGTGGCATGGAGGGTGTCCATGGCGTGAAACTAAACGCGCCACAGAAAACACGTCATTTGAAACGATCGAGCAATTTATTTATATTCTGCTGACTTGTTGGGAGGAGAACAACTTGTATCATTTGTTCAGTCCGTGGAGCTTATATGCAGCCCCTTGTTCAAGGCGTACGGATGTGTGTGTGTGTGTGTGTGGCTAGCTAGAAGGCCTCTCATCTATGTTTTATATATGAGGATAAGATCTAGGGCAGAATATACCCACTAGGCATCTGTTAAGGACAACCACAGACTAGACAACCACAAACAGAAGCACAAGCGCACGTTAACACGCATGTGCGCGACGAGCACAACTGCTACACTCTCCACCTACGGCGGTGCGATGCCGATTTAACCCCGAGGCGTGTGGATGTGCGAGTATCTCACCAAGGTGATGTCTCTGGAGGCTGCAGCAGCGCTCATGTGCAGACTGGGCTGCCGGACAGAACTACTGCAGTCCAAGGCTCTGGCGAACGTACCTACTGACCTGCAGGACACAGACATGACGCAGAGAGAGAGAGAGAGACATACATATATTATTTCTATAGAAAAATAAGCTTTCAGTTTTACTTTCACCGTCTACATTCAGCGATTGAGATAGTTCCCTCCGAAGGTCTTTTTCTGAACCACTTATGCACAAAAAAAAAAAATCCAGTGCTTCCTGATGAAATATTCAGTGTTGTAATGTCGCAGCAAATTATACAACTTCAGACAATTTGCACGGAGATAAAACCGCTCGCTCCAACACAGAAACAAAGACGACCAAACGTTCAGAAGAGTTTGTGACACTTTAAAGGAATAGTCCGACCAACACCTCTACCAGCAGCTCGCGAACCCCTTTCTGAGCGTACGTCGATAAATCTGGTTTGATTTCTATCCAATCAAATTCACACACATCCCCATTACAGGACACAGGACCATAAAAGGCCTTCACCGATGGTGGGATGGGACTAGGACCATGAAGGCCTTCACCGATGGTGGGATGGGACTAGGACCATGAAGACCTTCACCGATGGTGGGATGGGACAAGGACCATGAAGACCTTCACCGATGGTGGGATGGGACAAGGACCATGAAGACCTTCACCGATGGTGGGATGGGACAAGGACCATGAAGACCTTCACCGATGGTGGGATGGGACAAGGACCATGAAGACCGTCACCGATGGTGGGATGGGACTAGGACCATGAAGGCCTTCACCGATGGTGGGATGGGACAAGGACCATGAAGACCTTCACCGATGGTGGGATGGGACAAGGACCATGAAGGCCTTCACCGATGGTGAGATGGGACTAGGACCATGAAGGCCTTCACCGATGGTGAGATGGGACAAGGACCATGAAGGCCTTCACCGAAGGTGGGATGGGACTAGGACCATGAAGGCCTTCACCGATGGTGAGATGGGACTAGGACCATGAAGCCCTTCACCGATGGTGGGATGGGACTAGGACCATGAAGGCCTTCACCGATGGTGAGATGGGACTAGGACCATATAGGTAAGACACAAACTACAACTTCTTGGCCACTTTCGTTTCGTCAGCTTAGCGCTCAGAGGTAAAAAGGTTGGAGTTGGGGGAACGTGCTTATTTGCTTTAATGCGGGCGACATCGCTCTTAGATATGAAGCAGGAGCCATGAGACGGTTAGCCTAGCTTAGCATAAAGTCCGGAGCTTTTTCCGAAGGAAACAAATCTGCCTACCAGCACCCTCTAAAGCTCACCTCTCGCACACGTTGTATCTCGTTGCTTCCAGCTGTACATGAGGAGGTTTGAAATTTTTGAAAGGTTGTGTGCAGGACTGTTTCTTAGCCAGAGAGGAAGTCACTGCCCCTGAATTAAGCTGCTAAAATTCACAAGATACATGATGATGAATGCGCTTTGGAGCAGATTGTTGTTACCTTAGAGCCAGGATAGCACGGTTCCCTTATATCCAGTCGTTATGCTACGCTAAGCTAACCATCTCTTGGTTGAGGCTTCATACTTGGCATATATACTCGCTACAAGAAAGCTTATTGTTTGTATATTTGTTTTTTTTGTGATCATTTGTATGCTGAAGCACTTTGTGTCGACTTACCGAGCAACTACTAAGAACTGGTCAATCTGTTTCTCGGTCAGTGAGCTGTTGGGGTCAAAGACCTTCTCCTCGAGTTTCTCCAAGTCTCTGCCATCGCCCTCGTCTACACACAGACACAGACACAGTTATTTATGCTATAGGCCTCTACGGCTCCTTATTGTGGTACCGCATGTGTACAACAAGAGTTTCAAAGTTCCACAATCAAATCGGACTTTCTTGCTGGTTTTGCCTTTTATTTTTCTCATTACTAGCTCGTGCAAAGCTTGAATGACTCCACGGTTGAATAGGTGGAGTCTGTCGAGCTGCCAGCCTGCAAACAAACCGGCCGAGCTGCCTGAGCTTCAACACATGGAACAGAATGTCATTAACATGGCTTTAATTAGACCGCTCGGTGTCCCCGTGGTGCCCAATTGCAATTTCAGAGGTTTTCCCACCTGCTAAGAATACAATTCTGGCAAAACACTGAAACCCTAAATATGGCAAGAAAATAGTCACATTTAAAAGTGCTGAATTTCTGCACACAAGGTCTGGAAAATACCCTTCAGACTGCTAGAATCAAAGTTATGGTGGACATTAAAAAACGTGTGTGTAAGGTATAATTAACAGATTAAAATGAGGCCCACGTTTGCATTATGCATACCGGTATCAGCTTAAATTAAACAACATTTATGACACTAGTTAGCTAAACTCGTTTGGCCAGGAATCTAAAAACTGTTGAGTGTTAAGTTTCAGGTGTTCCTGTGCGTGCGCGCGCACTCACACACACACACACACACACACACACACACACACACACACACACACACACACACACACACACACACACACACACACACACACACACACACACACACACACACACACACACACGAAAATCATCACGTATACAGCAAAACAACAATAGTTTGTTATTCTTAAAGCTTTGATTATGTATAGTCATGCTTCCACACTGTGATTGACATTGAAACTCAGGTTAATTGTTTTTCTTTTCAATAACTTGGGGGAGAAAAGGCCACTTAAAGTTCATAAAATGTTCCTGAGAATTGATAAATATAATAAAGAGCCCTGCAGGAAAACGTTAACGTGCTACGCTGTGAATAAGCTTCTCTCGAAAAACTGTGTCAATTAAAAAACAAAAATGCCCCAGATTTAAGTTTAAGTACGATGTACCTTCTTTCAGGAGGTCGGTGATGTCGGCCTGGTACTTGTTCCCGACGCGGATCTCCCCCTTATCCGCCAGCAGAGTCTTTTGCTGAGGGTCGTATACCAGCGAGTAGAAAAAGGCATCCTGGGAAATACAGATGGCAGAAAGGCGTGAGGACGACATGAAAGGAACAGGAAGCGAGACGGGCGAACGGAGAGGCGAAAGAGAGGAGAGTATCCGTGTATCTCCCCCTCTGCTAGTCTCTCGTCTCCTCATTACTGTATGTGAAAAGAACATTCTGGGTCAACACGTTGAATAATTCATCTGGAAACAAGAATCTCTTAACTCATAAGTCTCTCTCTAACACACCTAACCACAGTTTAGAAGGCCGCGTCCTGTTATTTTAGCATGAAGCGCCGGTGGTACGCACCTCTCTCTCCAGGTAAGACTTCAGGGCTTCCGTCTCGTTCAGCAAAGTCACACAGCACTTCCCCCTGGAGTCCAGAGAGGATGGAAGGGAAGGAGGTGAGGAAGGAGAGGGTTTAGACACGGAGGAGGGAAGACGGCGTGAATAACATGTGAAACACAGAATAACAGACGTACAGTCTCTGGGGAGAACACGTTGCATAAGTGCTACCTTGGCCTAACTGTCTAAGAGGATACTTTGATGCAGGATGAATCTCAGAAACTGCAGCGATGATGTCTGAATCCAAATTATTTACCAGCCGAGTAGTCGCACACGCCTCTTCTAGCCCGAGGCAAGCGCGATTCGAGGGTGATGAACTCAAAAACACCTCGTGCAACCTGCGCCGCTGCAGCAACACGGGTGTTAAAGTTGGAAAATCAGGTTCGAATTTTGTTTTTTTTATTCCAGCAGATGTCAGTTTGCTCTTCCTGCCACTGTTCGGAAATGTCAAGTAATGAGGTTGGAATGATTAGGTGGGTTTGCCTGGAGCCTACCGACGAGCAACGGCAGTTCTATATGTAGAAACAGCTCACCGCTGACATTTAGTGCTCAACGCGCACGCTTATAATATTATTATTTAGTTATTATTTCATGTCTGGGGCTCGTGAGACTGAACGCTGACTGGCTCCCGAGCATCTTTCAGCCGTCGCATAACCTCACGTGTGGCAGATAATGCGAGTGACAAGGAATCGATGAATAATCACGTCATCAACTGATGTTTTTACAGCCGCACGCACAGAATCCAAAGAGGAGGAATTTGTTTTATTTATTACGACCATGAAACTAGAACAGAAGGTAAAAACAGAACTTGTACTAAAACTGAAGTAACTCTGAAGAAGTTATTCAGCAGACGAACTGTTTCATTCAGTCTCAAGGTTCGTTTTATTTTCAACATTCAGTTGAATTGGATTTCAAATTTTCCATGAAAGTAAAGTTCCAAAAAAATGTTTGCGTGTGCTTTCAAGTGTAGTTCTCAGAAGTCTGGACTTAAAGTCGACAGGGGGAAACACGTACCGTCTGAGAGGATACTTTGCTGAAGGATGAATCACGGAAAGAAAGACAAAAATATATATATATATAAATGGGCAGGTCAGACTCGTGGAGGATGGTGATCGGCGTCTCTGATTAGAGATGAAAGTAGCATCGGCTGCTAGATCACCATATAAAATGTGAGTTTACGGTCAAAATGAGCGTTTTTTGTGAAAATAATAAATCTCGACAATCTATTCCACGAGATGTTTTGATTTGGAAAAACTGGGATTTTTGGACTCAATAGGAGCAGCTTCATTCACAGCCTGGGATTGGTATGCGCTGTCGAAGCTGTGCCCTGTGGGGGAGAGAAGACAAACTGAAGCCAAATTGAAACGGACACCCCGGCGGCGTAACGCCGGGGTGTCGTTCCAGCAGCGTACCTGATGTGTGTGGCGGGTAAAGACTCCAGTTGGCGGGACAAGAAGAGCTCTCTGTGTCTGAGCTGGTGCTTCTGTTTCTCGGGGAGGTCGGCCATCTCTGGATTCTCCATCTCCTCCTCCAGCTCCCCTGGGTGGCAAAAAAAAAAAAAGGGTGAAGGGTCAAACATGTACCCATTGGATGAGGAGGAACAATGACGTCCGCAGGGAGAACAAGGGGGGGGGGGGGGGGGGGTGTCGGCCACAAACGGTCTGAGATGTACAACAAGCAGGTATAACGGATGCACACTTGATGAGCCGGAACATCGAGTCCTCAGGGAGGACGGCGCTCGCGTATACATTCAGATATTTTACATAAAACCTCGCCGATTATGTCGACACCTCGAGTATGAAAAACCACATCTGGCCACGGCTTCCTCATCCGATCCTGCGGTTCTACCTCATTACAAATAACGTGTTCCACACACTGCTCGGGATTCTCCACCATTTTAATGCCCCCCAGCTGTGTTTTCATTATACGCTTACTTGGGCAATCGTCTGCATTTCAAGCGTTAAAAAAAAAAAAAAAAACGACTAAAAACAACCTGAATTGAATGTTAAAAAAACAGCAATCTAGCGTCCCCGCTTGCATTTAGACCAGCAAAAAGACACAGCAACCAAATGTAAAGCTTCCATTGAGAAAAGGTCAGTATTTGTGACTGCACCTCCATTGCCTCTCAACGTGGTGACGGCTGAGCCAGTGCACAAGCGCTGACAGTGTTTACCTGACTGTGCGTGCTAAGCTCCTGTAATGACGCCATCGCCTATAACCGGCGTACGAAAGCATGTGCAGCCGGTTCGGCCATGTCAACAGAGCAAAGAGGAGCTCAGCTTACCCCCCCTCCCCCGCCCAATGGATAAACCCATTGGTTCAGCCAAATGACACCGCTCCCAAAAACAAACAAATGATCACACTCCTGCAGAGGGGTTCAGTTTTACAGCCCCAGGTTCAGAGATATCGGCGTCAAACACTTCTGCCGTCACCCCGAAATAATAGAGCTGAAAGGATTCTCACGAGTGACTCTAAAAGCACTCGTTTCTTTTCCAGAGTCACGGTTATTCGGGGCGATCCACAGAACCCACAGTCAGAAGTTTTTCTTAGAACCAATCTCTACGTTCTGTGGAAACAGGGACACTACTTCTGGAGAGATGTCCTCGCTCAATATCTGGGTTTTGTTCTTGTTTTTGTTACAGGACCCCATGAAGAGGTCAGACGTAAAGGCATGTGTGTTTGTGTTAAAGGGGTGATTCGGTATTTCACTTCCATAAAGCTGAGGAACTAACGAGTGCGTCTTCTAATCTGCATACATCCCGTCAGTAACGCAGACCTCCTGCTATCACGAGGCTTCATCGCGGTTATCGTCTCACACTTGAAGGAGCAGGAAACATTAAACTGTTTCCACAGGCTGAGTAGGACTCCGCTCGACTAGTAAACGGACTTTTGTGTTGCTCGTGTCGTTGATTGAGCTCATTTCTCACAAGTCCGTCTCAGCATGTACGGCATTGTATTGAGTGCCGCGGCGTGGATCCTCGGAGGGTTCTCTTTTATTCCGGGTGTAACCTTGGATTAACAGAATCGATGGAGAAAAGCAGTCCTCGATAATCGTCGCAGGAACGGACGGAAAGAGCGACCGCTGAAGGGCCATCAGCCCGCTCGAGTAGGTCACGTGTCCCGGGTCGTCTGGTAGGCGACGCCTCCAACGCACACTCGCTTCCTCATTTGTGGATGAGGGGAAGGGGAGGAAACGAGAGGTGGCAGGGGGAGGAGAAAAGAGATGAAGACAGAGAGACGTAAAGGCAACGAGGAGGAAGAGGAGCGATAGAGAAATCAGCAGGGAGAGAAAGAGAGAGAGAGACAACCAGCGAGAGAGTGAGTGCAATGGAGAGAAGGAAGAGCAGTCTGTACGTGCTCCAATTCATTTGGAGTTTCATTAAAGGAAGCGAGACAGAAAGAGGGAGACGGGGAGCAGAACAAAAGCAATCAAGGGATTTTCAGGAGAGGAGATGTGTGGCCAAAATCAATAAGTACTCCCTCACTCACTCACTCACTCACTCAGCCCAGCAGACGCACTATCAGTGCCCAGGCAGAGCGAGCGAGCACACACACACACACACACACACACACACACACACACACACACACACACACACACACACACACACACACACACACACACACACACACACACACACACACACACACACACACACACACACACACACACACACACCATGGGCCTCGCTCCATCTTCTGCCACGTAAAAGCAACAAAACATGGACGGGGATTATTAATAAAGGAAAACAAAACACAAGATTAAAAAGGGAAAAAGAAAGACGTTGAGGGAAGTTGAGCGGGGAGGCAAACACGAACGCTGTGCGTGTGCGACATGGCTCAAACATGTGTTGTGACATGTACCTTATCCTCGCGGCGTGTGCGTGCACACGCTTCCGGGTAATATGGAGACAATTGAATATCGCGATATTATTTTGACCAAATACCTCAATATCAATATAAAAGTGATCGTTGGTGCTTCCACAAAATATTTTACAATGAGACTTTTGATGAATAATCATCAGTAATGTGGCTGTAATGACCAAGTGGGTAAAAGCAAATAATATATGAATACATTTTCAGGTTGATGTTCCGGTATTTCCAGCTCAGCGACTCAGAATGACTCGGCGACTCTTCACTGGTGGTGATGGTGGCATCGGCATGAAAATGCACAATGTGGAAAAACAGAATCTAATTGCAAAGGACTGCATCAATTATTGGCCAAACAGGCGTCCGCCGTGAAGAGTGAGCCGTACACAAGACTCGCTGCTGAATAAAAACAAGGTGTGTCGATTTGTTGTTCACTTTTTGAAACGTTGGAAGAAAAATGAACAACAGCAACTCTTATTAAGTTATGCAGGAACACAGAGGCTCGATCGGTTTATAGCTCCAAAGCAGAAAAAGATGGCGACCAGGCAAACGTACAACTGTAGAGCAAACCCTTCACATTCATAGATAAGGGTTTCCTCCAGCTGCCCAGCTGACTGCAACATCCGTCTCCACTTCTAACTTTTTTTAAATCCCCCCCCCCCACATTGCGACACGCTTTGATTAATTACCGAAGAGCGAATGTGGCGCATGAATCGCTCATCTGCTGAGCTCAACCTGACAGACATCCTGACACATCTCATCTCATTTGTGTAGCAAGACCAGCTTTCTTACCATCGTTAGTATCTTTGGGGCAAACGGTTAAGATTTTTAACAAATGTCCCCGGCCGGACGCAAACTGGGAACGTTGGGAACGCTTCCTCGTCGACGCCTCAACCACCACGAGGCATTTGCTGCTCGTTACACCTGAAGCCTAATAAGCCTAATATCAGATTTCATAAAAAGGTAATAAGGTGAAGGAATGCATGAAGGAAGCATTCAAGCGTGAAATAAGACAAACTCAGACATAAGATATGATTTTCACTTAAATAAAATACTTAATTGGAGGCAGGGGGGAGGGGGTGTACCAGCTGCCGGGATGTCTATTTTTTGGCTGCAACAAAAAAATGAGGAGGAACTGTTGGAGAAAATGTTGATATCGTTACTTCTGTGTTTGTACAAAACCTAAAATATGTTCGTCCTTCTCTGCAGCTCTTTATGAGATGTATTCCTTTATTATCCTTGTAAAGGGTTTTTATTGTCGAGTTTTTCTTCATCCAAAATGAGGCTCTACATCTGTATGCACAGATCCAGGAATTTCCAGACACACAGAATATCCTATCCAGGTTATTATGCAGTGGGACATCAGCCGGACGGCTCTTCCAACTGGCCCATGGCTGAGCGTCCTTGACTAGCAACTCAACTCCCCAACCTCAGTCCTCCTCCGAGCCAATCTCCTGGCAGTGCACCCACACCATACTCTCTGCAAATTGCCTCTCCATCTCACCTGTCCCAGCCAATTATCAATTATTGATGAATGGGTCGCCTTACGGGGCCGAGGGACCGGGAGGGGAGGGGAGGGAGCAGGCCTGAGGGCGAGGAGAGCGCGAGCAGACCGTTATTACCTTAACGAACTGACTGCACCTCTGTGTGTCCGTGTGGTAATGAAAGGTCTGCAGACAGCTACAGGCTTCTGCTCGAACATCAGCCGTCACAAGGAAACCAACCGATCCCAGTAACGCGGAGACATCCATCAAGTCAAATCTCGTCTCAACCTGGTCCTGGACCTTACATAACTGTCCATTAAGAACCCCGATTAAAAAGTACCGATCGTCTTACTGAAAACATGGCCACATAATCAGTGCCGAGAGATCGGTTTGTCAACGTTTAGTGGTATTTCCACCTTACACGAGTTCACTGTGAACTCCATTCACAGCACAGTCCACACAGGAGTAAGAACCAGAGCAGCACAGTCGGTAGGAAACTAAACGGGACAACAAGTGCCGATCGATGTTCGTGTGCCTTGTATTTGGGTTACAATGGGACTCTAGCTGACAGCGTGTCCTCTCTGGAGGTACAGCTCTAGAAGGAAACGATGACAACAAGAGAGCGGCAGTAATTAAAACGGCTTTTATCGGCAGTTTTGGATCATGAGGTTCATGCGAGCCTACCATTTGAATTATTGCATCATGCTTCAGCGACTTCTGCTGAACATTAAACTCTCCTTCTGATTATGAGGCGTACATATGCAAGTTGGTGTGTTTACATGCACTCACAGGGGCATTGCAGATATTTCTTATTGCAGAACAATGGTCAGGCTTGATGCAGCAGAGGGATCATGTTGATCCTGTGCGCCTCGTGTCGCAAAGCAAATGTGTCTTTTCGTTCGACCCTCTGGTGAATACCAACGTCATTCAAACTCCACATTTGTACGGCCGGCTTTCCAAAATTCCAAAACCAGGTAGCATTTGTTGACGTCTCAAAGGATCATTTCCCCAGACAAAACAAGGCTTCCTCCCGAGAAGCAGAGGCCAGTAAACAGCTGTTTCCACAGGCTGAAGAGCTCGTCTCATGAGCCGGGATTCCCCTTAAAAGGGACCACAGTCAAATATTCTAAAACGTCACGTAAACAGAAAGTCTGTCATTGGGGTAAGGTGGTAGGCAGTGTATGTAAACAAAGTTTAAGAGTAATCAGATTGTTGCGCTGAACGTAAACCTGGTCTCCCGTTTCCTCAGTGAACCTCATTTCTATCAGTATCCCTGGAACCAAAATCTATGTAGTTGCAAAAAGCTGCAGCACATCGAGGTGTAATTTAGCATAATTCACCCCCAGAAAGACCAATAAGCTGCAACAACGGCATGAAATCTCTGTTTGTACGATAACGAGGCAGAACTGTGTCGACAGGAGGCGAGGATGTTGCCTTCACTTTGTAATCGTTACGGCTGATCAGGACGGTTCATAAAGCGCCGCGGCCGGGGATGCAAATGAGAAACTCATCCTCTCTTTGTAGGCCGTACTTCCATAATGACATTTCATCGCCTCAAGATAAATATAGAGCGCCTGTGAAGCTGCTGCCGGAGTAGAGACAGGGAGACTACCAATGATTTCACTTATGAAACGGTAATAAAAGCATCCCGATAAGAAGGGATGTGACTTCGGTGTGTGGCCCACTTTGGAGTCCGAGCAGGAATAAACCTGTAGCTGGGATATACTACGCTCATCCCACGGCCGGCTCGACTCCACCGCTTCTACTTTTGTGCGTCAGCTCGCTGGCAACGTTGTCGTCTATTGTTTATGGGAGCTAGGAGCCACATTTCAAAAATAGAAAAAAAAAAAAAAAGCTTTGAGTCACGGCAAATTCAAACTGTCTGAAGGGAGGGGCCGGGGAGGTAAAAAGCCAAGTCCGCCACAGAGGGCCGGCCACTCAGGAGGCTGCTTCGCTCACAGGGGGAGGGGCTAAAGCCGGAGTCGGAGGCCCCGTGTGCCCCAGTGCTCAGAATCTCTGCTAGCAAAATATTTGATCAATGACTCACAGCACACACACATAAAGACACACACACACACACACACACACACACACACACACACACACACACACACACACACACACACACACACACACACACACACACACACACACACACACAGTTATCCACTGATCCATAAGGAAACTGAATTAAATGTACCCCTTCAGCGATTCCTGTGACAGGGCCCAGAGCTAAGACCTCAAGTCCATCATGCATTTCAGAAAGACATGAACACACACACACACACACACAGGCTGTAGCTACAGAGACGCAGACAGGATACAGCCCACACCCATGCGGTGCACAGCCATTCCTGCCATGCATTTTTTACATGTTGCAAATGTCTGAAAGCCCCTTACCGAACTGCAGCTGGCAGAGCTCAGCCCAAAAAAAAAAACCAAGAGGGCTCGATAGGAGCAGCTCTCCCGCCGCGTCCGATCAATAATATTATAATTCGATGCTGGGTTTCTTTTACCTGCTTGGGATTAACCAAAAGGTGCAACGAAACCTGAGGTATGGGTTCAGCCACATTGATCGCAAGTTACATTTTCATGTTTACTGAACACTCAAAAGACACACACAGACACACAGTTTTCTTCCTGCATAAAAAGTGATAAAGCAGCACATGTATGAACGCACACACACAGAAAATAATTACCAGGGTTTTTCTTGCATAGAGAATTAAGAGGCCAACGCCTCTGTCACATTTCGTCCCGCCTCCAACCCTCAACGCCATTTTCAAAAAAAAAAAAAAACTCTTTGGATTTCTGTCATTTGCAACTGAAATTGCGGCACCGTGCCGATGTGGTGGCGCTGGACTGTAATTAGCAAAGTGAACCGGAAAAGGAGACGCCAACACCGCCAAAGGAGGACGAATAAAGAAGTCCGTTTGTTCACCAACTAAACCGTCAGTCATTGCAAAAACAGATTGCTAAAGAAAATAAAAACACTCTGCGACCAATCATATGGAACATAGCAAGCAGATGAGGTCGTTATTAGTCTCCTGTTCTTCGTCGTTTTAATATAGTTTTTTTATCGGCAGCTGGCGTTCATGAACACGTGAGCCTCAACGTCGTCCTGTACAACGTTTACGCCGCTCAAACGGAAGAAGATATAGAAAGTTAAGTTAAGTTTCCCACCTTTAATTGAACACAAAAGATCAAACAGACATCTGTAGATAACGATATTAGTTCATTACAAAACATCTGGGAACATGACTGCCGCACTCAACGAGGGGGGGGGGGATTTAAATTAGGAAGTAAAACGATCCAAATAAAAATAACTGGCTGTTTTACAAAATGCTTCAAAAACAGGAGGATATCTGCTGTTGTGTAAATAATATTTTGCCAGTCGACTCAAAAGGTTTTAGATATTCGGTATATCAATATTAGTATACCGATCATGAATTTAGTACACTTTGGAACAAATACGTGCAGCTGAACATTCGACATCCAGAGATTCACATTTGAGACCCGACCACCTGGAATAATTTGGCCACAATTTAGTAAATTGACCACAGACGGTCCAGACGAGGCCTTAAACTCGTCTCCCTTCAGCAGGCGGCGCCCTCGTCCTCCGTGGCCGTTTAAAAACAGGTAAATATTGTTTATTTCTCCACTCATAAGGAAGGCTACTACAACACCCTCCCTGAAGACGCTCACTGACACGAATCAAACATCCTCACGTCCAACAGATATTGAGCCTGTCTCCTCTTTCAACCCTCCTTGTTTTGAGCCAGGAAAAGAAATAATTAAAAAAAAAAAACTTGATTACAGACTTTCTTAAAAGGGACACACACACACACACACAGTGTGGTCCAACAGAACAAACAATCCCCCTCATGCCATCGACCCACCCATCCCCAGGCCACACACACACACACACACACACACACTAGAGCCAACATTCAGCCTGCCACACCCAGTCACAGTCTAGTGGGTGGTTCAGCTCGTCAGGACTACAGGGTGGCAGCGTCTCCACTGGTAGTGTGACAGCACTACTGACATGAGTAAAATCAAACGCTGCTTAAATTAACTAACTTTTTCAACATTAGCCTGATCCATTTTTGTTTGCTTTGAAGTTTGTTGGTGTGTTTAATGTAAGTTTTAAGTCAGATTGGGGGGGTACTTGAGGCCAGACTGGACACCAGCAGACATGCTCGTCGTCTGTCCCCATGTACTGACATGGAAAATGTTCATATTGCATTGTGCAGTGTTCAAAGTGAATCATGTGGCCTGTTAAAGACAGGGCATCAGCATTAAACTTCACAACTGAACGGTCTCTTTTTGTGTGAACACCACACAGACCAGACACTGTCCCAAAATGAGCACCGTTGTCCTCATTTGCACGACTCAGCGCGTCTCGTCCTTCACCACGAGGACACCCGTCTCGCTCCGCCACCTAATAACACTTTTGCCATTATGAAAACGTGGTCAGACGACACTTCATATGAAATGCTTAATGTCAAGCACAACCTGGCCTTTAGGCACGATTTTGGTGTTAGCAAGTCTGCAGAAGACAATTTTAAAAAGGAGACGTCAGCCACCGTCTAACAGCAGAGCGCCGCGAAAGACTCACGCATTCTTATCTTTGCATTTCAAGATCATCGAATATTGTTTTTGTCCAAATGTGGCTCGAGAGGATGACTACCGGTAACTGGATACACGATGTGAGAGGTGATTATATTGACGACGTACAACCAGAGATGCTGCCCTCAGTCAGGTCTTCCTCCAAAGGACGGATCATATCAAACAGATCGTATCGACGTTTCTGAGTCACGATGCGGATCAGCAGAAACAGATGAGGAGCAACTATAACTGTTGGAGATGCCCCGATCGTGTTTTTTTTACAGCCGACACCAATTTCTGTGTTTTTCTGAATTTTCGTTTTGTCAATCACGTGTAAAGCTGTCCAGAAAAGTCATTTCAACTGCTCTGAAGTCAGCGCAAACCACCATCAATGTGAAATGTTAGAATCTGGCGAGCGGCTTTGGTTATTAGCAAGTATAAAAGTAATTATTGATATTAATAAAATGATTGACAGTCAAAATGTCAATAGTTTAAGTACCATTCCACAGCTATAGAGTGAACAGTGAAGGGTTGAATCCGAGCACCGACCATGAAAACCAGCTTACAAGCAACAAACAAGCACATGGAGGGGAGTGTGAGTGTGAGTGTGTGTGTGTGTGTGTGTATGGGGGGGAGGGGACAGAGAGCGAGAGAGAGAGAGAGCAAGATGGCGGACGTAGTCACGTGAGTGGTTACACCATGCAAGGCTCCACAATGGCGGCGTGGCAGCGATTATTCAAAGGGGGGGTGTGAGACACACACACAATGCTAACGTTAGCCGTTAGCTCCCATGCTGCCAACGTTACCGTCGCTCCTCCTGATGATTTCAACACATTTGTTGTCCACTGTGTAGCATCATCAGGCATCCATGACGATCTCTCCGTCGCATATTTTCACTGAACATCGGCCGATCGCGATGGGCAGGGATACTTTATTTCACACTAAATGGTCATCATTATTATTATTGTGCAATTAATCTGTGGTTCACAGGAGGATCCGTACGGATCAATTACGGTCTGTTACACCACTACAGATGGTAGGATTAGAGAAAGCAGACACAGTAAATTATATACACACACACACACACACACTGAGGTGAGCAGTGCCTTGAAGGCATCGTTTCCCACGGACCACCGGGGAGGCGACCTGGACATTTTAGAATGGCTCTGGCCTTTCAGAGATTCACTTTTGTCACCTGTGTCTTCTACCACGCACCGTCTTAAACTCGCCATCTCCGTCCTTCTGTGTATTACCCCCCCTGTTTATTTCTTAAATCAATCACGTCTCGCTCTGAAAAACATCCTGGTGCTCGTAACATTAAAAGGCTGCTTGAGGTCCACGTGTGCCTGCTGCTCCAGATACTGCAGTATCTGCTCCGAGCACTGGAGAACGGCACCACATTCAAGCACGCGCTACACACCCACGCTTCAGAGCGCGCGCGCACACACACACACACACACACACACACACACACACACGCGCACACAGGTGTCGTCATATTGATACTCCCAACAGATCGAACACCGTCTGCAATCAGGCCTGTCAGAGGAGGGGCTGCTGCAGTCTGGACTGATTCTTTCAGCTCGGTAACTGTGCACAGAAAACCCCAATGTTGTGTGCCGCCCCCCCCCCCCCCGCCCGATGTGCAAACAGGCCATACAGTCCCACCAAATCCCAAATAAGATTGTGTTTTCCGGTTGCTGCAGGCACCATAACTTTGCAGTGTGGAAAATAACTGAAGGAGGGCCGCCCGAAAAGAGCCGGGTTTTCTTTTTTCAAACGCCCCCCCCCGCCCCCCCCCAGTTCTGCGTGTTCTGCTGGGCTGGCTGGGTTACGGTCGGTCACTCACTTGCGTGTTTGTCTGCCAGGGCGATGAGTGTGCCGGAGATGTCCCTGCGCCGGTAAAAACACACCACTTTGGCCTCCACGTTCCCATTGGCTGTCTGCGAACCAGAGACAATCGACGTTACCACGGCAACAAGTGGTGCGCACACGCACACACAGATGAAAAACCCCATAGATGAGGCTAGTTCTTAACTATGGCTGCAAACACAGTGTGAGACAACAGCAATTCTCCAAAAATCACAGAGAGTGTTGCCGTTATCAGGACGGTGTCCGTGCAGCACCAACATTGATTTATTCCCAATAACGCTACGTTCACATGTTGACATGACGTGTTTCATTAGGAGCTGCTCGACTATTTTTAATCAAACGAAAAACGGGGTAAAATAATTGCTATTTTTTTTTTTTTTTTGAATAAAAGCAATAAGGCTCATTAAGAAGATGATTTGTAGTTTCTTCTGTTTTACTCCATGCGCATAAAAGACTGAATAACAGAGTAGGAAAGGCAGTATTGATTAACTGTGGTTCTGTAAAGTGTTATCATATTTGGATCTTGTTATAGGTCGAGCGTATTGGATTAGGATCTCTCTCGTGACTCGTGCAGGATGGATGAAGGAGAAACAGACAACATGTCGGATCTCTGTAGCACTGCAGACTTTCTACTTCTCCAAATCAGCGAATAATTAAAAATCCAATTTCCACACTTCTGTGTTTGACAAATGGTGCAAGGAACGAGCAAAACATAATATCCTCAGTTAGGATTTCTTTTTTTTTCTGACCGCAAACTTCATTTCGAAATAAATGACGGAGGTTTTTAATTATTTATTATTTTGTTTAAATATTTCTCTTTTGTCTTTGTGCAGGAAAGTTACTGCAAACCTGACTTAGACTACAGGCCAGAATGAAGCAGAACATAATGGAGGACAACAAATAAAGAAGTGACGAAGGTGAACAGATATACATTATATTATAGTCGGCACTATGACGGGAGTAAAAGGTGGAAAAAGAAAAAGAATTATGATCATGAAATGTATAATACGCTGCAGAAAGCGAAGCTTTATAACAATGTAAATCATTTAAAAGCACTACAGCTGATTAGATTCAGTAAGTCAATGTCTTTTTGGCGATTCTTTGACAGTTCAGTAAAATCACAAAGTAAAGCACAATTAAGAGTATGATTCCCATCATGAATATGTATATGTGCAAGTTAAAGGGCCCGTCTGCCCAATGAAAGCAGAACACGAGAGAAGACGATGAGAGAGGAACTGGGGGCGTAACGAGTACACAACACGAAGAATGCTAAATATTCCCCTACTCCTCAGAGACCGGCCTCTTTTTCTGCTCCTTTGACGATACGTCTTGGGCTTTTATTGTGAAAGGAGGAAGGGAAGGAGTGAATCTGGCGTGCAGCCGCCTTTATCAAGGCTGGAAGGCGTAATAAAGTTCGCCACCTTGTTTCGGACTACGGCGCCGTGTTCCACACGACGGGATCGGTTGATGCCTTTATTTATCATTGTTTACCTTCATTTAAATCAGGTAACTCAAGTGAGAACCGGTTGTCATTTACATCGACGACCGGCAACGGGAGGAGAGACAAAATAAAACGCAGATCCATTTGAAAGCTCAGAAAGATCGACCCCGTTCGGAAAAGATGCCGTGTAATAACATGTGCTTATTTTATAATTCATAAGAAATATTAAAGTTAGACATTTAAGTGTCCATCAGCAACGTGCACATCAGACCACTGGCTTTCAGTTCATTCCTTTCCCGCAGTTTTGAGCAGCCGGCAGTCGTCGGGACGTTCCTCTAAACTGCTCTACACTTTGTAACCGTGCATCTCGAGACCTTACGGAAGAGGAACTCGAGAGATCCCAGAGGAGCAGAGCGGCTGACAGCGACGGGCAGAACAGAGCGCTCACTCCGAGCTCTGCGTCAATCACACTGAACAGCCTCCGTGTTATCCGGCACGGGGGCGGAGACAGCGGGCACCTGGAACTAGTCCTCAGAGACGGGCCTCTTTTTCTGCTCCTTTGACTGAACAATGAACAACATGGCAGGCTGGGACCTGGCAGACGGCACCCAGGGCACACTACCGTGGTGACGTATATCAACAGTGTTTCAGTGCAAAACAGACACATGTTGCAACTCCATTGTCCATTAGTTCTATTTATTATGTTCTTAGTATATCAACTGGCTGGTCAAAGACGACCTTTACTGTCATCTACGACAAAGAAATTCCGTCAAATTCTCACATTTCAGTAGCTGAAACACAGTGTCGTTTGATATTTTTGCTTGAAAAATCACTTTACGGATTGATTATCAAATTAATTAATCAGCTGATTATTTCAGGTCTATACCGGACTAAATCTTAAACCTATTGATCATTCACAACCCTGCATTATATTCAACAATACGGTTTCATTAACTGCACTGATCCTGAGCCTCATAACGTAAATAAAACAAATAGTTTTTACACAGTATTCATATTTTTCTTACGCCCTGATAAAAAGCAACCTTTATATTTAACAGGCCGGGCTGTATATTCTAAAGAAGCCTCCGATTATCACAAAAAGACCAAAACTTTATGACAACTCAAGAGGACATTCTAGAGAAAAGAGAAGATTTCTTTAACACTACAGGCCAAATGTCATTGTGTTATGCTTTAGGCATGCAGTTAAGATCATTTAAAATATAAATATATATATATATATATATCACTAACAAATCAGTGGTAGGGTTTAAGACAGAGACGTGATGTACGGCCGTCAGCTCTGTGCTGCGTTCAAGTAACTCACCTTGTTCAACTCCTCTATCCTCCTGATCAGCAGTGGGTTACTGGACGAGTTCTCAAAATAAACGTAATCTGCAGAAGAACAGCACGGAGGAGGAGGAGGAGAAAGGGGGAGTGGGGAGAAAAGAGCAAAGAGAAACATCAGTCTGCATTTCGAGGTCATCCAAACGCTCAGGGTGACTTCCAGTTGGACCGCACTATGACAGCTTAATAAGTCAACACAGACATCTCCCCCCCCAAATGTTGCTTTAACTCAATCAGGTTCACTTCATACACAGGAGATCCAGTTGAAGGTGGGAGGTCTGACTGAATGAGACGTTGACGCACCGACACACAATAACTCGGGCTCTGCTTGGAGCTTTCCATTCAGACTGCAGCCTTGTACCTCCTCGTGCTTTCTTTGCCTCGTTACCGCCGTTCGCATGCACCGTGCGTCTGCATTCGTGTGGGAGACTGCACAGGCTTTACCACGCACGTGTGACTTGACTATGCATTCAAGTGCGTGTGTGTGTGTGTGTGTGTGTGTGTGTGTGTGTGTGTGTGTGTGTGTGTGTGTGTGTGTGTGTGTGTGTGTGTGTGTGGGGGGGGGGGGGGGCTCCTGGCACCGCTCCAGGCCCGTTGGAGGCTTAGCTCTCACCAGGATGTCCCCACAGGCCCCGGTCTTGGTAGGGTGCCTGGTCTTAGCCCTGCATGTGTCTTGGCTGAGTGCTGTCCGATTATACCCCACACTTGGTTGGCTGCCTGGAGCTGGAGCTATCCTCCCTTCACCCTGAACCTCCCAGAGCCAAAGGGGACATCTTCAACGGTCAAAAAAAAAAAAAAAATCAGTTTACAACGAAATAAGAGAAAAACTACAAATCCTCACATTGGAGAAGTTGGACAAAGAGGTTGGTTAGCAAACAGACAATATAATCCATTACAATAGTAATGGATTATATAGTAATTTTTATATAGTAATTTTTCTGCTGATGGACTGTTTCAGCTTCAGTCATCACCTCAGACAGTAAGAGCCGGGGATCGAACCTCGTGGTTAAAGGACGACCCGCTCTACCTCCCGAGCCAACAACAATCTCCCTTCCCTTCCCATCGGTCTCGACTCAAACGCAACACTGCTCAGACTCGTCTCAAGAGTTCCTCTCGACTACAGCTCTGACTTTGACGGTTATTCAGACAAAACACAAACGTGAAGACGTCGCTCTGAGCTCTGGGAGACTGTGATCGGTGTTTTTAGTTCTCACTTCCTGACAATTTAAAGACTTAAGAATGAGTTCCACATCCGAACTATGAATATTAAACATTATGTTGGCTGATCTCGCATCTCTCCACCCACATGCGTCTTCAACAGACTACAATGCAAAGCAGCTGATTCTGGGGTCACACCTTTGACTGGAGAAACCTTTGGCTCCACTCTCTCCACCCACTTACACCACTGAACAGTCACACCGACTGCAAATGTAATTCATCTCCAATTAAAGTAGCTAAAAGTAGGGACCCTATGAAGTGAATTAAATAGGATACTTCCTAATGTGATCCTTTGTTTGAAGACAGAAGAGCGTAACACTTCCTCGCCCAGGTTAACTAAAAAGCAGCAGCAGCAGTTCAGAAAGCGTGTCGAGTGTAATTTCAGTAACAGCTTCTTCATGCAACCGCATCCTCGGCATCGCTGCGAGTCCACCCGTCAGCCCCGAACAGCTCGTTACCAGACTCCGCTGCCACCGGGACGTCTTCGTCCCGCTGCTGAATATCAAACGGAGCCAACGAGACGCATGAACGAAGACATCGTGTGCCGTCGTTTTCTAACAACGTGCACGGGGAGAGGCAGCCGGAACCCAGAGGTCAGAGAAACCGGCTTCTGACCGGTTGTGATGATCATGGTCATGAAAAGGGAGTGATAAAATGAACCGTTGACGATCAAATATATATTTTCAAAAAAGAAATACAAGCACAGGACAGCGTCTCGCTCTTCTAGATGCGAGGTTAAGGCTCCAAGGAAACAAGGAGCATCTTTTGGTGTTCTTGCAACAAAATTTGCAATTTGTAGACGTCACATTCAGCAATATTTAAATGGGATGAGCGAGAAAAGACCTGTTAGATAAAGTGTGATTCCGATTTACGTTTAGATTATTCTGTGAAATGTCTCGAAATTTCCTTGAGTTCGAGACGATGTCTTCAATCACTTTGAATTACCTTGTTGTTGAAATGTGCTATACAAATAAACTTGCCTTGCCTTCAAACTTCGAGTCATTGTTTAATGTATAAAATGTGAAAAAATGGCTGCGACAAGTTTGCAGATGTCAAATGTGAACAACCTTAAATTAACAAAAAAGAAACAAATCATCTCATTTCAGAAGCTGTAATCAGTACATTTGGCCTTTTAGCTTAATTTAACAATACATCGTATTAAAATTGTTCATTCTCTGTCAATCAACTAGTTGACTAATCGCCTCATGGTTTCAGCTCTAATGTGAACGTGCGTATTGTAACTGGACCCGCTGGTATTAATACCAACAATAAAAACACATCCTGGTCACATGAAAGGTAAATAAGTGTGTTGAAGAGAACCCTGTTCAAAAAGTATCTTCACGCTCAGACACAAGGACGGGTCTCATGACAAACCGCAGAGAGAAAACGTTGGATTTTTCTTTTTTCTTCCTTCTTTTTTTTTTTGCGGCCTTCAACGTCCGCCCGCTCCGAGGGACCAATTAGTCCAGAGCCAGAATGCGGCACGACCATTTCAAACTGAAGCAGAACCACATGTCAAACATTCACTTTGGCTGTGGGGTTTGGGTGCGATTCCCCTCCGGCCACACAGCGAGTTCTGTTCTTATGTGACGGGAGAACGCCTCCCGGTGCATTTTGGCGCCGCTGTGAAGGTGGGGATACTGGGCGCAGCTCGCCGACTTCCTTTTTGTTCCTGGCTCAGACTTAAAGTTACCAAAAGACGGGAGTTCAAGCCGCGACCCCTCCTTGCCGCCTACGGCAAGAAAAACACAAATCCGGTTAAGTGACAGTCAAGAGTGGGCTGTTTGGAGTGTTTGGAGTTTCCACCATGTGAGGAGCTGGAGCCTGGTGGAGAGCGAGCTGGAGAGGAACTCAAAATGAGAGCAACAGAGAGAGAGAGAGAGGGAGAGAGAGGGAGAGAGAGAGCCTGTAGGCACTGAGCAGCGTCACTCAGTCTCTCCATTTTCCCATCAGCCCTCCTGCCGCCTCAATCCGCGTATATAACCCCCCCACACTACCCACTCTCCATCCCCCGCTCCCGGTCTGGCAGCCAATCGGCGAGCTCCGGCGCCTTGTGACGTCGCGGTGCAGTCGAATTGTGCGCGAGCCAATCGAGGCGCGTTACCGAGCCCCGAAAGAGAGCGAGAGAGTCTGCTGGGCTGACTCAAACCAGGCCAGAGAGAGAGAGAGAGAAAGAGAGGGAGAGAGAGAGATAGACAGACAGATAGATGCGGTGACGAGAGAGAGAGAGAGAGAGGGGGGGAAAACATGAGATAACTGATGGGCCGAGCAGAAATGTCGAGTGGGCGAATGAGTTAGTAACAAAGTTAAATTAGGATCAAATGCCTGAGACGATAAGACGAATAAAAAAGGAATGCTGGTTTACATTTAAACATATGACCACACACACTAAAGAGACCGTGGCACGTGCACACTTACTTATGGATCGCCATCCAAACTACGCACTTACATGTTGCACTTTCTATATCGGTCAGTTTCTCACCAGGTTACCGGGCGTAACTGTTCATTTGGGACGTTGTATTGTATGTAGAGGGTGCTTTCCAAAAACCTGACGAGCAGAATTCCAGTATGTCACCTGTACCTACTTAAGAAAACAGAAAGCACCACATGTACGAGATGCATGACGGACAGTGACGGCCGTAAAAACATCTCTGCACGGTTTGGCATCTTGAATGGAAGAAGTATTACACGGTTTTGTCTATGCCGACACTTGTAAAATGTCTGAAGATAAATCTAAAGTTGTCACCTTAGTGCAACGGTCAGGAACCCCGTAAGGTTTCGCGGCAGGGAAAAGAAGCTCCGATACAGCATCAGCAGCGTTACCGCCCAACATTTGGAGATCACCCGATTTAGAGAATCAAGACTTAAGCAATAACCCCCCCCACCCGCCTTCGCTGCTACGCAACACACAGGAAGCAAACAGTCAAACCTAATGGGTGCACCAGTTCAAGCAGGCATGGACACAAACTGGAGGCATCGCTGGCAGAGTCGGGCCAACTCACAGAGCACTAGAAGGGTGCAGCATGGTCCGGGTGCCAATATCAGAGCGGAGTCATTTTTTTACCAACAGAAAAAAAACTTTCAGAAAACACGCCAAACATCTCACATGCATCACTTTTAAAAAAAGAATCTTGATACAATCAGCTGCACAGGATGTTTGCCGAACAAACAAAATGAGAGTATGAAACTACACAACTCAAATGTACTCAAAGGAAAAAGTACAACATCGAGCATCTAGTGCCACATGCGTGTGCTGGAGAGTTTTTCGATGCACACTTTATTTGGTAATAATGAGAATACAGCAGTGGTGTCTGTATACAGTACTCTGGCAGTCATGAAAAGGGCTGGGCTGGAGCGAGGAAGGGAAGATGGAGAAGCAGGAAGTCGGAGAACGTGAACGTCCGCCCACGCGCACATACCCCCACACCCCACCCAACGCTGGCTCTCACACACACACACACACACACACACACACACACACACACACACACACACACACACACACACACACACACACACACACACACACACACACACACACACACAGAGAGGCGCCTCTGTCGGGATTGCGGCTCAGACCGTCGTAGTACGGATGGGGGTTTCTGGTGATGCTATTTTAATCAATGTCCCAGCTCGTTTTAACACGTTCGACATCACTCTAACTGGCCCGGTCAACGCATCCGTCTCACCGAGTTCCACTCGACATTCCCGGCTGAAGACGGTGAACGACTGCTTTCAGATTACAGATAAATATCTTTCACTGAACGCTCTGCGACGGCCTTGGAGATAATCCACACCATGTCATGCGAAACAGAAAATATGCCTTTATCATAAATATCGGAGCTAATTAGTGATCTTTAAAGCAGAGAGGGATCTTTTTTTTATCTCATAAACAGCGACTGCTACTTCACTCCCATCATGCATCTGTCTTGCACTTGTGCTGCAGCCACCAGTGCAGTTTGCTCCAATTCTAAATGTGATTGTTCAGCGAATGTGCGTAGGGTTTTACACAAAAACCTCTCCCTCAGACAACTATTTTAAGGCGGGAAAGACGACTCCTTGAAATCTAAATATCCGAGGTGGCGAAGACGATGCCAGATATCCTGCAGCCAACGCTGGTAACTGTGACGGGTGCGTGTGCAGAAATGAGACGACGGGGACACTTGTCATGCATCTGGCTAAATGATCATCCTGAATTTGGCAGGACGGCAAGTCTTTAAAAACTTAACTCTGCGAGTCCAACCACCAGACCTGCGAGCGAGAGAGAGAGAGAGAGAGGGGCGACTGCCAGCGTGGGAAAATTAACACCAGCCACCAGCCAAACAAAGTGCGAGCACTGTCAGAGTTTGTAAGTTAGTCAGTTTGTATATCAGTAAACATTACAACACCTTTCAGCGGGGTCTGAATCATAACTGGCAGCACGGAGAAAGTCCTCACCGGCCACCGGCCAAAAGAAATGTGAGCACGCGCGACAAAAGTTTTGTCACTTTTTAAAGTTAGTGAACACATTTAGCACATTCTGTACAAGAGTTGTCACACTTCCAACCGCTGCAGTTACAGTATGTATTCAAAAAGGATAGCTTCACAAATTGTCTGAAAACAATAGCCGGGTGCTCGTATGAAACAGGCTTCGCTTGATGTGATCATTCCTTCTGTTCACACCGGCTATCAAGAGTCCTGTGCAAAAACACATGACGTTTATCTGAAGTTAGTCCTTTTAGTACCTAGTGTTCCCTCTTTGTGTTATCATCCCAGAAACACTGAGGTGGGTCCGTTACTGTGGAAGATCCCCACTTGATTTGTCTAACTAAGGCTGCGGTCAGAGAGACATAAGCTCTGCGTGGAACCCCCCCCCCCCCCATTTGTATAGGAGCACCACCACATGGTTGTCCGGCAAAAAATAGTTAAACCTGGCTCAACTTTTGTTCCAACGTCCCGTCACCCACCAGTCACCGTGTTAGCCAATCAAATATGTCCACTCTTCCCCCATCACTTACATTGGGAGTACATTAAAGGATCTTTTGATGGCCGGTATGAACAGGAGGACTGATTAAAGCTGTTTTAATGTTCATACTATTGTTTGAACACAGACTTGAAGAGTCATTTTTGTGTGAACACGTTTTTTCGTGACACTTCTGTGGTCTAGAGCACACCATCTCTGTTCTAGCCTCTCTTCCCTTCGCACCATTTCGATGAGAAGACTTATAACATGGCCTATACTTGGTCACCGACCGACACTTTCCTGCAGTAGCGCGCTGCAGGCGCAGGAAGAGCGGCGTGTGGCCTGCAGGATGAAAAGAAAAGACATCGGGGCCGACGGAGCGGAGCCAGCTTTTGTTCACAGTTCAATCAGAAGGGAAGTCGTTGCTTTTCCAAGATCATCCGGCATTGTCTTACAAAGTGGCGGCCATCTTTCCAAGGGTCCAGCTTTGTTCTGATGTTGAGTTTAACTAGTCTCAGAAGACCCATAAGTCAATTATGAGACTCATTTTTGGCTTAAATTCTGCTCGTTTTTTTTATCTACATTGTTATTACGAGTGTGGGAAAAACTATTTAATGGTTTGTTTATTCAGTAATGTGATTTTAATGCTTTGTGGTTTCAGATTAGTTTGGGTTATTACACAATTAGGCATATTCATAATGTTTGGATTTTGTCTCCCAAGAACGGACAATAACACGCAGGTTAATATGATCATAAAGAACAACTTGGTATGTGGCATCAGTTAGTTAATCCTAATTTATTCAGGAGATCTAACTGAGAACAAGATCTATTTTCTCCAGCATCACGCTCAAACACATACACGCTAATTAAAAACACAAATGTTATTAGAAATATGAGCTAGTAAAGATTTAAAGTATCTCAGAGGAATGAGCGTCTCTAACTTCAAGCAGCTCATTCCAGCAGAAAGGTGCCCACAAAAATGAGCATTACAATGCCGAGTCAGAAAGTGATTATTATGCGTGTACAGAGTAGATAGCAGTGGGCCTGATATCGATCCTTGAGGGATCCCTTCATCAATAACAACAGTGTGAACTTGTGATCAACACGCTAAAAGGCCTCGGACAGAACTACAAAGAGTGCAGAGTGAAGCGAGTTCACAGACGTCATCAACAGTTGCAGGAGTTGTTGCTCTGACCAGACCTAAAACCTGACTGCTGCCTCCAGGAGCCCACAAAGCTGTCAGCCGACCTGTGGCTCTAGGATTTGGGACGGACCAGAGAACATGGCAATAGGTTGATCGTTGCTTAAGGTATTAATGTAAATAGTTACTTCGGTACAGGACCAAAACACACCACCGTAAAGCTACGAAGTCGCATCAATCACAAATCTGTACTGTTTTCTACAGATAAGATGTACAAGTTCAGCTGATTCTCATCTCAGAGTGCAGAGATGTCCTTAATTCAGCAGCATTTGGCTTATGAAGTGTTAAATTTCTGCCTGGCTCGGGAGATAATCCTGTCCTCACGCAGGTATAGGCCGCGTTTGATTTGACTAAATACGAGGGCTATGACGTTGACTACCAGCTATTCCTGACGTACCACGCCAAGGGAAGTCGGAGCATTCCTGCTTCACGAGAGAATGGTCGGCGATCGCATGTAAATACATCTGGAGAATGAAATCAGTCTCGCGTCACCTCCATCTCCTTCTGACACCTTTATGTGATTTTGGTGCACTTTTTGAAAGTGAATTTTGAATATAGAACATTTTACCACTTGTGTTTTTCTCTTTTTTTTTTGTGCGTAAAAGCATCGGATTATGGTGCCATCGGTTCTTTTGTGCCGTTCAGTCCTTTCTCAAAGAACTATGGTGTGGCTGCAGTAACTATTTTCCCTCAGTACCTACAGGTCATGAATCAGAGCAACAGAAGAAGAACATGAGTGGGAAGGGAGAACAGGAATCCTAATGAGGTATTAACTGGAGGTGCTTATGCAAAAAAGAAGAAGAAATAACCCTGTTTAAAGATTTTAAATGCATCTTTCAGCATGCACCAAGATTCTTATTCAACTTTTTTTTCTAAACCTAGTTCCTTCCTCTTCACTTTCTCTATAAAAGCATCTACTTGCTGCTTCCCTGCACATTTCCCCTGGGTTGCTGCAGGCTCGTGGGTTACTCATAACGCTGCTTGTTGTGAAAGAGTATCCAGGTCAATAGTTGAATGGCACGCAAAAACTTTTACAATGCGTTCGCCCTGCTACCTTAAATATATAGAACACACAATGCATCACTTCAGACGCATCAGCATATCGAAGTAGTAGTTTTGGGAATCATCGTTAAGTTGGAACAAAACACAAAAGAAACGAGGGGGGGGGGGGGGGGATCCAGCAGTACTCTTCATCACCATCCTCCTCTTCACCATCATCATCATCATATGTGAAGCACAAGGCTCTTTAGCTTTAGGGAAATAAAAGAAGGGAAGGAAAGACGGACCACGCTCTGTAAATACCAGAGACCCGCGGCGGATCGTGGCGAATCCGCCATAAAAACAAGGTTTTAAAATGTCCTCCCCACCACCTCCTCCTCCACCGCCTTACCTCCAACCCGGTACATGTTCGCGGCCATGACTGCCCCCGGTCCCTGGCTTCCTCTCCAGGTAGAGGGGTGGCTCTCTCTTCTCTCTCGCGCTGCCGGAGCTGTGTTAGCACTGCCGCCGCTGTGTGTTGGAAAATGGTGGATTGATCAATACGAAACAGACTAGCCGAGGGACCTTAAAGAGACAGTACACCTTTTTATTTTTTATTATAAACCCCGAAGTTCGGCAGCAGTATTCGGTTTGGGGGGGGGGAAAGTATTGTCACAAATAACTGATTTCATTACTAGTTTACGGTTTCAACCGTAAACTACAAGTGTGTTTCAAAATGACGCTACGCCACGGGCTTTGTTGAAGTCCCACGCGTGACGTCACGGACTTATCTTTCTATATCCCCGTTCACTTCACGTTAGTTACTTAGTTAACGTTACCTGCGTAGTAAATTAGTACGTTAGTCGTGTAGTTGCTAGTTTAGATGACAAATGGGAGGAAAATAATAGTCTCAGTTTTTCCTGTGGATGTGAAATGGAAACGGTTTTACTTTACTGCCATGATGTAGCACAGAAAGTGGCTTAAAACTGAAGCAAATAGTGTGATTTCGACCGATAAGATGTTAAAAGGTGGAACTCTGGTTGTACACCTGAAGATTTTGCTAATAAAACAAACACCCCAGAGTTGGTAGATATTAAAACATAAAATACTTACCTGTAACTTGGTGTATCTAAAAACGAAGCATCCCTGTCCCACGCTGAAAACCAAAATGCTATGACCCCCAAACCCCTGAGCTCAAGAGGTTCAGGACCCACCAGGGGAGAGGGCCCCATGGGGTTGAGAGGAATAGGCTTATTTATATTTAATTAATGCAAGAGGGGTTACTAAACTCAAAGGTTTATCACCAACCACTGATTGATGATCAATGGCTATATAAATAAATGATTACTTTACAGATAATGCCTGGCCTAATTGTTTGGGGCACACACTTTTGTTCGTTTATAGTTGGTACAAAATGTATGTGAGCTGTCTTATGTCAGGGTATTTTGTATTTCATAGTAGACCCATTTGCTTTTAAGCTGTCTACAATTTAATTTGGGATATTCATGTGACATTGGTAGGATTACTCCTAAATTGAGGGGTTTTTCTCATGACGATAGTCTTTAAATTTGCTAAATTTCTTGTTTTTTCGTGCATTTCCCTGTCAAATAAGGAATCAAGTTGGGAAATTATTTGCATATATATATATATATATATATTAAAACAGTGTTCTATAACTCATAGTCACACATATTCTAGCTCATATTTTATAACTGTAAAGCAAATAGTTGCACTACATTATGTACTCAGAGTGCAATGAGGGCAGCACAGTGACTGATGATGTGCTATTATGGGATACACATGATTCTGGCAGCATCACCAGCAGGTGTAGGACTATCAAGCCTAATATAACCACCTACCTTGTTAAATGTATAAAGTAGGAAGGATAATGTTCGGCAAAATTTGACAAAGAAAAATGGGATTTTTTTTGTATTGCAAAGACCAACACAGACACTCTCCTCAAATATTATATGATTATATTGCAGTATATAATTATAAAAACAAATATTTGTTTAAAAAAAACCCACAAGAATACTGCTATTGTTTTCAGTAAAAGCTGTCTTATAACAGATATGCAGTCAGACAAGAGAGAGAATGTATTATGTAGTCTTTTGGAGATAGTTGATTAGCTCAGTTTTCATTGTGGACACAAGCGTGGAGCCTCTGTGCTGGAGGAATGCTGTGGTGAAGGCTACATCTGATCTATACCATATGGAAGCCTCAATTACTGTTTCCTAACACAGGGGACTACAGTCTGCAGTCACATGACCGCCATAAGCCAATGGCGTGCACTTACAGTACGCACTCCTGCTCAAGTGTGCAGTCTTAATGTTGGAACTGTGCTGCATTGGAGGGAGCCTGTATTGTTGTCTCGGGGCTCTCTTGTGAAAAAGAACGAGAGAAAATGTAATGAATTGAAGGATATTTTTCAACGTCAATGTGCAGAGAGGGAACAAAGCTAACTATGTTGTGCTGAAGAAATGAAAGAGCATTATCACCCGATGGGTATTTATGCATATTATATATGTTTATTTCCCAATTTACAGTATGCTGCTCATTGCTATGTGCAACATACGGTGTATTTCTGCATGAACACATCCATTATCTGTCTGCATATTGCTGCATGCTGTTTAGGAAATTGCTCCCTGTTTTACACTTTATTTCACATGCATACCTCGCTAATTGACTTTTCTTTTGGAGCAATAAAAATGTATTGCAGTGTATCAGAGTGAATCCCTGCACAGTGTGTGTGTGTGTTACCGTACAACGACACAAGTGAGCTGTCTTCCAAGCAGTTGAAATGTTCCTTAATAAACTGGGAGGACAACAGTGCCAATACTTAACATGGGATTAATGAAAAGGGGTCAACAATGTAGCCTTGTGTTTGGGAACTGTTTCATCGGGAGTGTTTGTTTACTTGGCTGCTTGCTGCTGTGCAGATGTTCTTCTTTGAATCCATTTGCTCCTCTGCCAGATGTTTGCTGCAGTCAGGAACACAGGCAGGCGAGCATGCATGCAGACCAGCGTACATTTGCAGGTGTTCTCCCCCGAAGAATCTCAGTCTGTGGCGATGGATCGAGACGCAGAGCTTCTGCAGTCCCGGAGGATGACCTCTGATGGCCTCTCTGCCTTTCTACTTTCCCCCTCATCCTCTGTCAGTCCTCCACTCCTCCATGTTACAGATACATGCACAGGAGAGACAAAGAGGAAATCAATTAGGCCCGTTTCCTGGCAGAAACCATTCCATATCTTTGACTGTGCTTCCTCGTTTGTTCTCTCACTGGGGGTTGTGCTTGGATCCAGGGACACTATGGGAGGTAGAGCAATAAAGGGACTATTGTTAAGAGTGCTCTGTCCTCGACACACTAACGATGCATCGGTGTATTTCTGTGTTAACAGTGGAATAAACACCAGGATCATTTTTTATTGTGGAACAACACCTGTGACAGCGCTCCCCACAGAGTCACTGTCAGCCAGGTCAGTCACAGTTATCTTTTATACAGTCTTCATTTGGCAACGACAAGCTCTGACTCACGCTGAAGGTAAACGCCATGGTGAGATCTGCACCTCCAACTGAACAGGCATCGTTGCAGTTTAAAGAAAACACTCATCCGAGCTGAAGTCCATCAAGTCACACAAGTATCATTTTTGGTTGTCTGTCTTGATTCTATAGAAGTCCTGAACGTGACAGCTCTCTGTTGCAGACGTCATCAGCGACTAGCCGTGTTTTTTCACTGCTCTGAAGGCTTTGACACGAGGCGGCGACAACTCTTTTTAATTGGGAATCTCAGCTGCAGGGGATCTGTCTCACAGATTTCACAGCTTAAAATATCAGCAACTGAAGAGGAGCTTTCACAGGACACGCAGCGTGCATCTATCAGCGTCAGACTCCAGGGGGAGCTATTGTCTTGCTTATGTCAAAATGGCCAGTTGAGACAAAGAAGTTGCTGCTTCAAGGCCATGCACAGATGGATGCGGTGCTATCCGTGACTCGTGAAAAACACACATTTGAGCTCCAAGACCAGGAAGAAAGCATCAACATTTCTAAGCACCAGATGCCTAAATGGAAAAACAAGATGCTTCGAGTTGCACTTACCTCATCCCACCAGCAGGGGTCATCACTCACATGGCCTTGTCCATTGTCCTGAGTTGCTCCCCCAACAGGGCAGTGATGTACTGAGAGGGAGGAGGAGGAGGAGGAGGAGGAGGAGGAGGAGGAGGAGGAGGAGGAGAGGGGGGGGGAGGCACTTCAGTGAGTTATCATGAATTCTGGGACAATGCCAGTGAGTAGCATCAAATTGACTGTAGACCTCGAGGATAACATAAATCAAACGTTGTCACCGTGTCCTCGTTATTGCCTCTCTACCAGAGTGCCAGAAAGCTGCTCCACAGTGTATGTTGCCTTTTGGAGGTCATCTCTCCGTCTGTCATCTGGTGCTGCAGCCACGGCTTGTCTGGATGTCTGGAAACACCCAGCCGCACTTTGAAGGCCTCACGAGAAACCTTGGCCCCAATCCAAAAGGGATTAACCGCACTGCAATTGCGGGTTGTTATTGATACTGCAACCTTCACAAGAATGAATGGCGGAATAACTGTCGCGCTGAGACGAAAAGACTGTGTCAGATATGGATGCAGGCGGTTGAATATGTGGCACTCCACAGACGGGCCTGGCCCCACCTTGTAAGGGAATCCCGCCGCCAAGTGTCCACCCTCCACCGCAGGGTCATGTGCCAAAATGCAAGGAGCCGCCAGACGAGAGAGGGAGAGCTGCACATATTTTGTGAAACAGCTGGTGAAACGCCAAATGTGTCTCCATCTTCAGAGAGAGGAGAGGCCCTGGCACTCAGTGAGAGGACTGTGCCATGTGGGGGGGGGGGGGGGAAACCCACACAACACTGAGACATGAAACCGGAATCACAGGAATGGCAAATGGCATCAGAAAGTCACGGCTTCAATTTCCTTTCCAGCAAGAGTGTTTGTCGTTTTGTTGGGCAAGACAATCGGAGCTGCACCAGCTGATGTCAAGACCAAGATTCAGCAACATATATGTCATGTCTGAAAATACACACATGCATGAACTCGCATGTTCAAAACACAACCTATTAGATCGCTGAATGAGCAGGATTGGAGATAGAGGTCAAGATGCAACTAGCTGCTGCAATGTCTCGATTTAAAAACGTGTTATTGTTGAAATGAATCACGAGTAAATCATTTCATGCTTCATGGTATTCAGCTGGCACACAGGAAGAGCCAGGTATATATCAAAGACACACTAAAGAGGGCTCTAAATGATGTCTCGTCGGGGTTTTAAATCATGAGCGAGTCTGAGTGCTGCCAACCAAAACACGAAACAAGCTGCTGATTTCATTCTCGTGGTCTATTGAGAAATGTCACCTTGTTGTGGCTCCTGCTGTCTCTGGAGCCTCCACAAACCTGATTAG
>CM051701.1:4048510-4380325 GCA_028022725.1 Lycodopsis pacificus | reverse complement strand
CATGTGAAAGAGGAGGCCGTTTCTCTCGGGGATTTCAAGAATCATTTGAGATACTTTTCACGTCAACTGTTGTTACAACTTTGAACCAGTGGCGTAGCCGTAGTATATATATTTCACCTACAATGTGTTGGATTTTACAATCAAATTAGTTCCTTATAGGCTTTTGTATTGGGGAAGAAGAGCGTTACCTAGCTACCGTATATTGTGTCGTCACATGACCAAATACAGACTGAGTGAGAGAGCGGTATCAGTCTTCTTAGCTAACTCTCTGCAAGAAAGCAATTTAGTGTATTTCCCAAAATGTGTCAAACTCTCACTTCATCCATCCAAACTGCATGATTGATGCAGCCGACCAGTAGTCAGTTCTGCTGACTGATGCTCAATGAGAGATGTTCACACAGCACGTTCACATCCGCTGAGTAGGATGGAGTCTTCAGGGCGTATTGATCATTAATCCGTTTCACTTAAACAACACGCTGCAGCACAAACAGAAAAGCCTTGATTAGTCAGACATTCCACTGACTGCCCCGGCCTCTTTAGTGTGATTATACATAGGATGTAGAAAGTAAAATGTTCTCACATACTGGTTTAAATAGCTTAACAGAACGTGTTTAGTCACCTTTAAATCACCTTAAAGTAAGTATTTGATTTGTTAATTATCCTGCTTGTGACATTACTTTAAATAAAGACTCACGAGTTCATGCAGGTTGTCTGTATTTAGAGTCTAACTCCCATGTGCGTTAAAGGATTCCCTCAGATCTGAGAGGGAGGATCACAGGACGGCGTGTAGATAGAGACATAAAAACCTCTACGAACTTCTGCCAGCTGCCTCTACCACACCCTCCCTCAACACGCCTCAGCGCCGCAGCACATGTGATGCCAAAAACCCTGCCTCATGTTGTAAACAAACATTTTAACGACAGATTTATTGAATATATATACAGATTTCACCGGCTAAAAATAGGCTTTTTTGATAAGACAAGGGAGCAGTGGAAATGCATAAGAGCGGAACCTCGACCAACAGTGACCGGTGAAGACGTCTGCCAAGTAAAACGATCCACCCACATCACTAAACACGGCATTCGGTGCAATATAAACACCGCACATTCCAAGTGGGAGTAACATACTTCAAAATTGACTGTCAACGGCTAAAGAAAACACAGGAGCGCTCTCCCATCTCCACTTAGAAATACTGTAAAGGAGCCACAAGCAGACTGTTGTTCTGTCTGTAAAAAGCCACCCTGCTGTCAAAGATACCCACTGAGGACGGAGACCTGATGGGGGACTGAAATGACCAACTGGCCCGGACCAAAAGGGCCCCCAAAAGTCACAAGTGTACAGTACGTCAAACAGTTTTTGGGTAATTTGATTTATTGAAAATAAGTGAGAAGATTTGCACCATGAAAGTACAATATCAACTGAGGCCTGGCCTGTGCTCTAATTCTTGCAGTTGATATTGTGCTCACATGGTGCATATTCTAAAACAATATTGTATTTCATCAAATCACCACAAACTTGCACTAAGTACAAGGTTAAGTTTGATTCCATTACTTGCTGGATTTAAATGATAGCTTCATATCTTTTCAAGTCTGTCTTAAAACAATGCACCTATATGTGGACATTGAAAGCAGCAATGGTTGAAGTGCTTCAATACAGTTGTAAAGTACTCGTACTTTTACCCGAGTATTTCTATTTTCTGCTACCTTTTACTACGTGATAACTTAATTTACCCAATTAAAGTGACGTTCATATTAATTAATCAATCTAATGATATATTATACATTATTCAGAAAAGGGCCAGTCTGCTTAATGTGTAGTTTTGGTACTTTATATATCTTGATACTAATACTTTTGTACTTTTACTTCAGTAAAAAAAAAAATGAATGCATGACTTTTACTATTACTTTAACTACTTTTGCTATTTTTAGTGCAGGATCTGAGTACTTCCTTCAGTACTAAGGAATGGGTGTCAAAAAAAATGTTCTTTAAGCAATTTGAACGTAAGTGATGGGAAACCAAATCTGCTGCCAACATGAGACTTCAGCTGTCCGAGCTTTTCAAATATAGCACTTTTATAGCATAAAATCCGCTCTTTGTGTCACGGCCCCTCGACCACAGATCAGCAAAAAAACACATTTTGTATTTAAGAGATAGAAATGTATTTTTGATACCAATCAATTTGTCATCGAAAGCACTTAGTTTGGACACGCTTATTGGTTGTGTTTACACATGTGGTATGAAGTGTGTATGTTGTCGGAGCTGTCTAACACCTGAATAGCACTTGATGAAGGTCTACCATCTGAAACATTGTGATTAAACACAGGACAAATGATCATTTATTTATCATCAATAAACGTTAATCTGTTTATTTCAATGGTTGTGGCTTACAATGACAGTATATTATGTGTAATTTGTAGTAACTTGCTTGTATCATGGCTAAAGAAGAGGACAGCATCCTGTAAGGAGACCCAGAGAAAGAAGGCAGATAAAACCCTCCCTGTCCTCTCGGTCTCATCCAAAAAGATAAGATCTGTCTAATAAAATCTCTTCCCGAACACTCAACATGTAGCTTATCATCTGCCGAGGCAGTTTAATCTTAGCCCTGTCTCCTCCTCGCGGAGCTAAACATAGGCTTCTGTTTCTAAAATAATCACCACTCTGGAGCGTGTGCGAACGTTTTCAATAATTAATTCAGGCTCTTTGATTCTCCCTCTCACTGAAAGACGCGCACATGCAGATCACGTGCAGTCCATACAAACAACTGTGCGCTCACATTTTCGGAAATACCACAGCTGTCTGAGGTCTGTTAAACGACGCGCTGGTCCACTTTAAATAGAGGCCCCAGAACCCCTCAGTGTGCTGGTCGCCTCTCTCCGGCTCTCGTGCCCGCTGGCTGGAAGAAGCCGCCGGCTGTGGTGTTGGGCTGGGCCCTCGCCGGCCGTTCTGCGGCCTCCCTCAGAGCCAACGAAACGTCACGTGGCTCATGTGGATTAGCCTGCATTTACGTCTGTGGAGCCTGAATGTGTGAGTGTGTGGGGGGGGGGGTAGGATGAACAGGAAGGAAAAAAGGAAGGAACTGAGGGAATGTCGCTGTGGGGTTAAAAGGCGGCTGTGGCACCTGTTTGGCCTTGGGGCTTATCTGATGAGTGTTGTTTAAAGCAGGTGTGCAGCTGGAGTTCATGAGACGTGGCGGACGAAGGGTCGAGGATTAACACGACTAAGGGCTCGGAGTTTGTTTCCCACTGGGATCATGCTAGTGATGTAAAGGCTTATTACTAACTATGAGTGATGGGCTCCAGATATAAACACACAATTTCTGACGAATTCAGAGCAATGTTTGGTGATTTTTACATGATTTCTATATTTTTTGTTTTGTTTCTCACTGATTTGAGAGACATGTTTTCAAAAGAATAGTCAAAATTGATGCAGCAGATGTCCTGACTGGTACAGGTCAAGCTCAGACATCACTAAATCCTATAAAATCCTATTATGCATCTGAGTACCGTCTTTGGTTGGACTCTCCATGTAAATGAACCACAACATTCAAGCTGCACCCCTTAAGGCAAGCTTTCTGCAAAAAAGTGTCAAGCTGAACTGAGATACCCTGATGGCAGCATCAGGATTATTTTATCTGAATAAAGCGAACTTAAAGCTGCACAACCAACTGTTTTCACACGCTGAGTGGTCCTCCTCATGACGAGGGAAAAGGTAAAAAATGGCAGAGTGCTCCTCTGAGAACACTCTGAGATAAAGAAAGGATCAGGATGTGTCACATTTTTGAGGTGCTTTTTCCGCCCTTGTTTGCCTCATGGCAAGTCTGCAAAAGTAAAGTACTAACATTCCTTGCAGCCCCGAGGACCACCTCCCTCTTTTCCCGCCGTCTATTCCTGTCGTTCCCCCCGTGGGGTTTGGATGCTTGATCTGCTCTGGAGAAACAGTGAGGGTCTGAACCAAAGCACCAGATCAGAAAGTAAAACTAGTGGCCTGGATAGGTCCACTGCAGTCTCACCGGGGGATTACCCAGACTCCTCAGAAGCATCGAGTCACACCGCCGGAGTACGAGCCTGTCACCGGCATCTGTTCAATTTTGCTCCATATATCCACAACCTTGAAAATGATTTTAAAGGCTTTTAAACTTTCATTTTCAAGGAAAGGTTTTGCTGATTGTACATTCTCCTTTTCAGCCTCACATAAATGTTATTTTATGTCACAGATAGTGGGAATAATACACCCTTCCTCTCATCTTCATCACATGTGTTCAGTGAGCCGAGGATGGCGGAGAACATTGTCCTTTCACTTTCAATCTCCTGCCTCCTCTTTGTCTCTGTTTCCCTCTGTCGTGTGTTTGACCTCCTCCTCTCCTCTCAGCAGGTTTGAGTCCGCCGCTGAACTGGCAAGAAACCTGCAACCACAGCAAATAACTCGAGGTGAACTTGTGTGCTCTGTGATACACACAGCGAGAGCGCTGAGGCGGGAAGACTCTACTCCAAATTTACTGCGAGTAGGAAATGCTGAAAAACGCTTTACTTGAGCAGTGATGCCGATCAGGGTTGCCCCATAAGTTGCCCAGTGGACAATCTGGCTGCCTTTGAGAGGCCGTTGAGACCGTTGAGTCTCAAACTGATACAGTTCTTTTCTTTTTAAACAGCGAGCGCGGAGATAAGGAGGAACCGGTTACAGGCTTGCTGACGGCTGCTAATCAGCCGGGACACAGATGTGGGAAATATCAGAGCGTCTGATGCTGGACCAGGACCTGCACTGTGTCACTGTGGCAGACAGACCAGACAGCACCCATGTGTGAAAGAGATGACCTCAGTCACTCCGAAGACTCCCCAAGTGGAAAGAGACAAACCGTTGCAGGAGCTGATAATGCCTTTTCATTAGTCATCACAAGTGAACGCAAACCGCGACATGTCAAAGTGGATTGTGAGACATTCAGGAGCTGTTTCTCTGGTCCGCCTGGCTCCAGTCAGAAGGCCCATTTTGTCACAAAGCCAGCAGCCTTCTTGAGCGGAAAGTCGATCCACCCGAGCCACGTTTCAGCGCCGTCCTTTGCCTAAAGAATTCCTACGTGTCATTCATTCTGAAAGAGAGCATTGTGATTCAACCAAACACTACTCCTACTCCTCTTGTGGAAAGAGGGGGGGGGGGGGGGGGGGGAATGGGGGGTGCACGTGTACCCTGCACTACTTGCTCAAAAAAGCTTTCCCGCCTGGCCCTAGTGTGGCCATGACAAGACCACAGGCTGGCTCATAGAGAAAGAAATGCTGCCTTCAAGTGCTGCTCGTAAAACATCCAACTTACATTCTAAAGACCTGAGTGTATGCTTGAAACTAATTATGTTGTATTATATGTTAGCCAACTACATCTAAAGTGTTTATAGCTTCTCTCAATGACCTCACTTGGACGCAGTAAATCGTAGTCTATAAAAAGAGAGAGAAAACCGGAACTAGCTCAATAGCTAGCAGCTAAAGCTCTAATATATCTTGAATGTTTGCTAGATAGCTGTTTGAAGACTACGTCCACAACAATAATATTCTAAAGAAGCAGAATGAAGAAAAAAAAAACAAGCAACTGACGTCCCAAACCTCAAACATTAACTGTCAAGTTCTGACATTTCCTACAACACGTGAAGGAGACACAAGGACTGGTACTGTGACGAGAGGGAGGTGGGGGCGGGGCTATGCAAATGAGGGAGCCGTGGACTCAATAGATGCTCCTGGCTTCTGTAAGCGGAGCGCGGACACTTGCTGCGGAGAGAAGAGACGGAGAGAAGAGTCGACGCCGCTCCGGACAAACAAGACAGATCACTTTCACTCGACATCGCAACATGTCTTCAAAGTGCCCCAAGTGTGACAAGACGGTGTATTTCGGTGAGTGTTGCACGCTTTATTTGTTCCCATCTTTTCAAATGACTTTTTTTGGGTCATGATGGTTATCTCGCTTCATTAAACCAAAATATCGGTCTTTTTCTTTTTGGAACAACGTGTTTCACAGTTTTTGATCGTCCCTTAATTTACACATTTCATGAATAGTGTGCCTATTCGGATACAAAGCAGTTCATGCCCATTCATTTAAAAACAAGAGTCTGCGTTTCACTCATTTAGAATTACAGAATTTACATTTACTAAAAATGTCTACTTTTCTAATTGAGTTCTGAATGTATGCATGCATGCACGTTTGCCTTATTCTGTGTTTTTAACAGTATCTCAGTATACAGTAGGATATTCACAGTATTTGTGTCTAATATTGGCTCCATAAAGATCAATATTGCTTTAAGCTCTTATGTGCAGTGGTGGTGGAAACAACGTAAACCATTCCTACATTTCCCAAAAGATTTTCTCACAGAAATAAAGCTCATACCATGTCTTAGATTAGGCAGTTGTTTTAGGGGAAAGAGTTGCTGGCAGTGTAAATGATTCACAGAGATAAACTTATTTTGGGGAAAGGGGGTCAATGTAAACAAAAGCCCAAAGAGCAAATATTTCAACAAATTCATGTTTTTTTTTACAACATGTAAAATGCTTTTAACATACGTGGCAGAAACCAATGCCGTGTCTGCTCTCAATTCGCAAAACTGGATAAATAATGCATCTTATTTTGACACTGATCTGTGCCATTTGTAATTTGTTGTGTTTGGTAAACATCCAAGCTTGGCAGTTGGCTTTTGGAGGCCCTCGCCAAGAGTGCAGTAGTGCCGTATGCTGAGATTGCCCACTCACGGAGGAGCACGGCAGCAGCTGCGTCACTGAGATGAAAACATGTCAACATGCATCTTTTGCATCCTTGTAAACAAGGACTGAAAACATGTAAACATGCATCTTTTGCATCCTTGTAAACAAAGACTGAAAACACATAAACATGCATCTTTTGCATCCTTGTAAACAAAGACTGAAAACACATAAACATGCATCTTTTGCATCCTTGTAAACAAAGACTGAAAACACGTAAACATGCGTCTTTTGCATCCTTGTAAACAAAGACTGAAAACACATAAACATGCATCTTTTGCATCCTTGTAAACAAAGACTGAAAACACGTAAACATGCATCTTTTGCATCCTTGTAAACAAAGACTGAAAACACGTAAACATGCATCTCTTGCATCCTTGTAAACAAAGACTGAAAACACATAAACATGCATCTTTTGCATCCTTGTAAACAAAGACTGAAAACACGTAAACATGCATCTTTTGCATCCTTGTAAACAAAGACTGAAAACACATAAACATGCATCTTTTGCATCCTTGTAAACAAAGACTGAAAACACGTAAACATGCATCTTTTGCATCCTTGTAAACAAAGACTGAAAACACGTAAACATGCATCTCTTGCATCCTTGTAAACAAAGACTGAAAACACGTAAACATGCATCTCTTGCATCCTTGTAAACAAAGACTGAAAACACGTAAACATGCATCTCTTGCATCCTTGTAAACAAAGACTGAAAACACGTAAACATGCATCTCTTGCATCCTTGTAAACAAAGACTGAAAACACGTAAACATGCATCTTTTGCATCCTTGTAAACAAAGACTGATCTTTTTCTACTCTTCACAGGGCGCATCAGAGCTGTCACAAGGGTCAAAATCAATTATGTGAGTGCATGGCAGTCCTGTTATGTAACAGGAGAGGCAGCAAACACCACAGCTGCTGCTCATCCTAGGGGTCCCGAGAGTCGCTGGCAGGCAATGAATATCTGTGCAAATAAGATTTAATTTCCTCCAATACAGATTTCATGCAGAGCATTCGTCTGCGCAGAATATTTAATTCGCTGCAGCGAGTGAGTCACGGCTCCTCTGTGATGCATGTTTTTTTATTTTTACGTAACCTACTGAGATCCGTCCTGGGGGAGTTATTTCGGGCTGGGGGTGGTGTCTTATTGGGTGGAGAGTCGACTGTAAGGATGATGAACCGGTGGAATTAGCTGCACACGTCAAACCTGGGGAGGATGGAGAAAGTGAGGGAGGTTTTTATGGCGACAATATTAAAGTCTCAGTCATTGCAAGCGAGGCTGTGAAACCTATGACCAGGCGTGGGAGAGGTCAGGGCGGGAGAGACGTTCTGCCTGAGCTGCTGCCCACAGCCTGGAGCATCAACATCACGGCCATGAAGAATTCTGATACTTTAGAATGAGCTCAGCAGCTCCACCTACATGCGTCCTCCTCTCAGATACTTGGCCCGAAATCCTCCTCAGGTCTGCAGTTAAAAGTCCCACAAATGGGGGCGTAAAATGTTTCCGATCTACTCCGAGGCATGTGTTCCTGATCGAGAAAAGGGTCTGTTTTCTGTCCTTCTTCTTCTTCTTCTTCTTCTTCTTCTTCTTCTTCTTCTTCTTCTTCTTCTTCTTCTTCTTCTTCTTCTTCTTCTTCTTCTTCTCCTCCTCCTCCTCCTCCTCCTCCTCCTCCTCCTCCTCCTCGTGGTGATTAGTGGTCACTACATGGAGCAGTGATCAGCCCACCCTGCAGTTGCCCACCTGGTCCTCCAGCTGGTGCCCAATATTGGATTATTTTCAACACTCCACTCTCTTCTTCTGTAAGAAAAACCCACAAAACAAATGTAATTTCGCACGGCGGCGGTGAGCCACAGTCTGTGACGGACTTTTTTTTATTATTTTCCGTTCGATACTTTAATGAACAGCTGTTTTCACGGTGGTGGTGATGGTTCAATTTCATCACCACTAAGTGCACGTTTTGATTGTTGCTGATTCGCTTTGCTTCTGCAGTTTCAGAAAACCAAAGAAATGGCACCAAAAAAAAAACCCGTTGCTTGTTGCTGGTGTTTAAAGAATGTGAACGTTTAACTTTTTAAATGCAGGTTTGGCTGGATTCCAATTCCCAGAGTCCACATTGGGGCGTCACATCTGTTAGTTCCTGTGGAACGAAGATGCCTACATTAGGGACTACCGGCTGACATGTGTCAGGCCCCAGTGGACACGCATTGTTAGCGTGTGATGGAGTCCATGCGGGACTGTGGCTCACTCAGTCTCTCTCGGCTCCAGACCCGAATTCAGCTGAGCGATCCAGCCACGTCTCCTGTGCTTGACAAATTGGAGCCATGCATCTATTGTGCAGCAAAGAGAATAAACGAGGAACTAATGGGGCTCCGCCGGGAGTTTCTCTTTCATTCACTCTGGCTCCTCTTCGGCCACTTGCCCTTCGCCTCGGGCCCCGAATTCCTCTTTCCTCAACTAGAAGGACCGGGGGTGAGATGGCTCGCCTTTATTTAAACGGGACACTCTCAAAGTGCCTCATGCATTATAATGAGAAACGACATGTCTATTCACACAAAGCTCTTTCTGTATCCGCGCACGTTCGTTGCCTCCAGCGAGGCAGAATACCTTCATCCTCTCAGCCCGACGAGACGTTTCCCACACACCTCCTTCTTTACCCCAAACATCCACACAATGCCTGGTTTTTTTCCCCCCTCCTTCCACTCTCTTCTGTCAGCGCCACAGCGTCCTGTTTTCCACTCGGCTGCCCAGTGGGCTGTGTGAAAGTGCCTCGTCAGTTGCGTAACCTGCCAGCTACTGTGCACCAGTCGTAGTCATTGAGGGCCCATTTTCTGAGGCACAAATGTGATCCCCCTAATGGAGACGACATTAAGCTCGGTGCTGAAAGCCAGGCCCCCCCCCCCCCCCCCCCCCCAAACACAGGTGAAACCGTTTCACCCGGCAGCACAATGACCTGTTGCATAACAGGAGGAACAAAGTTGTCTACTGTTCATCCAAAAATCATTAACATCCTCAAGAGTTTTATTAAATCTCCTCTAATTTTTGACGTTATTGATGACCGCCATTTTTTTTTACTGGTCATGGAAGTTTTCACTGGAACCATATTTGACAAAACACCAAAATCAATGATTTTCCGATTGCAAAGATAAGATATAAAGGTTTAAGAGTGGCACACAATCCTAAACTGCAGCGATACAGCAATACAGTTGTCCTTTTGAATATTAATCTGGGCGTCCCTTGCACCAGTACCACCAGTAACCACAGCTGCTGACTGGAATGTCAAGGATTAGCCTATAATTTGAACTCTTGATCCTTTTGAACTCTTTCAAAGGGAACTACTCTAGTCGAACCATGTGCTCGTTTAGACACGGACGATTTTATTGCTCCTCTTTACAAGCCTCACTACATAGAATTTATCCGTGTTATGTCTCCTGCCATGTGATGTCGACCCCCCCCCCCCCCCTCAAGGGCTGATTATCCAATTACACAGGCTACATCTGAAGGTGCCGTTCTAGTGACGCAGTCCCCGCTTGCTCCTTTGAAGACATGGTCCACGACTCTGTAAGCTAGTCATGCAGTTCCCTTTTTGAAGTCCCCGTGGCTCGGGACACGGCGTCCTGACTGGTCAGAGATGAGATGCAGTGTGAGGGGCGAAGCGGGCCCAGGCTGTTTGGGGAGGGACTGACCAGCGCAGACAGGATGCGAGTTAACTGCGGCCCATTTACGTCAGCCAGCAAAATTCACGAGGGTCGGCCTCTTTTATTCACAAAGGGGGAAGGGGGGTTCGGGGGGGGGGAGAAAGCCCGGGGAGGAAACCTCGCCTTGGCCGAGGCGACAGACGAAGTGGCTGAGTTTTGCCCCGGGGTTGCATCAGCCGCAGGAGGAGACGGATCCAAACCCATGTTTCTTTGTGGCTCTTCAGCATCCCCACCCTGCGCCGCAGCACGCCGACTCTGCACAAATCAGTTCTAATGTTTAACGCACCGCTGACGGGCTCATCTCACTTTCATCAATCCCTCACGACCAGCAGAAGATGAGCTTTTAAAACTCTTTTCACTCGCTCAAGTACTGACATTTAAAACAATAACCACCGTGTTAAGAACAGATGGATTATTAACGTGAAATTGTACACAATAAATGTACAAAAGCGCTTAAATACTTGACAGAAATGAAATGATCTGTTTCTAGCTTTCCAATGTGAGGATTTGCACCATTGTGCCGTCCTTCCATAAAGGACACTGTTGTAGGTTGAGTGGTTTGTTTTCTGCACGAGCTGAAAACTCCTTCAAAGTCACTTCCCTGGGTGAGGTTGAATTGTGCCTGACTGAATGGCGATTGTCTTTTAAGTTTAGTAAAAGGTCACAAGTCCTCGGGGGTGTTTGTACTCCAGAGAACGGAGGAGAGAGAGGATGCAGAGAAGGAAACGCAGGCTGCTTGTTTTTTCCTTTTTTCCATTTCTCTTGAGACGCGAGCCTGTTTTACTGAACGCACCGTCCATGTGTGGGTCCTGCGTTGCCCTCTGGGCCTCCAGTCAGTCAGGTGTGTGGTGTTTATTAGGACGTGCAGTTATCACACTGCTGTGACAAAAGCCCGAAGCAGAATAAACACCCGCGTGGACTCAGCTGTCGCTTAATGGATGAAGGGAAGGAGGAGGAGGAGGAGGACGAGCTGAACAGATGGGTCCACGGCACCAGAGGGTACAACAGAACAGAACTCAGCCAACCGTGATTTACAGATGATCCCAATAACATTGGTTACATCACGAGCACTACGGAGAAACTCCAGCTTACTCATCAAGAATATCGTTATGAACTACATTTCTATACATGAATGAGGTCATTGATGATTAGTATTTAACCTCGTGCTTCATTATAGTGAGTTACATTTATTTGCCCTCTTTAAAGTCCCAGTAAAACTAAGTTTTCTTTTAGCTTCTGTTCTGTTCTGTTTTCAAAGAAAGTACTTGTTGCCGTCTTTACCCGTCGCATTAGACGTCTCATGACTCAAGTTTCCCAGGGATAAAGTTAGACCCAACTCAGGATTTCTGATGACTCAAATGCTCTATTGATAAGTATTGGTGTTACGGGCTGACATCATGGACAACGTGTCATCAGACACGTAGAAAGAGGAATTGTTTTTCAAAATGAAATGCGATCAAGTGAGGGAAAACAGTGCTTTCTCATTAGTTATGGTCTTTCACAGACGCTCAATGTCTTTGCGCATGAACGTTGACCCCAGTGCCGCATATAGTGTGAACATGTCTGACCTTATTAAATCACAAAGCATGAGCTATTAAATGCTTTTTCCAATTACGTAAAAGCACTGTAAACCTTGACTTTTAAATGTCACTTAGATGAGATGTTGCCCCTTAATTTCCTGCCAGTGGCAGCGCTAACGCTGTCGTAATGCCTTTTTTCGTTGGGCGTCAAAGTCAAATATATATTCTTTTGCACTTGAGCCTGTTTGGTAATTTCCTGGCTCCTAATCAACCTGCCTAACTGTGCCGAGGTGGGTGGAGGCGCCACAGCTGGGGTTGTGTTTACGCACATCAGGGGGCTCAGTGTGCAGCGTTTCGGCACTCGTATCGACATGAAATTGTGCTTCTGTTTCTTCCCATCTTCTCAGTAACGCTCTCACAGCATGTTGTTGTGGCTCAAGTTGACTGACGAGCACAAACGAGACCCTTTTCCACAATTACAAAAGCACTTTCGAGCCTCTTTTCCTGTGATTAATGTTCAGTAACGTCAGTGAAACAAACAGTCGTGAACACTGACGCTGAATCAGAGCGAAGAGGAGTCAGCAGCCGGCTGTCTCGCTGATTTAAAACCATATTGACGATGCAATCAGAGGCCGACCGCAGACCGAAGAGCTTAGACCTGGAATTCACAAATGAAGTTAAGCAGCTTACAGTGATGCAGGTACCCATCGTCTGGTTCTGGTGCAGACCTCTCTGACCAGCACACCTGCAGTAGCATCGTCAGTCGGTACTTTATATCAACATAAAAAAATTCATTAAATTTCTTTTAGAGACACAAAAGTCCCACAAATCCAGATGTTTTCTGGATCTCTACAACCTCTGATTTTTATATAATTATTGCCAAAATAAAACAGGCTCCTGAGCCGCCAGTCATCTGCCGCTTGTTCAGCTTACCTCCACTACACCGGCTTTTAATGCAACGCTTTGTCAATTAACCAGCACCTCAATATTATGGCATCTTATCTTCAGCAAAAGTGGATTTCCATAACGGTGAAATAGTTGCCGATCAATTCAGTTCGTAGGTTACGTCCTTAAAAAGTCACACTCGCAAGAAATATATGGCGCTGGCTGTTTGTGGAAAAAGGTTCTTATTTGATTTGCTGAATCTGAGATATACCTTACAGTAGGTAGCAAAAACGTCAGGTGAGAAGTTCTACCAACTCTTCGGCAGTGATTTCCCAGAAGCAGTCCCACCGCTTGCATTAAACCACGGGGGGGAATCCTTTGTTGTGAGCTTTTGAGTGAGACGGTCGGGAGAGAGAGAAAACAGGATTTGGCACATCCTCATCGGTGTTGACAATTTAAACATCTGGACCAGAAGCAGATCCCCATCCACCTCCCCCACTCTGTAACTCCCACAACACATACTACACACAGACCGGGCTCACCTCTCTTATAACAACGACGACGACTGCCCTTTAAGACGTTGTTCTACACACAGAGAGAGTCACAGGATGAGGACATACTGTTTCCATTCACGTCTGTCTGCTGGTGTGACTGCATTCACGAGTCGGTCAATGACGACAGTGAGTGCGAACGACCGAGTGCATCGCTATGAATGACTTTCAGGAGAGGAACACGTGTAACTCGTATTTAAAGAATATCGTCTCGCCCTCTCTCTCGACGATGGCCTATAAACACGTCATTTCTGAAGGTTCGGCCATCTTCTGATGAAAGAACAGATTATTGATTTTTAAAGAACGATTTGTTGTCGCCTTTTTTCTTTGAGTACCTTCAAGAGTGATGTAACGTTTCCGGCAGTCTGCTGTATCAGCATTCCTTTGCTCTCGAGTGTTGATGGGAGGTCGTGCACCCAGTCCTCGGATACTCCCCAGGGCCTTGTTATTGGTCATTTGTCTCAGTGTTTTTATAATTGACGGGGAGAACTGACTGGAGAGTAAACAGAAACCTCTGCAGGGAGGACTTGGATCTCCTAAAGCAATCCCGAGAAGCATTTTCAACACATGATACCCATAACATCAAATCAACTTAACTTCATGATTGAAAGAAGGGCGTTCATTTGGTCAAAGGTGAAAAGAATAAACTGACGCATTACAAACAGACACATCCATAAAACTGAGGAACAGTACAATACAAAGCTGAAGGGAGGTCCCTCAAATAAAAAGCCTTTGTTTGGTTATGTTGTGCTCATTTGCTTGTTTTTTCCTCAAGTTGTCTTATTGGAGACAAAAGAGTTGAAAAGTCTGTTCATAGAAAATGAAATGAAACATTCCTTTAATGCAGGGGTGTCAAACTCATTTTCACTCTGGGGCCACATCAGCATCACGGTCGCCCTCAAAGGGCCGGTTGTAAATGTAAGACGGTGTAAATGTAACTACTCCTAACATATTCAGTTTAGTTTCCCGGGATAAGCCACGCCCCCTCTCCAGCGCGCCCAGTGCGAATGAACACAAACTAGCCCACAGCGAGACCGGGGCCGCAAATGGCTCATCTCATAATTTCAACCATGGGGATATTTTTATTTTCACATCTAACTTTAAAAAAAAAAAAAAAAAAAAAAAAAATTTTATCTTTTTATTTTTATTTTTTTCCTGGGGGATTCGCGGGCCACATAAAATGACGCCGTATGTTTGACACCCCTGCTCTAATGCAAGAATTTCAAATTCATGTTTTCCTTTTCGTGACATCCGTATGACGATTTGATCTTGTTTGGGTAAATGAGTTCATTGACTTCCGTGCCGTCTCAAATCTCTGGTTTAATTTGCTTCCCGACTATAAGCCGACGCAGGACTTTTACCGGTTATAGTGGTACATATGGGAAAGCAGCTAAAGCCTGTGTGTGTGTGTGTGTGTGTGTGTGTGTGTGTGTGTGTGTGTGTGTGTGTGTGTGTGTGAGCGTTTGACTGAGGGTATGTAGGAAACAGACTCCCGTATCCGTCTATTGGTGCCGTGTCTGACAAGAGAAGGTGTTTCCTCTCCTGCCTCCACGGCTCCTTGGGGTCCATTGTGTGGACGCAGCGGAGATTGTATTATTGGAAACGGTATAATTAGGGCCCCTTTGCTTGTCTGGAGTCGGTCTGGGAGAGAAAGGGGACGGAAACGGGGCTGGAGGGCCGTCTGCAGCAGGACGGGTGTACTGTAAACCGGGGGGGAGGGGCGACACAAAGGATCTGGGTTGGATGTGGTCACCCCCCGCTGCTCCAGCTGGACTGGGACTCACGCCACTGTCTGTCTGTCCCACAATGACATCACCACTGCATCCTGTGGTGGTGCACAGGCATTCCCAGTACCCCCCCCCCCAGCAGCCCAGAGATACAGCACAAGCCAATGATTATTCTGCAGCGTGAAGCAACGAGAGCACGTCATTCCTCTGCGATGAGCGGTTTGAACTCTATAGGGCGTACAGAGCGCGACACAGTCGACGGCCGTTGTTGGTAGCAATGTTTATAAATGCTGCTTTATGCGAGTGTTTGCACTCACCCCGCACATCTCTTTTGTCTTTTCATATGCAGCTGAAAAGGTGTCATCGCTGGGGAAGGACTGGCACAAGTTGTGCCTCAAGTGTGACCGCTGCAACAAGCTGCTGACCGCCGGAGGCCACGCTGAGGTCAGTGAGACGCCAGCAGCAACGGGACAACACTGTCCTCGCACTGCTGAAAGTAAATGCATCTGATGCGAATCCATCTTCTCCAGAGCTGCAGCCGCTGACGTTTCAGGCACTTTGCTTCCATTCCGTGTCTTTATACTTCGACTCCACTACATTTCCAAGGGGAATATTGTACTTTCTGCTCCACAACTGGACATTTATTTCAAAGATTTAGGTACTTGAATGAATGAATGAATGAAATTTATTTATAGAGCGCTTTTCACAGACATGACATCACAAAGTGCTTAACAGCAGAAATTTAAAAACATAAAAAACCACAATGTGACCCTAGGGTCAATAAATGACATACACAGAATAAAATAAAATTTAAAAAAATGAAATAATAAAAATTAAAACATATTTTAAGAGCAGGTCTAGGACATGGGTTTTTACTCAAACGCCAGCCTAAAAAGGTGGGTTTTGAGCTGGTTCTTAAAAGTATTCACAGTACTTGTTACTTTTAAGATTAAGATTTCACACGTATGACCAGTTGATGAAATCACAGTTGAATTAAACGAAGGCTATTAAATGTTTTCTCACATAGTATTGCATTAGTAATAATATTCCAATAATTATGTACAATAAACCATCACGAACCATTTGCATTCTGCAAAAGTACAAGTGTTTCTACCTAAGTTAGAATTTGAATGGGGGACTTTGAAATGCTGTATTTTTTAATTTTCATAAGCAATTAAATGTAATAGTTTATTTTGTATTAATTGATTAGCTGTTTAGTCCAACAAATTTAAGAAAATAATAACAATGCCTATTACAGTTTCCCACAATGACATCTTCAAATGTTCTTTCCGAATAATGTGATTTACCGCTTCACTCTCTCAAACATGACTCGTGAAATTTTGAAGGAAAACCATGAAGAGGAGATATGGGTACCGGTACTCTGTAACTGGGACAATTCTAGTCTGTATAGTCTGTATAGTGTGTGTGTGTGTGTGTGTGTGTGTGTGTGTGTGTGTGTGTGTGTGTGTGTGTGTGTGGCATGTTGCCTGGGGTGGGAGTTCACTTCCCACTGAGGCCATTCACGCTGACGTTATCTGCACTCAGTGATGCTGTGAAGCGCTCTGGCTAAAAGTGTCACCCAAATGGGTTTCTGGGCTTTTCTCCCTTAATGCGTGTTCTACTTTCGGCAGTTGTTCTTCTAGAGCAGGGGTGTCAAACTCATTTTCACTCTGGGGCCACATCAGCATCACGGTCGCCCTCAAAGGGCCGGTTGTAAATGTAAGACGGTGTAAATGTAACGACTCCTAACATATTTAGTTTAGTTTCCCGGGATATCTGTGACTTCCTCAACACCTACTTAGCAGAAATAGAGGTTCTTTTTTCCATGGTTAATGGCGGACAGTTGAACGGCTTTCAGGGCAATAAGCCACGCCCCCTCTCCGGCGCGTCCAGTGCGAATGACCACAAAATAGCTCCCGGCGAGACCGGCGGCGCGAATGGCTCATCTCATAATTTCAACCATGGGGATATTTTTATTTTCACATTTAAGTTTTAATTTTTGTAAAAAAAAAAATTATTAAAAAAAATCTTTTTTTAAATTTTTTATTTTTTTTCGCGGGCCGTATGTTTGACACCCCTGTTCTAGATGAAATATCGGTACAGTCGTGTTGGTCACGCAGGGTCGAAGGCCAATAAACTCTGTGCCGTTGTTTCTTTACAGTTCAGTGAATGTTGTGGTGAAAAAGGGGGACGCCAGTATTGACTTATTGAAAGACGGTGTTCACAGGGCATCCTCGATGAAAAACGAACTGCATCGCATGTATTTGTTTTTAAAAGTTCTAGGAACATGCAGGCGCTACACGCAGGGCTAGTTTGTAGCTTGCGAGCTAACCGCTAACATGCTAGTAGCCACCTGGGACGATGGTAGCATTACCCAGTCAAAACAGCTGCGTCCTTTACTCCCCGTGTTTGTTCTCAGGCCTGTGCGTAACGTATCATTTTATTGAAGAAGGGGATGTTTTGGTACCATAAGGAGGTTAGATTAAAAAAAAGGGAATGGTGCCACTCGGCTAATAAGCAGCTTTGTTCCGCAAAAAAGTCAGCACCATTGAGACGATCTGCTATTGGTCAACTTTGGCAGTCAATGTTAGTCTGTTGAACTTTACCCTGATGCCTTTAGACTGGAGGAGGGTCCTTCAGAGATATGAAGTTATTTCCTCTCATTTCACTTCATACAGGAAATCGCTGAGTCCATGCCTTTTTTTTGTTTCCTGACTTGGTTTGTGTCTAGTTGCATCCGTCGTTGCAGGCTGAGTTGCCTTTTTCCTCTCTGTCGCATAATCGCACGTCTCAACATGAGATGGATCCCCTCCTTTCGTGACCCCAGCCGATGATTCAGTTCTTACCCTCTCTCTGTAAATGGGTCGAGTCTCCCGCTCCTTTTCTGCAACTCAAAGAGGATGTGATCTCAGCGTCTTTTGTACACAAAAGCAATTTCCTCGCAAACCCCAAAGGATCTCTGCATGGTTACAGTAACGTAGTCTCTCTCTCTCTCTCTCTCTCTCTCTCTCTCTCTCTCTCTCTCTCTCTCTCTCTCTCTCTCTCTCTCTCTCCCTCTCTCTCTCTCTCTCTCTCTCTCTCTCTCTCTCTCTCTCTCTCTCTCTCTCTCTCTCTCTCTCTCTCTCTCTCTCTCTCTCTCTCTCTCTCTCTCTCTCTCTCTCTCCTCTCTCTCTCTGGAATGCATCCCAATCCTGCCCCGGGCTGCAGCACCGTGCCACGAGTCTGACTTTAGTAGGCAAAAAAAAACTCGATACTTCATCATCGTCATGGAAACAGAGTGAGGCTGAGAGACGTTGCATATAAAAAAATGGGGGGTAGTGGGGGGGGGGGGGGTTTGATGTCATCTCGGGCCCGGTATGCAAAAGGTGACGACCTTCCGAGAAATACTGACGACTTCTTTAAAAGGAGTCGGGGGGGGGGGGGGGGGGGGGGGGGGGGGTGGGGGGGCAGGAAGGAGCACTGTGGCCGAATGAGGGCAGCAGCTTCCCGAGGCTGGTGGCAGAGAGCCAGGCTTGAAAAGACAAGGTGACAAGTCTTCAATGTTGACCCTAAAGGATCTGGACTGTGCTTAATTGCAGACCTCCTTCTGCGAGTCTGGACGTGACGTTGTTGTGGAACTTAATCTCAAGTTATAAAGATCTATCAATCCCAACGGTCATGAACCTGATGCCTACATTACCCACAATGCAGCTCAATCACCGACAGTTTAGTCTGAGATTTTGGGTGTGTTGTGCTAGTAGCTAATGTAGCAGCATGCTAGCCTCAAGCGGAGATGAGAAGCGAGCTAGAGGTCTGCTAGCTCACTTATTTCTAACTCCACACCCACAGATTTGCACATGTGCAGTAGTACCCTTCTTTTAAATTTGGGAAAAATAGATATTACACAAAAGTGTGTTTATGTTCTCCAAATGTATCGAGTGAAATATACTGGATCGCTTCTTTAGGCCTCTAACATATCCATCAAATGATACAACGCACAAAGGAAAAGCAACCGTTGGGTTGAACTGTCCAGTTTATAGCTATAACTTGAGAGCATCTTTTAAAAGCTACACCTTGTATATGAACAGCCACGGGGTCAGAATGAATCCAGGGACTGAATCCCAGCAAAGTGAGTGAGTGCAGGGTTGAAGCGACGGGGCACGGAGATGAAGATGAGGTCAGAAAAGAAAAGATGGGAACAACACATTTAAACGTCAGGATGTGGGAAGTGAACATCTGGGAAGCGAGTGGGCGGAGCAGCGATGGATAATCCATTTTTAGGGTCCCTCACAGCCAGAGCCACAGCGGTATCCCGTACAGCAGACTGTGAACACACCACTCGCTTCACTTGACAATGAAGCCCTGTGTGTCCGGGCCTGAGAAAGTCATCAGTGCTTAGTCACGGCGGCGGCGGCCAGACCTTCATGGATCTCATAAATGTCAAACAGGAAGTGTGAGAGGAGTGCGTTGCCGCAGTACCAGTAGCTGATCCTGTCGTGCTTAATGCATTATTAAAAGGTGAGAAAGCAAATCGGTCTTTTGAGGAAAGCTCATGTGGCCAAAAGCAGAAGGGATTGTGGGTAGTATGTCCCCTCTGTGACGCCAGTTTTCCCCTCGCCACCCAGGGCCCTGGCGCCCTGCCCGTGGCACTCTTCTATGGGCATCGGGCTCTGGACCAGTGGCCACCCTGGCCCTCAGCCCTGATCCCAAAGCTGGTCACATGCTCCTGCACTGACCGCCACATACCCAGCATGCATCAGCAGCAAGCCATCTATGTCTTAACACTGGGGGCCTTCACGGGGGTAACGGAGACGTAGGCTGCACTGAAGTGTGGCGCTGGATTCATCAACAGAGTCCTGACGACGTCGTCATTATGTGTTGAAATGGGAAAAAAAAAAAAAAGAGGCTTGTTTCCGTTTTTGGACACGAGCTCTCCATCTCCTCTCCAAAACCAAAATGTGATGTCAGAAAAAAGTGTGAAAAATAGGACTTCTCATACATGTCGTGGTTGCATTTTCCTACTCGCGTCATATGTTTTTAAATCTTTCTTAAAATCCTTTTCATGCCCATTGAGTCGGTTTGTTTTTCTGTCTCTCCCTCAGCACGATGGACGGCCCTACTGCCACAAACCGTGCTACGCTGCCCTCTTTGGGCCGAAAGGTAAAGTGCACGTAGACGTGTGGACTAAATATAATATAATATAATATAATATAATATAATATAATATAATATAATACACATTCAGAGGCCACTTCACCTGCTACATCAGTCCAATACAACAGCTCTTCCATAACATCGCCACAAACCTTGTAAAATATTCAGCTTGACAGAAATGAGTTAATTCAATTATGTTTTATTATTTAGGCCACAGTTAAAGGTGGTGTTGCATTATACTGCATAATATACTGAATAAAACTAATACGGTGCAGAAGCTAATACGTACAGAATTACATTACCATTTATTTATTCCTTTAATTCTGAATGGAATATCGACTTATTCAATCATTTCAGCTTGTATCTGTTAATTAATACATTTATTTCTGTATGTATCTATTGATTGAGTCATTGTTAAGTCGTCCACAGAGTTCAGACTATTTTCACACATTGCTAGTCAGTTTTAGTATTTCTAAATTTGAATGCCATATGTCAAATCAACTTATTAACTTTCACACTGATATTGTTTCTCCCACAGGCGTGAACATCGGCGGCGCCGGCTCTTACGTGTACGACACTCCCGCCAACAACAACCCGTCTGCCACCAGCGTGGATTCAGCCCCCAAAGCTGAGGAGAAGCGAGTGTTCGCCCCGAAGGCAGCGTCGAAAGGTAAGCGAGGAAGCGAGCGTGAAGCGAGCGTTGTACTGTCTGAGCCGCGGCTCCATCAGCAAGTGCTGAACGGAAGAAGCTCGTCGACGGGGACGCGAGTTTGGTGCTTTAGGTCGGAAGGGAAGCTGCTGCTGACTCAGTGATAAGAACGCCGACACACACAGTCTTTTGGGACTTGAGGAGGATTTTCTCAGTGTGTGTGTGTGTGTGTGTGTGCGTGTGTGTTCTGGGAAATCCCTGTCAGCAGGAACAAAATAATCTTATCAGGTGTTTTGCAATTTCTCTCTCCGCTGTGCAGTTTTCAGTCCGTGGCTGTTTTCGTCTCACTTTGTCGTTGAAGCCAGAAAACTCTTTAGGATTGTTTTAACCTTTCTGCATTCAAAACCTTTCAATGTGTGAAACAGCTCAACCAGATGACGGGAGATCTTCAGAATCTTTTCAAGAAAAATGGATATATAAACTTTATTGAATCAAATAGCCAACACCAGCACATATTTTCCTACTAATTCACCGTCCAGTCTCACGTTCTGCATGAACATATCTAACAAACCTTGAGACTCAACTATTTACGGATGAGGATCAAGCCATCACCTTGGTTTAGGGTCTCAATACTCTTAAAGGGTACCTAATGACCTTTACTAAAGATACAATTACTAAAGATAAATAGAACGAGGAGAGAGGAGTGCATGTCTTTAGGTTTAAGTACATTCTGTAGGATGCGTTGTACTGTATCGACTATAGTTTAAGTCTTCATGATGTGAGGCAGTTTAAGATATTTAAACTTTCAGTCTCACGCTTCAGTTACAGTTTGTAGGATTTAGTTGGTTTTGGGTTCTGTGTGCTCACGTGTTGCGTGTTGAATCTGTGCGCTTCTGTTCGTTTTGTTTTTGGTGACTGTGTGGGGGAAAACGTGTGCAACATGTCGGTGGTTTCATGGTAGAATACAACCAAACCAGTGTCTTTGCCTTCTGGCGCCACCTGCAGTCCCCAGCACAACACTACGTGTTCACTAAACGATCATGATTGGCTGTTCAAAGAGGGAGTGAATATCAAGTGTTTGAACATGGCATCCACAACAAATTGGCTGGAAATATATAAAAGCTGTTTAGTACTTGGCTCAAATTTTATTTTCACACCCCTACTTAGGTAACTGGAAATATTAGTGGTCATTTATTGAACCATTTCCCTTACCCTCCCAGTATTGTAACGTGTGTGTGTGTGTGTGTGTGTGTGTGTGTGTGTGTGTGTGTGTGTGTGTGTGTGTGTGTGTGTGTGTGTGTGTGTGTGTGTGTGTGTGTGTGTGTGTGTGTGTGTGTGTGTGTGTGTGTGTGTGTGTGTTGTTTCAGCTGCTGGCAGCATCACCACCTTCTCCGGAGAGGCCAACTTGTGTCCCCGATGCAACAAGAAGGTGTATTTTGGTGCGTATGCTGTCACACTTCTACAGAGCAAGGTGACTGGGGGGAAAGAGGTTGGAGAGTGAAAGGTGTGAACTTTGCAAGTGGTTGCCATGGTGTCTCACAGGTGTGTCTGTGTTTGTCACAAATAGCTGAGAAGGTGACGTCACTGGGGAAAGACTGGCATCGGCCCTGTCTGCGCTGCGAGAGGTGCAGCAAGACTCTGACTCCCGGCAGCCACGCAGAGGTGAGGCAAAGGAAGTCGGTTGAACCGCTGAAGAAGTGGTGGTTTTGTGCCGGACTGCATTACAACAAGAGGTGTTTCTAATATTCTGCAGCTCCTCATGGCTGTAAATAGAAACGCCTCTCGATACAACGTAGTCTGGTACAAAAGTACAACTTTCACAGTTACACCTGTAATCGATACTCAATAACTAAACGCTATGTCACAGATAAATATAGGAAGGAAAGCATATGAACAAGTGAATTCTCTTGAAAGTATATATATCACAGGGCGGCACAGTTAATCAAATATTAATCTTGATCACGATAAACTGTGTAATACTCATTTTGGACCCTTATTTCAAGTCTTATTTTGATGCAAGGATTTGATAATTAGCAGGAATGTAGCACGACGTGTAAACAGTGCTCTGTTCATTTAATTTTGGGTAAAAGGTTTCGGTCCAATTATACTTTTGCTTCTGGGAGAGGCACTGTCAGTAAGAACCAGTGTTATTTTGATGCAAAGATCTGTACATTAGCTGGAACAAGACGGGAGAGAAAGCAGTGCTCTGGTTATTTAAATGTGACAGAGCAAAAAGAAAAATAAATTAATTGCGATCTCAATATTGATCAGAATAATCGTGATTATCATTTATATACCAGTAAATTAACCCCCTCCCAAGAACGAGAAAAAGAATAATTAAAAAAACATACAAAAATAAGATAAGAGATCAATGAAATAAAGAAAACAAGAGGACAACAGCAGAAAAATGGGAAATCAACACCTAATTCATGTCACGAAGTTAACAGGACATTCAAATGTCTCTTTGTCATTTTCAGCCGGTCTGCCTGACTTCTTATGGGACAGAAAACACGATCTTATTGTGATGTATGTATCTCTTTACGTTGCAGCACGACGGCCAGCCCTACTGCCACAAACCGTGCTACGCTGTTCTCTTCGGGCCCAAAGGTAACCGCTAGGGGGCGCTGTCCACCCACCAATTATCAGCTACACTTGAAACAGAATGTCTGAGCGCTCGATCCACGCTGCACACACCGAGCTGGTTACTCGAGAGTTATTTCATCACAGCGTTATCTGCACAGCAGCAGCTTGTTGAGGAAAATGATCTTGCAACGTCTCCTGCTGCACCTTTCTCTCGCTCCTCTCTGTTAAACCCTCCCTCCCCCCCCCCTCCTGACACCCTCTTTGCTCTCCCTGTGGTTTTTCCAGGCGTGAACACTGGTGGTGTTGGCAGCTACATCTATGAGAAGGAGCCCAGTGCAGTGACCCAGCCTTGAACCCTTTGTCCCCTCAGCTTCATCCCTCTTCTCTTCACAACAATGACCATCAACCACAGTATTATTCGTCGCCCGTTTTCTTCCTCCCACCTGTGCGTTCATACCTGCGACCAACCGGCCTTCTGATCCTTTTTCTCCTTGATTCTGACCCGCTCCCAGCTGATGCAGCACCACGAGGAATGATTTATGTATGCATTTGCTCCGGGAGAGCCACATCCAGCATTCCCACCAGGTTGCTACAAATGATTTCAACCTTTTTTTTTTATTTATATTTTTTTGCCATGTTTACACATTTATAAATACATGTGAACATATTAAATGTCACCACAGTTAAATACGAAGGTGTTGTATTTCAATGTTGTACCCTGAATACCGTGCGATTGTTTTGAGATGACGTGTGTTTGTTTTGGGAAGGTGCATTGTGGGTAGAGGTGGCAGTTGCAGGCACAGGTGGTGCTCAGGGGCACATGCCAATCAATCTGCATTTCATAAACGCCACGTTTACATTTTGGCTGCCTGACAACATTCCTAAAAGTCCCAACATATTGTAAGAAGGTGGGACATCTGATCTCTCAGGTTACAAGGTTTTCAACAAATCCATGAGGCTGTAACATGAATTTATTTGACTTTTGAGCATTATGTTAACAACCTATTTAATGTCAAAATCTGGATCATGTGCTAATCAATAACAAAAACGTCTATTTTTAGAATGAGGCAGAATGGGGGTGAAGTTTTGCTGAGGGAGGGCTGTGCTTTGCCAGAACAGAAACATGTATTTATAGCTTCGAATCAAGTCCTTAAGTTAATTAGCCATTGTACTACTACTACTACTACTACTACTACCCTCTCTGTGATTATGAAGGAGGTCAAACAAGGCGACATAAGCTGTATAAATCTCTACGATCAAGATTTTTTTATTGTTTATTTCAAATAAATAACACTGCTGTTATTTTCCTAGAGATGAAGCACTATTTGAAGTATTTCTTTGTTGTTGCCATTAGCAGGAAACAGTAGCTTAGCTTGTAGACACACTGCAGACAAGTCATTCTGTAAGAATGTGCATGATCCTAGTATTAGAGTACGACTGTTACTGTGTTTGTTTAATACCTGTTGTACATCGTAGGGCTCACTTCTCTTTTTAATCCCTCGAATAAACAGAAACTCTTCATCTGTGTCGTTGCGATTATTGTTTCACAGAGTTTTTAACTCTGTTTCTGTTCATGAATTGCAATAAACAAACTAAATGTCGTGTGAGCTTGTGGATTTCTTGTCTGATTAAAGTAAAACCATACAATATTCACGCCCAGTTTGACTATGAATACCATGAATCCAGTAGGCCTACATGTTTCATCATTGAGAGCTGGAGAAACCAATGTGTCACTCCTCCAAAGGCAGAACCTTCAGCGAGCGTTTCCCAGAATGAATCACTCGTCTCATTCAGCTCAGGTCGGTCGTGACTGTCATAACCGTGACGGCGCGTGTTTTATGAGGCAGAAAAGCACCGATACGACCTGCTGTGCATGTGCGAAAGCTTTACGGGTACACGAGGTGTTCCCTCAGCTCGGTGCACCGTTTGTCTTGGTCACACTTTACTTTATAGGTGCCATGATGTCGCGATCACTTCCTCTGACAAGTTTCCTTTTTGTGTGAGTTACAGGGGAAAAACACACACGGTGTTCAGAGAGGAAATAGCAACTCATTTATTCTAGTTTAAGGAAAAACTGGAAACTATTGTAAGCTATTATGTTGAGTAAAGAAGCAGGGTTCCTATGTGCTTTTATTGTGAAGGAGGAGACGGAAGGAGGTTCTGAAGGAGTGTGTGACGAGGAATAAAGTGGCGGCCATCTTGGCGCCGAACGCAGAGCCCCGTGTTCGTTGTTTTATTATTATCCTAAAGTAAAGTATAGGCGCAACATAAACCCCCGGCTACACTATATTACGTAGTTGTTTTGAGCGCGCTGTTACATTATGCATATTTAATAAATTATTTATAACACATAATGTAGTTGTACACAGCTATTAGGACATTTAATGTAGACATTTTATATTATTACAACAGTATTGTCCCTCATTCTCCAGTTATGGGTGCCTTCAGATGGATTTAAAGTTGTTGACGTACAATAATAAAAGCTTTTTGCACACAACTACACTATAGTGTTTCCTGTTAAATGCTTACGTGCTAAATAGGGGGACCTAAAGTAAAGTATTTCCAGAGGAAGTTTCTTAAAAAAGGACTGCTGTGAATGGTTAGATCAATGCAAAACAAATTGCCATTAAACACAAAGTAGTAAATGTTAATCACATTACTAGAAAACTTATTCTCCACACTGGTTGAATGTCATGCTTGTCTGTAATTTACAACTACAAAGACATACGGAACATTTTTCACTATGTTCAGCTGACTGAAAAGTTTTGATTCTTACATAGCGAATAATTGGAATTAATGACAAATTGCAAAGAAACACAGGAGCACAAACTCTGTTACTCTTTTTTGGCTATTGGTACCACATTATTATTATTTTATTTTCATTTAGTCCACCTGTAAGTGCCTCATGCACTGCAGAGGGGGTAAAACATAGAAGCAACCAATAGGTATTCAGAACTGGATTATCTTGCTTTGTTTGAGGCTATACGTGATAACCTGAAGGAACAATGACTGTGTTTGAAATAGACCGGAGGTTGTTCGCTTAGTTAGTGCTCTGAGGCAGCGCTAATCTCACAGTTTCTCATTCCACACGTATGTAAACATAATGACTGACAGCAGGGAGACGGTTTCAGGTAATGCAGGTTCGGTCTCTCTCTGCACACGCGAGCTTCACAGTTGCACACAGAAATCTAAATATGAATCACCATTTTCCCCTCATTTGGTCACTTTCAATTTCTTTGCACCGCTGTCTACTGGGCCGCACCCGGGGAAACATACGGTTGCGTGGATACCAAACAGATGTCAGTAATGTGGCGTCACACGGGAGTCTACAGTTGACCTACTCATTGTTTAAATCAGTCACTCACACACACATACTCACACCTTGGACTGACTGTGTTCTTGTGCCAAATTAAACCATCTGTTGCCGGCAACATTAGACACAAATGACTTAAAACAGTTGTCTCCACCTGTAGGATGTGTGGCCTCAGTAATGAAGAGTGAACAGCTTCACTTAGCTTTTAGTGTCTATGCTGAATGTGGAAAGATTGTCTCTTACATTGTATGTTAAAATCTGTTCTTTCTTTGCCAACTTTTGGATTTATTGTATTCTTTATACACAGCTTTGGACAGAATGAGGGGAAATCAATTCCTCTTTTCCGTTGGATCGTTTCCTCTTCATTGAGGGGAGTGAGACTTTGTCTCACATCATAAAACAATATTTCCGTCATCTACAGTTATTCCCAAAATAGAAACTTGCATACTGGGGCTGTGAACGTTCCACGGACTCAACCCATCGACCAGATGTCCGAAAGCTTCAGCGAAGTGACCGAAGCAGCCGTATCGGGAGAGCAGCAGAGTGGAGGTCTCTTGGTTCTCAAACGTCGCGCCCCACTTTGGAGGAAGAAAAATGTTCATGCCCCACCGCCCCAACAAAATTGTAACAAAATGGTCTGTTGAATTTTTATTGAAACATTTTGTGACTCCTCCGTCTGTGCTTTTTCAAATAATAGAATAAAGAAAATTGCAATCACTGTTAAGTAAACCAGATTGCTCCATCAGACAAACACAAATAAAATGTGCAATCACTTTGTTAGAACAATGCAAATAAAGTTATATCTGTGCAAAAAAGAACTACAATTTGGTTATTGCAATTGGCTGCAATTAACCTGTTTTGCACTAAACATATTTTCAAGATAACAATAAAGTGCAACCTGTGAAAAACTAAACAAAACAAGTTTCATACTATCCGCAGCTTTCAGACATAAAACACAGACTGGTCTCTCCTCATCTCCTACCGCGTTCACTGTGAAACCCAGAGCAAGAGAGGCGTCATCACATGTTCTTCTTGCTGCTTGCTGGTCGTCTCGGATGCGTCGCTTGCGGTTGCTTTTCTGTTCCCGCCAAATGTCTCTTCATTTGGAACACGAAGCCACACGTGTGAGTCGCCAAGGGTCATGGCCGTCGCGCATGCGCAAGCGTAACCTGTTAACGGCGTAATGTAAACATTTACACGAAAGTACAGGCATTTCGCCATGTATTTATTAATTACTTTAAAAAGAAATAATAATAATACATTTTTTTTTTTTTTTTTTGAAATACAAAAATTCTGCACTTCCCCCTGCGCCCCACCTGTAATACCCCACAGTTTGAGAACCACTGCTTTCATGGAACCAGTCTCTGTGTGGATCTCTTTGTCACTTTCTCCGCGGTAGACCAGTCTTACTAACATGAAGCTTATGGCGAAGACTTATCATGCTGAGGATGGGTTGAATTTTAAAAAATTAGATGATTTTGTATCTTTAAACCTATAATATGCTGCAACAATTACAGTTTTGGGGGAAAAAAACATCCTGAGATGTTATTTATTTGGAGTAATGCCGTGTTCACGTCATATTGGATGGATGAAATGAGAACGATTACTATGTTTCATGAAGACAGTTGAATGATTATAGAGTTGGTCTTGTCATGATTAATATATTGCTCTGATAATACAATGACATATCCATTAAACTCATTTAGAGTGAACAACAGTCTTTGGCTGATGTGAGGCGTCCATATGTGTTTTGTTCTCAGGCACGCACTTGTGATTATGACTTGGATGTTGATGTGAACGCTACGCAAAAGTCCTAAACTCATAATTACGATAATTACAATATGGCACGAATACAGCCTTACACACAAAGACTGGTCCTCTGTTTTGACTGACAGTTGCTCGGCAACATGAGCAAACAACACATCAACAGGGTGGTTCAAATCCTGATTGGTGCATGCATGACATCACTCTTTTGTTTCTGAATGAGTCCTGCCCACTTTAAACCAGCTAAAGGGAACTCAAGACTTAAACAAAACTGATCTACATTTGGCAGAAAATATTGTGTTCATGTCGGATCCCATCTCTCATAGTAAGAAGCCGATTGAGAAAACAGTTTTTCTTTAAATAAACCGTGAATCCTCTGCTACAACGTACACAACACCCAATTCTTAGAGGCCGGGTGTCAGCCGGACCCTGACGCTGTGAAGCAGCTGGACAGAGCTCTCTGGACTCTGGATCTCACCCATAGCTTAACTTCAGCCCCAGTCAGGTGGACGACAGACAGCCAGGAAACCGGCAGACTGTTTTCTTTCCCCCATTCAGTTCACCGCGCTGAATTCATTATCGAGGCGCCCCCTGGTAATTAAATTACGCTTATTGGTACTAGCGAATCATAAGAAATTTACATATCACTTAGGATTTCTCCAACAGCCATTGCTTCAGTCAAAAGGCTAATTCAGCAAAACATCTGATGGGAGGTTCCCACTTGATAACATAAATCACAAGCCTGGTTTTTGCACAAGAACTCAGTCTGGCTTAACAGTACAGTACATCAGATCCTGCGTATTAGTGAAAGGCATCAGGGGCTTTACAACCATTGTCCTCCTCACAGAGACAATGCCATCTGACTGCATCCTCCACTGCCCCTGATGGTTTAGCAAACCTACAGATGCCACCACACCTCACCAGCACTCCTTTTCTTTCTTTCTTTTGTGGGCCAGTTATCTGCACGCAGAGTCGGTGAGAAGCAGATGTGAAAGTTTAATCACAGAACAGCCCGTCAGCCGCTCCCTCCTCCTGCTCTTTACATCCTCCCTGTGGCCGCGACAGCTCAGGACCCGCCTGAACCGAGCCAGCTGGACCTGTATTTCAACATTTCAAATGTGAGGAGGATAATGTCGCGGAAAAGCCGAACCCCAGAACCTCCCTGCTACCCCGACGGCCCAAAGTAAAACATTCAAATCTACCCCACGCAAACAATGGCTCGGCACAGGTGGGCCGTCTGCTGTTTCACATTGTCGAGAGCAGCAACAAAGAGACATGAAACCGTGGCAAGCTGCCGCTGTCCGGGCGCGAAGCCAAGACCCTCCCTCCCTGTTGTCTCCTACGCTCTGAATCCTCTGCATCCCGCTCTCCCACCGGTCCCTCCGGGCCTCCTCCAGCCCGCGATGAAAGGATTTTTATCATGCTTTTGGTAAAGCGAGCTCGCTTTTCTTTCTTTTTTTTTTGCACAGATATCGGTAACTCAAAGAGACCAGCAGCCTTTCCAGGTTATCTCACGCTTTCAGTGTCTGTGACACTACATGGCAGAGGGCAAATTTGGGGGGGGGCCGGTGACCGTGAGGATAAGCTCAACCAGGAGCCAGCCAAAACATATCACAGATCAGTTAACCGTGTAAAGACGGTCCCTTTGATTGCAAATCCAAGAGCAACACTGGAGCTTTCTGTCATGTGGTTCGTGGAAGTGGACCTGGTCAGGACAACTAAAGAGATAAAACTCAAAGAGAGATTATAACAACGTGAGATTTAATTACTTGTGATCGTCACAGTATGCTTGTGAAGCTGCGGCTGAATTTAGACGTTTCGCGAGTCGGTCTCACCTCTGAAAATGTGTGCTTGTGCGTGTTAACATGACGTCGGATCAGTTACATAATGTTCAGCCACACCCTTCAGACGGGCAGGAAGCAGCTGTTAAACGGATCACATTTCTCATCACCACGTCTGTCAGAAGCCTTTTCCCTCGTTTGTCACCTTTTCCTGTTGTTCTGCTCTTTGCTGCAGGTTTCCACCGCACATATTTAATTCAGTATATATATATACATACACACACATACACATACATACATGATCTGCAGGGTTATTGAGTGTCAGGGTCAGAGGTGAATGATGGAGAGAATAAAAGAGATTCATTTGGAAAAAGGTAGTGGCTTCGGTTGCCAAGCTTTTTAAAAAAGGAAAGTTGGCAGTCCATTCACCTTTCAGTATTTTGGGTAATTCTGTTGGGCCAGTTGGAAAGCGGAGAGGGTGCTAAAGCAGGGACGAGACAGCACAGAAGCTTCTGGTGCGACTCAGTCCAGGAGAGGTGGGCTGCTGCACTCAGATCCGACATCCTTCTATTCAATGTTCATTGAAAAGAAAAAAATGGTCGACAACGAGCAGGAAATATGTCGAATGTTTTTGACACTTATTGGCTCTCATTGTCTGTAGGGTCCATTTAATGTGAGTCACAGTCCGTCAGTACCATCCCAAACCAGAGTCTCATCAAGTGGGCGAACACAAAAATATGTCTTTAGAATACACAAATAGCTCTACAGTTGCTTAAAAACAGCGCAGTGTCATGCTTCTAGTCAGATAACAACAATTAAAGCAGAGACACAAAGTCAGTGAGGCAGCCGTTGTAGCTGGTGAACACAATGGACCATTTAGCAGCTAAAGAATTAAAAGTAGAGTGAATATTGGACGCCAAGTGGACACAAGCATGACTCCAAATTAAAGTTAATGCTGACCATATCATTTTTTTTGATGTGACACTACGTCAATGTCGTGTTTAGGGCTTGATAGGAAGGATGAATCAAGCAGCTAGCATGTGCATCTGTGCACCAGCTTGATGGGAATGTGATTCCTTCACCACATTGTGATTGCAATAAACAGTTTGACCCTTAATCCACAAAACACCATTGAGTGAGAAAGTAGCCCATTGAGTAATGCTTTGCATGATTGCAGGTCTGTGAATGCAGCGGCTGCCATTAGTAGCTCCACCTAATTCTTATCTTGAATTGAGCTTGGCTATGAAAACAATGAGCTAATCACCGGGGCCTGGATTCACTGTGCACACAAACATGCCCTGAAAAATGTTGCACAGGAGGGACATTCAGCAAACATTTAGCAAACATGTGTTCTTTCTCGTTTGCTTGGTACATTTTCATATTTCTGTTCACATAAATACAGTCAGTGCCTGCATCCAAGGACACGCCCGCTGTCGTCACAGCCGCTTCACTCATTGTCGAGTATCCGGTAAATGGCCAAAGCCTCTCGGTGTACAATGGACCCAGTGTGCAAGCTGCCAGACTGAGATGGAAAACAAGTGAGGAGGGGCGCTGAGCTGGAAGCGCTGCAAGCAGTTTGTAGTCACTTGTGGTAGAGAACGAGAGATGACAGGAATGTCAATGAGAGGAGATGATAGGTGGACCTCCGAGCAACGCCAGCCCTAAAATGCTGCACCCAAGCCCCAAAAAAGAGCGCTGGGCTTTGCAGCAAATTTTACAATGAGGCCAAACCGTGGAATTGCACCTTTAAGGTCGTCTGAAAATCAGTGATTTTCTTTTTCTTTTTTAGGTAAATCAACTTTCCAGTAAGAACATTTAAATCCCTCTTATTTAAATCAAAAAGTCCTAAACGTTCAGAATCCAGAGTCATTTCCCGAGGCCCAATGCACTGTTCATGCTGTTCATGTGTGTGAGCTGAGGACTGGCAGGCAGAGTTAAATGCCTGCTCTGTCGGCCCCATGGATCCAGAAGATCCCGGTAACTTTATACTCGTACACTCGTATACTTATACACGGAAGTTGATCCCTCTTTCCAAACGGCATCACCCGATGAACCACTATGGCCACTATGTAAAATTTACTTCACTGCAACGTTTGCATTGCAAACACTCTGTCTGTGGGCTTGCGGGTTGCACCTCCAAAATAAACTGCCAAAATCACATGCATCGACATTTTTGCAACTTTTAATAGCACAGACATGCAATGTCAGTTCAGTTCAGTTTTAAAATCTGCGCTTAAGCCAGTCTGAGTGCAAATAGCTAAGACAACAGATGGATCATGAGCCAGAGACAGTCTTAAAAGGGTCTCAATTCTGCACACTTCAGCCTGCAAAGACCCCAGCTGTTGCTCTGATATTAATTCACAGACTTCTGCAGCGGTCACAGAGCGTTCCCACGTCGTGTAAAGCCCACCGCAGGGACCCTCCAGAGCCTATATCACTTGGGAAAACATTTTCTCTGCATTCGCCTTTTATTTGCCTGGCGAGGGAACGGAGGCATGTTTGTGTTATGTGTGAGGCGGTTGTCAAGGAGACCCGGGTTTCTCAGACGAGCAGCATGCCAAGTTATTTGAAACATCTCTCACTTTATTGTTTGATTTGGAGAGCTTTACTTTACTGTTAGAAACACATCTCCAAGCGGAAATTACTCCATGATATTCTCAGCGGTCGACAGAGAGATCAGACACAAACGCATTCTACTCCAGCTGCAAACATGTCTCAAGATTCATACTTATTATAGGTTTAACATGTTATTAGTGATTGATTATTCACTGGTTTGTGGTTGGACAGGCTTGGTGGCATTGCAAAGAAATGTGACTCAAAAATCCCCCTGCCACAAGAACCTTTATTTGATTTAATCAAGGAAAACCACAAGATATATATACGGTTCCCTCCAACAGCAAAGAATGTGGTTTTGCACTAAAAGATGACACTCTGCAATGTTTAGGAAACTGTCTTTTAGAGGATGTGTGATGAGCGCGGATGATCTGTTCCTATAATTACCATGTTATACCGTTTAAGTGTTTTATATGCCGTCACTTTCGAGGCTGCCAAGCTTTGGGTTTCCCCACGCTGAAGCGTTTTGTTTGTAGTAAAAATGGTAAAATAAAACCCTGTATGAAAAGTGTAAGGAATGGATCAAACAGTGCTTTTATCTGCTCTAACGTAAGCTGCAAACGTTAGCACGTCCGGCTAACTAGCTTGGCTACCTACTGTAGTAAGCTAACGTTATTTCCAAAGCCAAGGAGCATATCATAAATGAGTCTGTGGGTTTATATGTTAGGTTAAAAAAAAAAGACACATCAACAACTAGTTATGTATTATTTCCCCACTGTGTGGAAGCTAATTCTAGACGCTATCATAGCTAAGCTAACATTAGCTAAGCTAACATTAGCTGCTTTGTTTAACTTTTTATTGGATTTGGGAAAGTTAACACCCGCAGCAACTGGAAAATCTGCAACCATTATCACTGTAGCCTGCACATGTGTCTTTATAAGCTGTTTTACTGTGTGCTGTAACAGGGACGAAACCTGCCATTTACAAGGCTGACTGGAAACCCTGGACACCAATTCCTCCAGTGCAGCAGCTCAGATACAAAACAGTGGTTCAAACAGATAAAAAAAAGAGAGCTCCCAGATGTTAATGTGATTATGTCATCAATGAAAAGGAGCACACATGCACAGTCAAACTTTCCGGGATAATTGAAGACACCACGATGGATCCAATTTGCATGTCAGGCTTTGTCAGAATCCATTTGCATCTCCACCCACTTCAAAACACAACTCTGTGTCTGGAGCTCTGTTCAATGCAACATCCAGATCCCTCGCTGAGATACAGCTCACACAGGGGCCAGCAGTGGACCACGTCACACACGGCAAATATGAAATCTGCAGCACCGATTTGGAAACGGGCCTATCTTCATCCAGATGAACGAAATAGAGTCAGAGAGGGAGAATGGTTTTCTGGAGGTCAGCCTTGCTGGTCTGCGTACTGTCAGACCAGAGACTAAAAGCTTGAGCCTCGACCGCAGCGTAAACACACTCTGGGACTCGCAGACGGTCGTTTCTTTTTACACAAAAACTATGATCCTCGTGTGTATGCTTCGCATTACCGCATTCAATCGTGCAGTTTAAACCCTCCCATTCATTTAATGGTCTTTGCCGCCATTTTTAATGGGCTGACGAGAACAACAACACTCGTAAACAGAAGACCACAAACGGTGGCCATGCGCCATACTTATGTAAATAAATCTGAAAGCAGCAACGGCAAACAAACCACACGGTCAGAGTCAAGTTTCCACAGATTCTTTGAAACGGCATGTATTACATTAGGATTAAAATGACATATAAACTGCTCCGTGTTTATGGATTTGAATGAGATGGTGCACAGGGGACAAAGAAACAAACTGTCTGAGTAAAGTTCCCAGTTTTCTTTATATAATGCAACCTTTACCAACTCTGGCCAGCTCTCTACAGTATTGCATTTCTCAGTTGTTGAACCAACTTCATGAGGTTTCATGGAAATACAGACAAAAGAACAGACGTGCACATTTGAAGATGAATCGCTCTCCAGATGCTGTCTGAAGGAAAGGCGTTTAATCATGAATATCATGAGGTCTATTTTTTCTCCATTCACTCAATGGATTCTCCAGTTGCACAGAGGATACTGTACAGTGGTAACTCCAAATACCAGCATTCCGTCATTTTAGCCCACGAATATCCTGAATCCTGCGGCATGTGGGAAAGTGTGATAGAGCGGATAAGAAGACTATTATACTTCAAACAAGAGAATTTAGAATGTAGATGTAAGCATTCCTTTGGGGTGAAATCTGAATTATTTAAGGACCAATAATGGCTTTAATTATGGGTGTTACAGGACATGCAGCTGCTTCATCAAGTTGCTGTCAATGCTTTGATTTTGTCAGAGTCAAAACAAAACAATGAATGACCTAATGTGTTTATCTGGTTATAAATACATCCGTCCTGAGTCTCTGTGATTTTAACTGTACTTCTGCGACATTATGAGCTTAATAAAGCATACCGTTGTTTTTTTAGTTACCGGACGACCATGAAGTCAGCTCGAGTCAAATCTATAGCCCGTCACTGGTCACTGTTCCTGCTGAGTCTCTTTAGCGTGACTTACGGGGGGAGGAGAAGAGCTCAAGCATGTCATTTTGTGCACTTGATGAATCATTAGTCTGGTGATTGATTTGAAGTGGCATTTACAGGATCAAAATGTAACTGTCCAAAGCTTTTTCGCTCCATGATCGCACACAGTGTTCAGGATTTAAGTGCAGTTTCAACCGAGACGGAAACCAACCATGAAGCTTTAAAAAGAATCAAAAGGAAACCGCTGTGAGATGAAAATCGGAGCAGTGGATGAGGCAAGCCACTCGGACTGGTGGGTTTCTGCAGGAGCAATTTCCAGACCTGCCAGCCTTGTGAAAGTGTGTGTGGTTATCCCTCCTTAGAGCCGAGTAAACCATTGAAGAGGCAACTTTGATTCTCAATTATTTTCCCCAAAGTAACAACCTGTCTTTGAAGAAGACTCCAACTACTTGAAGGAATAGTTAAACACTTGGCAAACAGACTTTTATTTTCTTGCTAAAAGTTAGATGAGAAGGTCAATATCCCTCGTCTGTGCATTGCATTACTGTAACTGGAGCCAAGAGGCAAAGCATAATACTGGAAGCAGAGACTTCCCATGAAACCACATTTGGGTTTTTGTGTGTGTGCAGAACACTAAAGACATACCGTAAGCTTTAGTCAGAGCTGGCTAGCTGCTTCCCCCTGCTTCCAGTCTTTATGCTAAGCTAATCGAATTGCCTCATGGCTCCAGGTCTATGTTGAATGCACAAACATGAGTGTGTTTGACATTTAAGTTTTCACAGTTGGCAGAGGACAGTACCGCCACACATAATAGCAGCCATTCTAACAGAAGCTTGACGTCTTCTTACAAATAGCACTCAAAAGGTTTGGTCACCATGGCAGAAGCATGCAAAAATTCAGAGTAATCCCCACAAAGTCCGGTCCTGAGGTCCATCCTCAAAGCCCAACGTGGCATCATGTCGCCAAGTGTTGCACGAGACGCATTGACGAGCCATCTTTTGTCCGAGTCAAAGCCTGCGAGCCAGTCCAACATGTGTCCACCGACTGTGAACTTTAAAAAGGTCAAGAAATAGAAAAGAAAGCAAAGCTTGTAGCTGCAATAGACGTGGGACAGTTCGGACTCTGTGCCAAGTCTACAATGAGGGGACACGAGACCCACCGAGTTCCTGAAAACTGACAAAGGAGTCTGGATCTAGCAACTGCAAATCCCATGTTTGCTCTTCTTGAACCTTTAATGGGCCCAGTGGTGCTGGAATAAAGCAGCGCGAGATGGTATCACGGCCAAAATAGGGCTTCTAATGAGCAGACATCTTAACGTAGTCAGAGTTTTGAAGGTACCAGAGGGAACAGGTGCTAAATAACAGGAAGAGATATTTCACAACTTTCAGTGGAAAGTGGCTTGATCTATATGGTTGATGGAAGAAGGCTGCAGAAGATGAAACCTGATTCACTGAGAGCAGCGGTTGCGGAGGCCGGGGAACAAAGAGGGGATTGTGTCTTCTGATCACTTATTGAGCTTGTGGAGGAAACCCATTCCAACCCAAACAGAGTGTAAATATTTAGCCAACAGTGTTGGACATATTTCTGCTGTCTATTTTCTCCTTCACTGAACTAAGTGGAAAAATCAAAGCTCCGAATCGCAGTCGGGAAAGCAGGCAGAGGGAAAAAAAGCTGCATGGCAGGCTGTTTGAGCAACGGGTGGTCAAGCAGTGGCAATAGAAACATATACAATTATATAACAAGTCATTTAAGATGCATTCATTTATCTTTTTTTGGCTCCTTTGGTGCAGGTCGACACGCTGCAAGCACAGCACTGAGATATTATCACCTCGTAAAGTTGTTCAGGTTGTTAACAAACCGATATGGAGCAACGTTGTCTTTCATTTTGATTTGCTTTTGTGTTCATCTGATGAACGCAAATCCGATATTTACTGTTTCTGGTCTCCACCGACGTCTGAGTGAAATATTTGCCTCTTTAGCTGCTAACTGCTCCATGGTGTTCACCGGCTAGTTGCTAGCTGTATCTGCCTGGTGCGGCTGAAATGCACGCTTTGTGAGCGGAAGCAGCAAACAGTAAAGCTGTGGGCTTCAAACCCCAAACACTGCGATGAAAGACACTGAAACACTGTGTTGAGTTGAGGGGAACTGTGGTGAGTGATTAATAAATAAATAAAATAACGTTAGAAGAGCAGAAGACATAAGAAGCCAGTTTGCAGGAAGAAACACTTTAAATCCGTGCTGCAAAAACAAGAATACCACTAACATCCAGTAAAACATGTTGCATTGCTCCACAGTCTTACTCACTCAAAATAATATCCCACTTTCAGTCCAACAGGCTTTTTATACAAAGCGAATTGTCTGATTTCGGAAAATTTGAGTCATGCTCTTTAGAATAAAACCCTAAATTTCATCCAGCATGCCTTTCAGCTATGATGAGTTCCAGCAAAGGCGGCTGTTGGGAGCAACTTTAAGGTGGTTTTGTAAAACGGTGGTTCTAAAATCAGCAGAGAAACACAGGTTCGGAGTTTGTTGACAAGGAGCATGAAGCCAGGTCATCACGAGGCACTTTCCGTCAACAAGCGAAATATCAGACTCTGTAAAAAAAAGACCTGAACGTGGAGCTGCGATCCAGAAAACATACTTAGTTAAGAATGAAAAATGATGTTTCTCTCTCAGTCAGAAAACAAATGATGTGAAGCGGGTTACAGAGCAATCGATAGGCAAGTCAGTGCAACAAACCTTAAGGCACAAAATGAGGCTCCGGGGAAAACAGCGAAGCTAAATGCTGTGGTAGTAAAACCAGATGTTGATGATTTACAGACACTCCTGGGTAAAATATATCATCTAACGCATCAAAGAAGCCGACTTCTTCTTTTATTTGAGGACAATTTATTTTATTTTGCCATCCTTGCATTGATTAAAATGAGACTCAAAGCAAAGTCAATCGTAAGCATCACAAAATGGTCAAATCATTCGGCACTTTTGGCCTTATTGATTGAAAATCATTGTACAAAAACAGTAACTAGGCAGTCGCACATCTGGCCACGCTGAGCGATAGGACGGGTTACTGTAGGTGACAGCGTGAAGCCATTTAACATGCTGACGCTTACAGCTTACCTTTGAGCACAGCGACACACTTTTGACCTAATCCACGTTATCATTAACCAGGAAGTATAAAGACTGCAGAAAGCCACACAGAGTGGAGGTGGAAGGGGTTATTTATTTAGGGGTTATTTTAACCAAAATCAAGATATTTTCCTAAATCTCAATAAGTATTTCACAATCTTTTCCTAAACCTAAAAAAGCAGTTTTGTTGCCTAAAACCGAACCAAGTTGTTTCCTGTGAAGACAGAGATATATCTTGAAAAAGACAGCATGCATGTAACAGGCGGGAAATTGACTGGAGTTGCTGGAATTTAGGAAAACAGGAGAAATCAGGAATATCTATGTAAGATATCTACATACGAACTGTTGTACACGTTCATACTCAAGTTTACAAAAACAATATGACGCGCGTCCTTCTGATTTAATCACTATCTGTTTTCTTAACCAACCTAAAGTGACTCTTCTCTTTGGTGTCTGTAAAAGGAAACGATTACGCGGTGTCCTCAGCAGAAGCATGCAGCCTCAGCCTCTTCATTTCCTGTTATTGAGGAACTGGCAGTTGTCATAGCAGCGGACACAACCTCCCCGACAAACAATTACCGCAGTTGCCAAGGAAATGACAGCTTACCCACAGTGTTTATTTACTTGACCTTTCTGTTCCTTCTGAATAGTTGAGCCTGTGCCAGGTCCCAGCATTAAACGGGCCTTTACCGTCGCGATTCGACTGGTTTCATGGGATGCTTCTCGATCGGAAAACGTCTGCAGCAATGTTTTTCTCTTTACGGCGCCCAATTTGGGCTTTCCTCCCTTGACAGTTCCCATGAAGATTCAAACGGTTGACCTGTTCTCACCCCGACCAGCCGTGTTTGTACAGGAATCTGTGTAAGTGTGTGTGTGTGTGTGTGTGTGTGTGTGTGCATGAGAGTTTTGATCGAGGGGCCGTAACTGAAAGACATCCAAGTCAAACGCGGCCTGCACAGAGGGTCTGAAATATTGAGGCGACACTTTGCAACCATGGGAAGACAAGGAAACACAAAAGTACACAAAAGCTATATAGTATATACTATATAGCTTTTGTGGCTTTCAGCCGTATAGTACGGCTGAAAGTAATCTATATAAAAAGCATTCAAGTTATAATTCAGATTTTCATGAAATTAAACTTCATGACAATATCTATTGTCAGCATTTTGTCAGCAATTCAATATATTTACTGTCTGTGATTACTTTCTGTTTTACTCATTTTCATTGTTTCAAGAGATGTACAGGATATGGAGCTTGAAAGCAGTGGTGGAAGTATTTACTGTAGTACACTAGTACTGCACTCCAGCACAACTCTGAGGTACTTTTTCCAGCGACTTCATACTTCTGCTCTTCTACATCTTAGAGATAAATGCTGTATTTGTTCTCCACAAAACTCAAGTTACTTTGCAGACTCAGATTAACATGTAATCAACAACTAAAGATGTATTGTTAAAGATCAAGATAATACTTTATTGATCCATGGCAGGAAATTCACAAGCTACCCAGCAATAAATAAAGTGATTCAAAGTAGCTCCATCTTAAACACACATTAAAGTGATGAAACCATTAATGCATCAATAATTATCATCCAATAACATAATAAACATTATTCTGAAATGGATCATTCTGCTTAATGTGTACTTTTACTCAAAGTGCATTGTTTCATATTTTGAATGCAAGACTTCTACTTGTAACGGAGTATTTCTTCACTGTGGTTTTGCTACTTCTTCCAACTCCGCGTGAGCATCAATTTGGCTCCTTACCGTTCGGTGCAAAGATGTGATCGACTTCCTTGCAGCAGCTTTCTGAATAAGCTGCTGACCTGTGGAGACACACGTTACACCATTACAGTCGTTCAAGTTCCTGCTGCAACAGAGCTGATCAGCAGGAGATTGTGGCAACATTTCCACAGCACCGGCCAGCTCACAAACCCCCCCCCCCCCCCCCCCCTCATTATGACACCAGGGTTCACTGACTATTACAACACTTCCTGCAGCCGTGCACCGAGTATCCTGCAAGGGGCCAAAGGGATCTGTTTGCAAACCCCTAAGCGCGTTCAAACAAGCTAAGTATAACTCAGCAGAGGGCAAGAGACACGATGAAAGAGGTAAAAAAGCTCCAAGATGATGTGATGCAAGACAAATGACCCCACAAGCATGCGGCGAGCTGAGTGACGCTGATGCTCAGGGCAGTTGAGGGAAATCTCTATGAAAGCGTACAGTGTTGGGGTGCGGTTATGATCAGTAGTCAGATGCACGTCATGTCCATTGCATGATAAACAACTTAAAGGATCACTTCAGGTACATGTCACATACATCGTCCATGGCATGGATCATCAAGACCTTCTGGAAGAGAGTTCTTCTTCCTCTGGATGTACACGTATCATTACAGCCCTCACTGACAACAGTCCAGGACTAATCAAGTCTTTTGCCTCTGATGTGGGGATAAGTAATCAATCCGGAGATGACGAATCGCTATCAGCAATCAAAGCACAACAGAGCACAGACGCTCCGGCGTTTCCCAGTTCGACTGAAATCACAGGAAAATGAAGGTGGAGCGCGAGGCAATGGGAGCATCAAAAGACGAGCAGAGATAAGAGACAGCGGCCTCGGAAAAACCTGGAGTATGTCTGAGAGAGGGAAAGTGTGAGAAACTGAGAGACCCTGCAGGAGAAGTTTCAAAGTAAAGATATCAATAATTGAGTGGAAATACTCAAATACATGTAAAGGTCGTGAATTCTGATTCTGATTTTAGCTTCACTGTCTGGTGAAACTGTTTTGTTTCAGTGATGCTTTCAAATCAATAAAATAAATGTACAGCAGCAAAAAAAGATAAGAACATTCCGAAATGAGGGCAGAAAAGAAGGCGGGACTTAAGAAGCGAGAGAAGAGAAACTATGAGCTGAAAGATGCTAAAATGCCCCAAAAGCTGCAGATCGTAGTAGCATGTGAATATACTGTGTCCATGCATGCATGTGCAGTATGTGAAACTGAATACAGATACAATAAATGTATGTGTGTGTATACGTTTTTTGGGGGGTTTCCAGGTCTGTGAAAGTGATGACTCAGCCGCTCTGACAGCATGTGCTTCACTGAATGGCCGACTCTCCGGCACGCCTTGTTTTACTTCACTCCCGGAACGTGTTTGCTTGTCTTGTGCTTTGCATCGCTGAACCATCGCTGTGTATAACTGCAGCGCTGCTCACATAAACTCAGCAAAACTGTTTGTACAATGAGAACATACAGAGTGGAGGTTGTTTATGATCCGTGGCAAGAGATGCATTGGACTCGTTTTGCTGCTCTGCAAGTCATTTCAGACTACTCTTCTCTACTTTTCCTATAATTTCCTTAATTGATGCTCGTGCAATTCAAACGTCAAGTGAAATGTTTACTCTATTCTCGAATGTGAAGTACATCCACAGCGAGAAGATTAAATCCCTTACAAATATGGACATCACAGGCTATGATGTCATGCTACAGAAGTTATGGCTCCCGAAGGGGAAACGTACTTTAGAGCTCACGGTAGCTGCTCTTACAGCAGCTCCTCTGTGTTTGAGCAGCTCTCTTGTTCAGCCGTTTTTATTTTGGATCAGAAGAACTCACAGGTGAAAGGTCACTTGCACAATCTGCATGAGTTTGAATGATGCAAATGGAGCGCACAAACAAAGTAGTGCGACCATCCTTTTTTGAAACACGACATCATTCTTCAGTCCCATCATTGGCTGCCAGATACCAGCCCTCTGTTTGCAGTCATGAAATAGCTCAACCTTTTTATATTGACTGCTGTAAAAAATGTCAACGTGCTCTTTCGATACATTCTGGTGACTGTGACGCTGAAATGTATCGCAAAGCACTGCAAAATAAAAGGGGAAAAAATAGACCAAACCTTCTGCAAACTAAGCTATGAAACACGTGTTTTACTCAGAAACTACTCTATGGCGCCTCATCCAGTAAAACAAAAGACTGAATCCTATAAGTATTCATCTATTGCCCAACATTTGTCAAATGTAACCATCTTGAGTCTAAAAGGTTGTGGAATCTAAAAGATTTTAGATTCCAAGTCAGTTAATGACCTCCGTGTTATCACTGGTTTGCCTGTGCAGCGTTTTGAAGAATCTGCGAGACTTCATGTCTCTCCTGCAGACCGTGCACATTAACGTCTTATTGTACTTGATCAGCGATGTGGAACATGAGACCTACCGCCATCTCCATCTCGTCTAATTGAAGGGAGGAGGCCTGATCACTGCAATAGATAATTACAAGGCAGTAACGGAGACACGTCACGAACCTCGCCGGCTGGACCGGAGCCAAAGCCGACCCGGTGGCACGGTGCGGGCCACTGAGGCTACCTGGCACACAGTTGAAGTTCATATCATTTGTTTATATCGGCTACCTGGGTGGCTGTGAGAGATTAGCTCTCTGATCTGCAGAGGGCATCCCGAATTTATTGGAAACCATCCCATCAGGAAAATTACAAGGCGGTCCTCTTTGGACTTTGGAGATTCTCCCCACGCAGCAAAACCTGCAAGTAAATCTGTCACTGCAGGTACCTCACTAGGCCGGATCCTTATTATTTCATGCGATCATGTTGTATTTTCCCACAAAGTTCCAGCCCAAAACCATCTCACTGAGAACGCCATCACTCGATCATGCTGCTATTGTGGCCAAAAGCAAGTTTGAGTGGTTTTCTCTTTCTTTCTGTGGACACGTTGGCCACTGCTTATTTGGTCTTTTACCAAGTAAGACGCTGTGGAGGAAAGTAAATCCCTCCAGTGTCCTGCCTGAGACAACATCTTCAGAACGCTTTCACTACAAAGAGATTAATCTGTGTGTGTTCACTGTGACTTAACTTTGGAAAATGGAAATGCGCCTCGCTATGGAAATGACATCTCGATCAGCTCAATCAGTCAACATGACAACGCCTCCGAAAGCACCAACGGCCGCACAGGATCAGCCTTTTTGTTGTTTGGTTGCCATGAGGATTTCATTGAAGAGGTCCTCGGAAGGGTTTGTTATCTTTGAGAAGTCACTCAACCGTGAAAACAGACATACAAAGGCTTCACTCTGCAGGTGCGTCCGTATCTACAGCAGCTTTACCACCCCACGTGCACGCAGCAGAGCGATACAGATCATAAAGTTATCTGTTCAAACCCGACCGAAAATGGTAAAGCTCGCCCTGGGGCTGGGTGTGTGTGTGTGTGTGTGTGTGTGATCGGCTTGTGTTGTAATGATTACACCCAGTACTCAAAGCGCGAGCTCAATGTCAAAGCCAGAGTCCTTGCCACTGACGTCATCACCACCACCGGGGTGCAGTCCCAAGACCACACCAGAATACAACAGGCTGGCAGCTGCGTGGCTACTAATCTGAGAGGGGGGGGGGGTGTTACATGATGATATGTGTGTGTGACACCACTGTTAAATGTCCCACAGGCTACATTGCATTAAATACCAGCGTGTACACTAGTGGATCAACATCAGCAACGTGAGCCCGAATGTCCAAACTAAATTATAATACAGTTTCATTTGGAGCCTGTGTGCATGCAACTGATCCTCGGTTACAAATGAACAACCAGCTTCTCTGTTTATCCTCAGGAGAACAAGACAAAATGACCAAGAATAAATAAAAACAAACACCACTGGCATTAATTATAAACTACCCTGCCACCTCTTCACAAAAACAAGATCTTCAGATTGAGTTCAACGAGTGCTTTGTTGTTGTTGTTGTTGTTGTTGTTGTTGTTGTTGTTGTACTCACCTGTCTGTAAGGTCTTCAGCGAGTCCTCCTCCATCTGCAGCTCCAGCTCCACCTTTTCTTCTCCTTCATTCTCGGGGCATCTAAACCAGGAGAGGCTACATTTCACTGTTTCACCTGATGCTACATCGAACTATTTCAACCGTTTATCTCTTGCTGTCAGCAAAGTGTTTCAACTGTTCATCCATTACTTGGCTATCTTTTTCAACCTCCCACGACTTTTAACTATCTAAACCATTTACACATCGGCTACTTAGCTACTTTGCCTCATGCTAGCTAACTATCTCAACCATTCATCCGTTACTTTCGGCTAGTTGCGCACTAGTTTCAGAGCGCTCTCAATTCCAACGTGTCGTTTTCAGGTGGGAGCAATATGTGGATTTTTTTTAAATACATGAGATACTCGACTATCTTTCCACGTAGCCGCTGGAACATGCAGAAGTTCAACCGCCCGCTGGAGTGCAAGCTGGTTGGGAATCGCAGGTATCACGTCTTTTGTTCCAAAGTACGATAAATATAGATACAGAGTTGCGTTACGTTCCCCGTTTTGGCATCTAAGGGATGCGGGGAGTAACTGATCATTTTCCCGGGGAAAGGGAGAGTGAGTTCTGCAGAGGCTTTTACGAGGGACGGTTCATTGGATGAACAGCTAGCGGCTACTGAGGGTACACAGAGCGAGAGCACAAACACAACACGGCACAAGTTACAAGCACGGAAAGAGAAGACTCGTCCGTCACTGCCACCTGTTGATTCACCTGCTGTTTGGTTATTCATCAGGTGGGCATCTTGCATTCAGCAGTGAACGGGGTCACGGGGAGGTCCATTTACTCACGTCAGGCTTCACACTCAGAAAGTAAATAATTAAGGATCAGGTCTCGACAAAGCAACGTGACTTTGGTGACAGGTCACTTGTCGGATGTAGTTTAATGTTTTAATCCCTGGGTATTTTGTTACATGTTCTATAATCTGCATTGGGTGATTCAGATGGTCATTTGTTAGATTCAAGGCCAACCCCCGGGCCCGACTTGAGAGAACAAAGGAAATGCTTAGCGAGTATGAATAATTCAGTGTTTATTCCACAGAGGCATTCTGCAGGCAACGTGATGATTCATTCGATTATGAGCGTGTGAAATGCATCCCAGCAATTAAATGAGGATTTATAGGTCCGGCTGTTGGCTGAGCTTCAGTCACACTGATAAAACATGCCTTATAAATATCAAACATTATTGTATTTTTTTTGTACTAGTTTTAAGTATTCTTAATCTGAAATATCTATTTGTTGATGATACTTTATGTGGCTGTAAATCTGAATCTGCAAGGTAACTAAAGTTACCAAATAAATGTAGTGGAGTACAAAGTTGCCGTAGTGGAGTAGAAATATGAAGTAGCAGAAAAGGGAAATACTCAAGTAAAGTACAAGTACTTGTGGATTGTAACCTACTTGAGTGAATGTACTTTGCATCACTGGTCACCTCATCCTGCTGCACTATCTTGTACCCAACCGCCCGCGACTGTAATAAGAAAATAAAAGAATTATAATGATGATATCAGAATGATCACTTTGACAAGACAATATTGATTATTCCTCATAATAGAGTCACTTAAACAACCTAAAAAAAATGGGGGAGTTTAGTTTAATTCTTACTCCAGTGGCCTCAATGTGATGTGTTCTGCACGCACACGCGCACAGACTCTGCGCGAGCCGCTCCCACTGTTCGAAAAAAAAAAAAAAAAAAAAAGTTTCGGTTCCTATTTCCTCGGTGCTATAAATACGGGACGCAGCGCACATCTGCACCTCAGCGCAAGGAGTGGTCAGTCAGAGCGAACAGGTGGGCCCGTCTCTACAGCTGCAGTCACGCGACATCCACAGGATACCCGCCGCGTTTTCTCTCCGGTAAACGAACACATACAGCTGCGCAATGCCAAAGTGCCCGAAGTGCGAGAAGGAGGTTTACTTCGGTAAGATCTGTTCTCTTCTTTCCGTTGCTGCATGCAGGATGTCGTGTTTCCTGCTTGATGAAATGTTGGCGGGTTTTTTCTGCACAAATCAGGAAACAGCAGATTTACAATATTCTGTATCACGTGAAGGACTTTAGATAGAACATAAATAATAAATGATGTATTGAATTGAATTACTGAAGTGCAAGTGCAGAAGTATTGTCAGTCAAATTAAAGTATCCAAAGATGCAGAATGGCTCCTGTCATTGTCATATTATTGCATCGTGACGCAACAACAGTATTCGATGTAGTAAAAGTGGCGCTGATTTTAACTGCTCGTTTAATATAAAATGCATCATAATGTCACACATATATTAATCTTTTGTATGTAAAAATCACAATTTGCAAAGAAATCAGTAAAGATATTTGTGAAATATATGTATTTCAGTAACGAGTACAATATGTCCCCGTGGCATTCTGTCCAGTATAAGTTGAAATATTAATATTTATTTACCTAAATATATATTAATAGGCTATATAAGTAAAATACCTCAACATTGTGCCGAATTACAGTACTTGAGTAGATGTACTTGGTTACTTTCCACCACTGAGAATACAAGGGCCACTGTGCATCGTGAGTACTCGTACTTTTGAAACTGAAATGACTTTTTCATGATAATACTTTTGCAAAAGTAATTAGAATGCAGTGCAATGGAGTGTGTTTTGGATTGCAGTACTGCTTCTATTACTTAAAGTTAATGATCTCAATGCTTCTTCCACCACTGATGCTTTGGATGTAAAATATTAATCTGAAGAGTAACCACAGAGCTAAATGGACAATATTTACTGGCTCAATCTCTGTCACTCCACCGTTATGTTTATTTATTTATACGTGTCAATGTTTGCACATTAGTGCCCGGTATACTGCACTCTGTAAGCTTTCTTGTTATCAAGTTACTTTGGATAGATAAGATCTGTGCTCCCTGAAATTGAATTGTCTTTCCTGATGTCTGATGAGCTGGATGAATAATGACCCGATGCAGCTGGCTCCGGCCCTGTAGGTCTGTCTCACGAGACCATCCAAGCATGGAGCTATCACTGCATCCGGAGAGGACAGAGACAGCTCCATTTTAGTTGTGACTTAATCCATTTACCACATTGTCTGCAGCTCAGTCGTGCGATGGAGTAAATCTTCTCCGGGGCCAAAGCAGAATACAAAGCCAAGTCTTTGGACTGTCAGTCAGATGAATTGACTGTGCGACTGGGGAGCCTTGCTTCCCATTCTTCCTTGTCATGGAAACACCTTCCCCATCTGGACAAAACAAGCAAACCAATTTGTTTCATCCAGAACAAGCCGACCAAAGAAAATGCACTTTTCTGAGAGGAAATGTAGCCTGGAACAAAGCTTTGCATTCTTTATATGGAAGCAGACTCTCATCGTTATTCTGAACTCTCTGCATCAGTTTCTCCCCCAAACCCCCTCTGTAGGTTCCTCGTCTCACCTCCGACATCGCACCTCACTGCTCCACTCACCCATGATGAGGGGGGGGGGGGGGGGGGGGGGGACTTGCTCCAGGTCCAGATACACAAAGAGCACAAGACAAAACAAAAAAAAAAAAGTACAGCGCTCACGCAAAGAAGCTAACGTGCTGTGTGTTATTTGTGCAGACATTGTGCAGGAAGTTATCAATGAAAGAAGTGTATTTTTAATTCATACAAAAAAAAACACACATTTATCTACTTAGTGAGCGTTGAGGTGCTGGTAGGCAGATCTTTATTGCCTTTGGATACAGCCAGGCTAGCTGTTTCCAGTCTTTTTGCTAAGCTAATTGGCTGCTGGGGGTAGCTTGATATTAAGCTACACTATTAAAGGTAGTATTACAGATTGTTATTGTATTTAAGGTCATCTGTCAACACCAAATGCTTCAAACCGCATTCTCAGCCTCTTTTTTTTTTTTTTTTTTTTTTTTTTTTTTTTTTTAGCTTGACCTCTTGAGCCTCTATTTTTTTAGCTTGACAAACTGTTATACAGCCACTCTACGAATCTTTTTTGGGATGGAATGAGGAGTTGTGTCTGGTTGTGTGTACAGGCAAGAACTTACTGTTTGCTCAGTCCACTCATTTGTTATCTAAATACAGTAATCATTTCGGGTCAAACCAGCTCCACCACATTTAGTTGAAACGTTTTCATGCAACTGGCCTGAGAGGCTGACCTCGCCCCGGGGCACTTTCCCTGTTTCCGCTGCACGTTACGTAATCTCATGTGACATCGCGTTATTTCTCGGGAGGAAGTCTGTCACATCCTGATCTTGGTGGAAGGTTTGGAGATCAGATTCACCTGCGTTCTTCGTTCATACATCTGCAGTCCTTTTTTAATATCTTTTATGGGTTTTTTTTTTTTTCAGATGTCAATCGAGTTCTGTGCTGCTCACGAGTTACGACGTGTTTGGTAGAAACAGCCTCAGTTTATGATAACACATCCGCCGCGTCAGCATTTCCTGTGCATTCACTTGTAGCCTTTTTTTTCCATCTTTGCATAGATTCTTGGTCAGATTCTTGCTCTTAATCTTTTGACAAACCTCACAAGTTAACTCCATCTTGTCCAGCTGGCCCACTAAAGACCTGGAGAGGTTTGGGCTCCTCTCCACTTTTACAGTCCTCCTGATGGGCGTTGGTGCAGATCAGCCCCGCTGATACAGACGGTCTTTATTAGAGTTTATGAAGCAGCACAGATTCCTCAGCACCCCACCCAAACAATGTTCTCCAAGTTATCTGCAACGACATGATCTACTGATATTGTGACCCCGTGACGCTTCCATCTCCTCTTCAGACTGCAGTAGCTCTCTGTGTGGTGGACGTTTAAGGCGGTGGGGATTGATTTTGTGCTTTATGTGTGTTTGGCAGCCGAGAGGGTGACGTCGCTGGGCAAGGACTGGCACAGGCCCTGTCTGAAGTGTGAGAAGTGCAACAAGACACTGGCGGCCGGCACACATGCAGAGGTACACACAAGAATATCCTGCAATCTTTAATAATGTGCACAGGCTTTGCTTTGCAAATCTGAATCCATGATTAAATCTCTGATTTTACAAATTTTAATTTTCAACTTTTTTTTTAATCAACAAAAGTTATAAATATGCTAATATTCAAGAAGTAAACCTGAAATATTGGCATTCAAATGTAATAGAATTGTAGGTTTACAGAGAGTTTATATATGTGTTACTTGGCTAATGATGGGGGAAAAACAAGCAGAAAGAGATTTACATATTTTAGCATTTTAGAATCATTTGAGAGAATCTCATGTATCGCTCTGATACGATGGAGTCAGTTTGATGGACGGAGTTAGCTAGTTGCCCAAAATCATATTTAATTGGATAAATGTATACAGCCCTGATTGAAGAAGGGGTTTGATCTGAAGGACTTTTTAATTGGACATATATTTAGCATATAACAAGAGAAAAATGGCCAATTAACACAGAGCTACATTAGGAAATCTTATTTTTTGTTTCACCATGTTTTTGTAGTTTTTTACAAATAATAAACAACTGTTGGTCATACATTAATCATACTCAAAAAGGTTGCATATTGGAGAGGACAGAATAATGTGAACAGATAAGAAGCATGATCGCCTCCAGAAGACTGAAATAGACTTCTTTTTATATATCATATTAATGCTTAGGTCATATCTACATTCCCATTGTTTGCACACATTCACAACTCTGCCTCTTACAGCGTGAAGGCAAGCCATACTGTCACAAACCCTGCTACAGTGCGCTGTTTGGACCTGTAGGTAAGCATGTTCCCCTCAGTCACCTTTGATCGTAAGACTCTCGGCTCTGTGTGAGGACCATGTTCTGTGTCTGAGGCTGTAAACGGTCCTATCAAAGCACACACACACACACACACACACACACACACACACACACACACAATAAACCAGTCCTTACAGAATTGGTCACATTTTGTTACACTCTAATCTTGCATGACAGAATAAGTTCTCTCTCAGATTTTCAAAGTAAAAGTAAAAAATGTCTAATGTTATTTCACTGATGTAACTCCTTCCCGTCTCTTTCCTCCCAGGATTTGGTCATGGTGGAACCGAGAGCCACAAATATTAATGGACAGGTGTGCGCACATTCATCGCTCATTAATTTGCTTGTTCATCTCGTACATTTTCATATTATTTGTTAAGACAAACAGACCTTGACTCTAAGCAAATCCCTTCTTGTACTTTGCCCCGCGTGCCTCATGTGTGTTTTCCTCTGCTTCATCGTCAGGTTCAATGTTGCCCGGAAACTAGATTGAAGAAGCCAGCACTGCTCCCGAGTCCCAATAAAAACCGGCAAACAAACTGCGCTCTCATCCAGAAGAGACATTTTGTGTGCGTGTGCTTTTATTTTATTGTTGTTTTTACTTCTGGTTTCTGAAGATCATTGTGTATCATTCCCATGATATCGTAATGAAGCGGTTGTCCTTGAGGACATTCTGATTAAACTTTTTAAATTTGTGTCATTCTTCACCTTTATTGTATTGTATTGTATTGTAATTTCTCTGCAGTGTTTGTATGAAACACGATGCAATAGAGCAATTTCTATGCCGATGCCGACGTTCAAGTCACATGCATTTAGTGCCCGTGTGTAATTAAATCTACATTTTTTTTCAACCCATGACATATCTTTCTGCTAAAAAAACATGTGACTTCTACTGACATAAATGACGGCCCCTTAAACCCATGAGCTTTATGTTGTCTGGTTGCATAATCCTTCCTACTTTATCACATCAGATTCAATTAAACCTTTTGCAGTGATATGAGTTTTGAACTCGATAATCATTAAAAAAAATTCAATTTAGAGGACGATAAAACTTGCATGATTTATACCAGACCGTAAACAAAATGGAGTCGTACAAATCTGCTGAATGTTCTGGAGCTTTTAGTCAAATTACATCATTTAAAAAACGAGATGAATTACAATATGTCAGTTTAGAGAGACAGGACGAGTGAGGGGTTATGGCACAAGCAGGACACTCATTTTAGATTTCTTTTTAAATTGAATTTATTTAGGAATCTACACAATCACACCAATCTACAATCCACATAACGTGACAAAGTGAGAACACTTATTTCTAACATGCCCCCAAGTTGTTAAAAGACGGACATAAAACATGCGACAACAGAATCTTAAAACCAAAACTACGTCAGTGTAAACTAAACCAAAATCAATACAACAAATACAGTAGAACGACACTGAATGACAAAAACAAAATTCAATTAAAGCTCCACACATACAGGCCCTGATATTATAACCATGTTGAGAATGGAGGTTGAAAACAGTGAAATACAAAATGTAAATGTGTATATCTCAACTGGCCAACTATTTCCGAAGGTCAGGGAAAACACTTTAAATCTCAATAGCAGTAATGTTTGTTGATGCAGATCAAAATACCTTCAAATGTTTTTTACCAAATGCATACATTTGCTGGTGCATTGTGGGTAGACGGGGCTGCCGAGGCCGGCCTGAGAGTTTCCAGATCCACCAGATGCTTCCTCTTTGCTTCTTTTGGGTTCAGTTGCCAAACGTTTGCTCTGCACGTCCGCCCTCGCTGTCCGTGAATCACGAAGCAGCCGCCACCCACCACCAGAAGCTTGGACAGTTGCTCTGGCAACAGACACAAACAAGCCCCAACAGACAGGCCATCCGTCCGTCTGTCTGTCTGCCACCCTCTCTGTTTTATTCTGCAACAAAGACACTCACTGTCACAGGAAATCACAACCAAGGCCACAGACACTGAGGCAACTCTGCAAAACATGCAGAGGATTCTTTGGCAATGATGCATTTTTCTGATTATTCTCTAAACTGGCTGTTAAACCAAACACAAATGTAGCTTGTTCGTGCAATATATATATAAGTACATATAACATGACCTATGGTTTCAGCCTGCACCTTTTCAGTCATTGCTGTCGTTTGTTTTTGACATTTACTCATTATTTTGTGGCTGTTTAAGAACTTAGATTATTAACTTAAAGACAGAAATAAAGATAAATTAAATTAAAAAACAGTGAACAAAAATGCTAAAAGGACTCAGCTACAATACTTTTGCAATTTTAAAATGACAAGAATCTATGTTTACTGCTGCTTAGGCCTATAGTTAACACATGCATGGATAACCACAGATGTTCTACTAAGAAGTTGTAGTCATTTTAAAACAGACAAAAGAAGCATTTCTAGTCGACATCGGCAGATTTTAGCGTAAATGACAACTGTTGCTAGCAGGTTTTTATCAACTCTAGCTAGCTAGCTAATTGTGCTAACGTTGACTCTGAGTCGATTGTTCACAAGAATCTGTTTTAAAACAAGAATCTTGTATAAAGATAAATAAATTACACACAGTATACTTTTAATAGCTGCATACATGAATATTGTGCTAAAAGACGGAGGCTAAAGCTAACAGGTCCCAGGGGGAAAGTTAGCATCCTCATCTGATGAACTACGGAAATAAAGTAACATTTGTTGCTAACGTCTTTTAAGTATGATGAGCAAAAGTGTAAAATCATTCAGGTATTTTACGCTCTAACACACGTGTTTTCATTTTTAACGTGAGAAAAAAAAAGCTTATTAGGATAAGGGCTAATTCATGCGATTGGTAAACTTTCCCAAATTCAATAAAGAGCAGGACAGAGCTCTTATTGTTAACCCTAAACACTTTTTTCAAAAAAACCTGTAACCCACAAACGAATGCTCGGCCTTGGAAGTAACAGTTACTGCTAAGCTAGCTAGCTAAACACCGATGTGTTTTTCGGTTTACTAAAGGTTAAAATGTATTGAAATGTCTATTGTAGCGGACATGAAACAAATAGTTAGGGTTATTTCTCCATGGAGACGGTCCGGATATAATAAAGTGCAAATGTCTTTGTGATGGATAGAAATACGAGGTCTGCGGGGGTTAATGCTCCCTGTCTGAAGTGCAGTGTTTCCGTGTTTTGACACGGTCTGGTGAAGTGTGTTTAGATTCCTCTTCTGATAATAATAGTTTTGAGAGCGCAAATATCTCTCCATCACGCCTTAGCTTTTTGCACAGAAAATACCAACATCTTGGTCTTCATGGTGACGCATCCAGATGTTTGTGTGAAACCTGCAGCAGTGATAACCTTCACAGTTCGATCGTGGGTAGATGGGCTACAGTAAATACCAGGAAGATATATTTCTGGCTCGTAATAGTCGAACAGCACATAGTTGGTCCATGATGTCGACAGCTAATGAGAATCATTTCCTGATATGATCCCAATGAAAGCATTGTGGAGGCAGTAAGCACGTTTGTAAAGCACTTACGGTGACTTACGCTGCACTTAGTGAAGTGTTACCGGTTTGTTTGCCTCTGTCGAGCAGGAGGAGAGGGAAGCCGACAACCTGCGGTGTCAGCGTGAATCACCGGCCCTCAGTCATGAAACCGTAAAATTTGACTCGTAAACCTATTAAGGGCTGGAAAATAAGTGTAGAAGTATCTCACAGCTATTACAACTCATGCACACATGCAGCCCTGGCAAGCCAAGAGTAAGAAATAGATTCATTGAAAGAGTCCAGTGGACCGTAAGGGTGTGGCTTAGGGTGTAACTTTATTATATTTTTTACGAGAGGACAGAGTGAAATATCGTCATCTACAAATGTGAAAGCAGATATGGTTCATTGTGGCACTTGAAAAGAGTAAAGATAGGCCAGGACAACAAACAAATCAAGTAATTATCTTATTATAAGAGAAAACAACATCAGGTCAGACATACAAGAATCAATTAAACTCATTTCAAGGAGTACAACAGGCTTAAACTTCCAAATTAACAAAAACAACATACCCGTGTTCGTGTTCAACCTGCACATTTGTGTTCACATCTGGAAATGCAGTTTAAAATCTGCACGTCAGAGTTAATGCGACCAGTAGTTTACTGGTTTTATTGCTCATGAATGGATCTACTCCTAAACACACTCTTAAGTCTTGTAAAAGAGGATCTTTAGGCTCTTAAAGAGATTACCACACACGGTCTTCCTGCTTTTCTCACAATAAGTGCGACTAAAGAACGGGGAGAATACTTCACATGCTCGAGCCCAACACGGAGGACTTTAAACTGTATCACATGTGTGAAATGGTGGAAGCCATAAAATCAGCCCTACCAGTTTTAATACGGACACACACACATGTCTTTGCCAACAGGCTTTTATTGTTTTTAACATCTGTCTTTGATTGAACTTTCTAAAGTAGACCACTTAAAATAATAAAGTTTATTTGTGTAAATAATCTTTACATTCACCAGTCTGTGCACACGCAGTCCACTCCAAAAGTTTCCACTCCCAAAAACATATTAAAGTAATTTCAGAGCATTAAAGAAAGACGTGAACAGGAAATCTACCACATATACTTTTCACTCACTCTAAAGCTGATCCTTAAAAATGACTTAAAAAATAACTATAACTAACTGTTAACACAAATTCATGGAGTTTTTCCCATTAGTAATGCAGCCAAGGTTTATCATTTTCTACAAGGTTGTTGAAGTGTTAAATCAAAATGCATAATTGCTTCCATGTTTGAATGGGTTACTGCTACAGCTAAATCCAGATATATATTTAAAGGGTCACAAGACAATTCATGGGACACAATAGTAGAAAACCGAAAAAGAGACTCACAAATACACACACAACTATGAAACGAGGCAAAACGAGCACAAAGAGACACAAAATTACTACAAAGAGACACAAAGGAACTACAAAGAGACTCAAAATAACTATAAAGAGACGGAAAAAGACTACAAAAAGGGGCAAAACCACCACAAAGAGGCACACAATGACTACAAAGAGGCAAAAAGTTGCTACTTAAAGACTCCAAAACGACGACAAAGAGACTCTATAATGACTACAGAGACACAAAATGGCCGCAAACAGACCCAAAATAACCAGAATGAGACACAGAGTGACTACAAAGTTACTCCAAAATACTAAAGAGAAACAAAATTACCATAAAGAGACTTTAAAACAACTACAAAGACATAGAAAATGACTACTTCAAGGGGCAAAACAACCACAGACAAAAAAAAAATACCAAAACAATACAGAGTTACACACAAAGAGACACAAAACATTACATATTGAGTCTGTGATTTGCTCCTATGGAGAGATGGTGGGGCCTTTAGCATGTATGTTTCTAGGGGCCTATTGTCTCATAATCAGCCACCCTTCTATCATCATCACTGGCCTCACGCTGGCCAAATGAAATCCAGCGTGTGAATTTGGTTAAACAACCTCCTGCCTTGAGAAATGTTAACTCGGGGAGCCGGTTCAGTCCTGTTGGAGTCTGGCTGAACGCATCAACCCAGAGCCTCCGGAGAAGACTTTCATCCGTTGCAGATGACCAGCCAGGCCTCGTGGTGTTTACTGAGCAGAATCTGGTCCTCGTTGCTCTGGTTGAATATGCATGGCTGTCTCAGACATTCCCTCTGTCCGCAATCCCTCCCCCTATCATTCCTTCCTTCTTATCCTTCCTTCCATCCTATCTCATTTGCCATTACATGGGATGCAGTTGATTAGTGCTGCTGGATGCATCTGTTTCCACTGCGGCGCCCCGTCTCAGCACATGCGTATCAATAGGCCCTCTGGTGCTGTAATTGATAATAAGGATCCAGTGTGTGAGCAGAAGAAAAACAAGGACGAGCTGCTGCCACAAGCATTTGTATTCACCAGTGACTCCAAGCCCGGGAGGAAGCCTCTGCGCTGGGGTAGATAATGAGGCAGCCAGGCCTCTGAGCCTGGGCTTGGATCTCCGAAACTTATCTTGGTGAATCAATCATGCCCTTTTCCCTGTTTAAGCCAAAGGGCAACAGTCTGGTAAACTCCCTTCTCCTCAAATGCTAGACCGAAGGTGGCGCTACACATGAAATGTCAAATTAAGTCAGTACCAAAGTTATGGTAATGAATCCTCTGGGGAATACGAATATGTGTATCAAATCTAATCTGAACTGCTTTGTGGCAGAAGAGCCCTCATATCACACCTCCTGTTGGTCTCAGATCTCATATCATCTCATATCGAGGTTGAGCATAATGACAGGTTGATGAGTGTTCTTGCATGTGTGAATGGGTCATTTCCTCTCTCGACCTCCTACACACACTCTTGTGCTCACAGCACCATGGCCAGGATCACCGGGTTTCCTCTCGACACATGTTGTCTGAGCCCAGAGGGATTTGTTGACGGTGTGATTTGACCTCGGCCGTCTTCTCCGTGTGTCCGAGTGACGGACGCTCAGCAAAACCACCGCGAGTGTGAGTTATCATTAAGCTGGAGGAATTTCCTCAGAAGTGTGTTTCTGAATGGAAAAGATGAATGCAGTTTTTCAAACTCACACGACATTGAGAAATGGATGCGAATGAGCTTTTAATGCAATTTTGTGATTCAGTGTTTTCCATTGAAATCCTGTGAGAGCTCGCTCTGATCTCTAATTTTCTCCAGCTGTACGATACTCAGATAAAATTGTGTTCTTGCACTCGTCTCCTCCAATCCTCTCCTCCCTTCCTCAACTCCCATCCCTCCTATTCGTCTCCCTCCTCTTCCTCCTACCTCCCTCCTCCTCCTCCCACGGATCGGAACAAGCAAAAAGAGTATACGCAAGGACACATCTGAGCCGCATGCTGTTCTTGTTTGCCTTTCCCAGATTGCTGCTGGCCCTGATGCTAGTGGGAGTTGGCAGTTCCCCTCATCATTTTATCTCCACTGTCAGATGCTACTGAGCTACAGTGATCTCTTAACCACGGTCACAGTCATATACTCACACTGACGTGACAGGTATTTAACATGTTCTACACTGTGGCTGCTTCATCGACGAGGTAAAAACACACAAATATATACAAAGATACGGTGAAGAAAACAGAAGCAGTAAACAAGCTCTGTAGCAAGGTGACTTTCTGTACGTCGTGCAGATCGTAGAGCCATCTGGTCACGAGCTGCACACATACCTTTTACTCCACACCTTTAAGCCATCGAACCACTACATGGCAACCAAAGGGCCCCACCAAACAAACAGCAGCGCAGCGCGGCTCTCGGCTGCTGTTACAGCGGCGCCCTCCTCTGCTATTGGCAGGTACTGCAGCGCTTGACCTGCTGCAGCAATGCCGCCCCCTTGCGCAGCTTCTTCTCTTGCTACAGTAGATCATGTAAAGAAATGACAAGCAGTGGCGGCTGGTGGAGAATGTTCTAGGTACGGCTGTGCCACATCCAATCAATCAGCAAACATCCCAGAATGATTTAATGCAAAAACATTAAGGTATCAAACACATATTACTACTTTGCAGTTAAATATTTAACCTTTATTCCAACATGAAAAAAAGTAGTAAATAACACTTTGGTAAACACGTCAGGACATCTTATTTTTGTCATCTTATTTCAGGACATCTTATTTGGAAGCATGTCTCCTCTGTCCAATTATCTTGGCATCTGACTGAGAATAAATTAGAGACAAGAGATGTTAGTATCGTGAGGAGGGAAGAAACAGACAGACATTTAGCTAACGTTAGCGTCAGTTGGGATAACCTCATCTTAGCTAACGTTAAGTTAGCTAACGTTAGCGTCAGTTGGGATAACCTCATCTTAGCTAACGTTAAGTTAGCTAACGTTTGCGTCAGTTGGGATAACCTCATCGTAGCTAAGTTAGCTAACATTAGCGTCAGTTGGGATAACCTTATCCTAGCTAAGTTAGCTAACATTAGCATCAGTTGGGATAACCTTATCGTCGTCGCTAAGTCAGCTAAGGTTACATAAAAGCCAATTAAATGTGTTGTTTAACTTTAGTTTAATTTAAACTAACCACAATGAGTTAACTAGTTAACTATCTGATCAAAACCTAAATTAACTTAAACCCAATCAACCCAGTAAACAGACTTCAACCCCTAGTTGGAGTTGTTGAAGTACTGTTATGTGACGCCAATGCTGAAGTGCCTTAAAACTGCATTCATTCTAATGGCCATCAGGGGGTGACTCCTCCGGTTACGTATATGTTATATATATATATATTATATTATATTGAATTAGTGGTATCCTGACTGCGGTCCCTTCTCTCTGCTGGGAGTCGCTGATGGTGAGTTGTACCTGGACGACGGCCACTCCTTCACCTACCGTGACAGAAAGGCCTTCTGCCTGCGCAGGTTCAGCATGCTGTCAGCCCGTCTGCTCTGCCGGTGAGTCATAGCTCACACCTCCTGAAGACGCATCCATTTTTAGACCACACATGAAAGGAGCTAAAAAAAAATCAAACAAACACACTTTTCTGTTCTTTTTTTTTGGTTCTACAAGTGACATGAAAGCCAAAAGCTGAAATGAACCTCAAATAGTTTGAATGTTTTCAACCTCCGTGGTGGTGCATGTGTCAGGTGCGGAGCTCTGAACTTACTTACATTCACAGTTGGACCGACATTCACAAGTTTGGTAAGTAAGTAAAGTTTATTTCATCTAAACAAATTAGATGTTTGTGCAGGAGAGTTTGGAAGCCAAATCAAAGTAAATAATAAATAAGGATAAAAAGATTAAGAAACAAAAAACTGCTAAATGTATTATTACATTTCAAATATAGACTTTTAGACACGATAACAGTTTATGGGATAAGTGGGCCAAAAAGGATGGTGAGTAAAAATGTGTCTTTAGCTTAGTTTAATAAAACAAATGGACTATTTATTATTTATTGTACTTTACTTTTTTATTCTGGCCATACTCGGTTCCTGTGTTTTTTTTTTCTTCTGTTATTTTTTTATGTTTTATCAATTACAACGTCACTTATTGCTGTGTGTGGATGGTGCTCTGTATGAAGCAATTTGTGTTACATTTTATTGGCATGAAAAGTGCTACACAAATAATGTCGGATTGATTTATTGGCTGATAATCAAAGATCAAAACCTTAAGAAAAACATCCAATATAAAGAGGCACATTTCGTCTTGAATGAAATCATCAAATGAAGCAGTTTGATACAAAGAATCCTGGAAATTGTGGAGTTTCTTTGCTATTCTCTGTGGCAACAGAACAAATAACAAGCGTCCAAGGCAAAACTTAAGATGTTTTCTATGTGTCACCAGGTGCTAAAGACTCCTCCGCTGCATCTGAACACACGGAGAGCTGCTGCGTGCTGACAGTGAGCGACCTGAAGCTCAGCGTGGCGATGGACCGCGAGACACAGATACCAGAAGGTTAACTGTCAACGTGTCACTGACTTTCTCTGCTCCGGATTCTTATTCATGGGAGGTAAACCTGCCACAATAGTTTCTATTGGGAAGTACAATGTATATAATATATATATTAAAACCTGCAAAAGGGGACTGAATAAACCACTCCATGATTATGTTTTAATTATTTAACTTTTTTGGAACTTCAGATTTACTTTTTAGAACCTTTAAAAAAGAATGTAAGCAAATCCAGTGACTTCTGCTTCATCGAGTACTGTATGTATTTAAAATATGGGTCAGAAACATCAAGAGAACAGAAGAAACAGTTTAATCTGTGAACAATGAGATTGTTATTTCTCAAGATTGGTTATTGATGATAATCAATTAAAGCTTTTAAAGTTGTGCAGTGAAAGTTTACTGAATAAAAAATTCACCAATGTGCAGCTTCTTCCTGTGACAGACCTTTTATTATTCTTTTATTCTTTTTCGTTCCTCAACATAATGACAAAGTATCTCAAAATACCAAGAAACCTTCTCAAAATAACGACTTACTTCTGAGATACTAACTCTTTATTTTGCATTATTTTTGTGATTTTAAGTCATTCATCTGAGAAACCGTGTCATTATTTTGAGGAGGTTTCTCATTATGATGACTTAGCTTTGAGATACTAAGTAATTCATTATCTCAAGATACTAAATTATTATTTTGAGGTATAATGAGTTACTGGATCTTTTTTGGAAATGGTTTTACATAGTATATAAATCAAGCGGAAATAATTTAATAACCCACAAAGAAAAACTGTTTTTACGATGTTTCATGCACTGATTTGGATTCGCTGAGACTTCGTCACGACAGCATTGAATAGTGATAACACCGATATATATTTTTTTCTATTTCCATCGCAGAAATAGTTTTTGTATTCAGTGTTTTTTTGTGTTTTTTTGACAGCATTCATATCTTCGACAAAAAGACCGTCACGTCAGACTGAACATTATGTTTCTTTGACCTTTAACCTGTAAGAATCACACTGGTGGTCATCGATGCTGTTTAACAATACCCACAACATGGGATTGAATTTGTACTTTGCTAAAAGATGGCTGATACTCTTCTTCACAGCATCGGCCTGCTCTCGTTGTGCTGAGACTGCTCAATGCTGAGCTCCATTGAGAATAGGTTTAAAGGGGTTGAATGCCTTCTGCTGAGGCAGGGCATCGACCCACCACTCTTTACATGCCCTCTGGCCCTTTGTGTCACCCAACAATGATGGCACCGGAGCACCACAGCACCACACGGATCATTGTCCAGGTCAGCCAATGGGAGCGCAGGTGGTTTATGTGATGTGTGAGTTTCTGTGCACACGTGTGTGTATGTGCATGGTAATGCAAAGGACGGTGAATGCATGTGGAGTCTTTCACGCCGAGCTTTTGCATCAACTCTGTGACGAAGGGAAGGGGGACGTCACGCAAAGAAAGAGCCAATCAGACATTAGCTGTTTGGATTTATGCCAGGGGTTTTAGGCTTGTAAGACTTTAGTACAAGTGGCAAAAGCCAGTTTTTAAAAAAAGGAAATAGTCAGCTGAGACGAGATGCCGTATACACCGTCCGGCTTTTTCTGTGACCGGTTGATCCGGGAACGAGAGAGGAGAGACGGGGAAGGGTCTCTGAACAAGCCCCTCCGCTTCAACGCCCAGGACTTCAACACGCTGAGGCAGGAGTGCCTCCAGAGGAAGACCCAGTTTGAGGATGACTCTTTCCCGGCCACCGTGGAGTCTCTGGGCTTCAAGGAGCTCGGACACAAGTCCAACAAGGTCAAGAACATCATCTGGAAGAGGCCCAAGGTAGGAGAGGGGGCGATTAGATCGGGGTAAGATATGGAGGGGATGGATCACACGTGTGGGATGGTGCGGATGGCATCATCGAACCTGAGTGGGAAACTAACTGCTGCTGTGGGGTTTTACCCGGAGACTCGGATGGGATCCATATACGCCCCGCCAGTCCCACACAGATGGATCGGAAATTAATTTTGTTCTTATGACTTTGTTTTGGCTTCGATGCTCTGACATGATGGATGTTTTATTGCGTATCTATTTAGAGATGATTGTAATTTAGCCCCAGTCAAAAGCACAGGCACCAGTCCTTAGACTCGCACAATCAGATGGTATGAGATCGATTACTGGTTTACTGTTGTTGTTTGTTATTGTCAACAGGAAATCTGTGAGAACCCTCAGTTCATTGTTGGAGGAGCGAGTCGGACAGACATCTGCCAGGGAGACCTTGGTAAATCGTGGCTCTTTACACTTCATTTTGTGAAACGAAGGTGGATTTTAATTTAGATTTTACACAATGACGGAAAGTTTCAATGACGATAGACTAAAATCAACCCCATCATAATGTTAATGAGATCAAGTAACAAGAAGAACACATCTGTGGAATGACAAAAGCAAGAGATCCACCTTAAAACACTGTCCCGTTGTTGCTTGCTGGCGTATTAACGGTTTCTAGGTGTTATTTAAACTCTCTGATTGAAAGAAAGACTCACACATGCAGTGAGGTGAGCTGTACATAATGCATGCAGCCACTCTCAGTGTGTTCATCATTCAGTCACAGTACATTCAGGCGGTTTTGGGGGCTAACAGGGTAGCAAATATCCCATCGATGCCCTCGCACACGGCCTCTCTCCGTCTGCAGCGGCCTCCCCGTATTGTGCTTAGTCTTTTGGAAGGGAATCCAACCAGCAGCACTTCTCATTGTTGTTCGGTTCAGGCTGCAAATAAAAGGGGCGACCAAAAGGGACAAAGGTCCTGGCAGACACTGGTAACCAGTCCCTGTTGAAAACGTGACATTGTCCCCGTCTGTCACACACCTGGACAAAATCAGAAAACACAGACGTCAGCGCTCGGCGGCTGTCTTTTCCTCCAGTAAAACAAAAATAGGTCCGGCAAAGAAGTCCCTGTCGTCTTCGGTTTTGTTGCGAGTGGAAACACAATGGGTGAAAAGGTATACATGTTCTTTAACGTGGCAGCTGACGAATGAAGGAAAGGCGATGACAGAATCTATACAGCAGAATGTCAATCAAAAGACTGCAGACAGTTCTTTTCATGTACGGTGTGTGGCCGTTAAGATGTGAGAAGTGTGTTTCATGAAATGAAATGGTTGTCTGTGTTCAGGCGACTGCTGGCTGCTGGCTGCCATCGCCTGTCTCACCTTGAATGAGAAGCTTCTCTACCGCGTCGTTCCGCCGGAGCAAAGCTTCTCCGAGGGCTATGGAGGCATCTTCCACTTCCAGGTCAGGAACAACCGTCAGGTTCACTGAAACACATGAGGAGGACTACGGCGATTAGTCTTAAACAGAGAGCGAGACACTGCAGGCAAAAACTCATTTCATTTACAGACTTTGGGCTATTTTGCCTTTCCGTTCCGTCCATACGTTCAGGGCTTTATTTGACTGCTTTTCCCCAACAGTTACCATTAGATAATCCCGCATTTGCATATTTAAACACAACATTTCAGAAAACTTGTCATGCAAAAAAACGATTGTCTTAATATAAGCCTTTGACTCTGACATGTTAACAAAATGAAACAAGAATTTTGAATCTGACTTTATCCAATGTTTACATCTGGGAATGTATCTAAATGAGCACATATGTAGTAAGATAACGTCTCATTTGCATATTTAAACATACAATTTTAGAAAACATGAAACAGAAAAATAGTTTCCTTAATGTAAGTAATCAACCAGGGAGGTTTGATGGTGATGTCTACTAGTTATTTTATTTGCCCTGTTCAGTGTCTCTCCTTAACGTTTGCAGAAGTTGGAGGAACATCTTCTCGTCCTTCGTCCTCAGCGTTGTTTCTCCTTCTGTCCTTCAGTTCTGGCGTTACGGCGACTGGGTCGACGTCGTCATTGATGACCGCATCCCAACTTTCAACAACCAGCTGGTCTTCACGAAGTCCGCAGAGAGGAACGAGTTCTGGAGCGCCCTGCTGGAGAAGGCCTACGCCAAGTGAGTGCTGAATTACTCTACTCTGCTGGGGAGGAAAGAAGAGCTGCTGTACTCGCTGTCCATCTATTCCATCTCCATCAGATGAACATTAAAGCGTTCATCACAACTTATATTCTTACTTTTATTTCAATTCACAACATGTCATTATGTGACAGGAACGCCCCTTTAAGACTTCCACAAAGGCCTCTTCTTGTGCATCCTCTTCTTGTGCATCCTCTTCTTGTGCATCCTCGTCTTGTGCATCCTCTTCTTGTGCATCCTCTTCTTGTGCATCCTCTTCTTGTGCATCCTCTTCTTGTGCATCCTCTTCTTGTGCATCCTCTTCTTGTGCCTCCTCTTCTTGTGCATCCTCTTCTTGTGCATCCTCTTCTTGTGCCTCCTCTTCTTGTGCATCCTCTTCTTGTGCATCCTCTTCTTGTGCATCCTCTTCTTGTGCATCCTCTTCTTGTGCCTCCTCTTCTTGTGCATCCTCTTCTTGTGCCTCCTCTTCTTGTGCATCCTCTTCTTGTGCATCCTCTTCTTGTGCATCCTCTTCTTGTGCATCCTCTTCTTGTGCATCCTCTTCTTGTGCATCATCTTCTTGTGCAGCCTCTTCTTGTGCATCCTCTTCTTGTGCCTCCTCTTCTTGTGCATCCTCTTCTTGTGCATCCTCTTCTTGTGCATCCTCTTCTTGTGCAGCCTCTTCTTGTGCATCCTCTTCTTGTGCCTCCTCTTCTTGTGCATCCTCTTCTTGTGCATCCTCTTCTTGTGCATCCTCTTCTTGTGCATCCTCTTCTTGTGCCTCCTCTTCTTGTGCATCATCTTCTTGTGCTTCCTCTTCTTGTGCATCCTCTTCTTGTGCTTCCTCTTCTTGTGCATCCTCTTCTTGTGCATCCTCGTAGCGACTCCGGCAGCCTCCTCTCTCCTCCAGATGCGTTTTAGGAATTGAAACGTCCTTTCAAGATGAGTTTGATTTCCAGGTCACAGGAAGGTGGAGGAGAGAGGAGACGCGGAGGCACAAAGTAAAGAAAGTAAAGAAAGAAGCAGTCTGTCTCATATAATACGCCTTTTGTTTGGCATGCAAACACACTACTGCTAAAGGTTAGGGCTAAATGATGACGGGAGGTGAAAAGTAACTTTATTTAACTGGGAAAGTGTCTCACTAAGATAACAAAATCAAGGCCAAAGGAACCCAGATGACTTGTAATAGGATTAAAACATGGGTCTAAAACATAAGTCTATGAATGATCTTTTTAATAAGTCTGTGCTCTTATCTGTTTAGGCTGCACGGCTCCTACGAGGCCCTGAAGGGAGGAAACACCACCGAGGCCATGGAGGATTTCACTGGTGGAGTCACGGAGTTCTACGAGATGAAGGAAGCTCCCAAAGAGCTCTACAAGATCATGATGAAAGCTCTGGAGAGAGGCTCCCTCATGGGCTGCTCCATCGATGTGAGCCACACATTACATACAGGACTACGACTCCCTGGTTCATAACTGATAACTGCTCCGCTGTCATCACCATCAGAGGAGACATTTAAGACCAAACTGAAAAACCTTTGTCTCACTGAAGGTTTGCTGCATTTGTACGCACACTTTAAAGTGATGTCACGCTATATTGAATACACCTGAACACGTTTTTTTGCCATGCAAAATTGCATTGATAACAATAACAATGCTAATAATGATAATAAACTGTATATAGCGTGTTTCAAAACAAATGTTACAAAGCGCTTTACATTAAAACATTTCAGGGGTGCAAATAAAATCAGACTATTAAAATAATACAAAAATATATTCAACGTTAATACAATGAAATGATAATAATAACAAACAGAAAAGACATGCAGGAAATAAAACAGTGTGTTAGCATTCATAAAAAAATAATTGTGAAAGATTCTGATAACTATTTGGTAAAAACGTGTCATTTATATTAGTTACTGAAGAGCTTTACTGTAAATAAGCTGCTCGTTGTGTTTTCAATATTTCTCCACTGTGAACGGGTGCAACATGTACTGTGTGTGTCTGCAGTCGCTGGTTCCCGCCCGCTTTGAGACTCGCACTGTGACGGGGCTGGTGAAGGGTCACGCCTACTCTGTGACGGCAGTGGAGGAGGTAAACAATGACAAGTGCCAGTTTGAGCTTCTAAAACAGATCATTTCAGTTAAATACAGTTTCAGTATGAGTTCATCTCCACTCCAATCTCCACTTGTCCTGCAGTGTAAACCGTCTCAGCACAAGGAGTCGAAAGTGCGTCTGGTGCGCCTCAGGAACCCGTGGGGTCAAGTGGAGTGGAACGGTCCCTGGAGCGACAAGTAACCATCATTCCCTCTTCATTAAATCTTTTTATTGTCAGCCCTACTCTTCTGTTACAGAGCTGCTGAAGATGGATGAAGGTCTTAAAACCTTCTTTTCCATTTATTCAAATAATCAAACTCAAATCTTTATTTAAATCTAGGGGAGCACAATCCCACTTTTTCAGTCCCGATACTGTTACCGATACCTGGCTGCTGATCCCACACCGCTGGTTTATTGGGAGGAAACATCAGGCTTGACCTGAACATCGCTTTCTTAACTTTGGAAAAGTTTTTAAAAGTCGTTTTTAGACGTGAACTTGTTGGCATACGGAGCATGAAATAACTCCAAACAGTTGACGTGTAATCGAAGACGTGAGCGAAACGAATTGAGCCCCATCGTCACCAGAGATGCTCCGAAACTGATGTTGGACGTTGTTCCGATACAGACTCAAGAGCTGTCTCGTGTATCGTGACGATGGTTCGGTCTGGTATTAGATCCCATCACTCTAGTACAACTTAAGTGCATTCATATCGATATATGTATTTGTTGTATTTGTATTTTAAAAAGTTAGGAAAGAAATGATGAAGTCAAGCCAGATGTTTCCTGACACATGAAATAATAATCTGATATCCAAAGCCCATGCGTCAGTATGGTGACTGAGGAGGTCTCTGATCCAGCTGCGTGTGTCCGTATCGGCCCGATATCAGCGTTCGATCGGTGTGTGACAGCAGCCCTACTGGAATCAATCGTCACTTCAGGCGATTTCACTATTTCCCGTCCTCTCCAACAGCTCTAAGGATTGGGCCACTCTCTCTAAGACCGAAAAGGAGAAGCTGCAGCACCAGAGTGCCGAGGATGGAGAGTTCTGGTGAGACGCACGTTTTTACGCTTCAAAGGATCCAGATCCAAAAATCAAACAAAAGATCTGCACCCTGTATTAAAAGCATTGACCTTTATCGGTATTTGGAGAGTCAGGAGCTGCACTGTGCTGAACTGTGATGCCAGATGTTCGTGTTCTGATCTCCTCTAGGATGTCATTCGAGGACTTCAAGAAGAACTACACTAAGATCGAGATCTGTAACCTCACCCCCGACGCCCTGGAGGAGGACAAGATCCACAAGTGGACGGTTTCTGTGAACGAGGGTCGCTGGGTGAGAGGCTGCTCTGGTGGGGGCTGCAGGAACTACCCAGGTACCTCCGTCTGCAGAACAACACAGCATCTTACACCAGCAGGAGATCAGTCACCGTGTCCTCTGACGTATCGATGTGTTGAATGCATGCACGGCCAGTTTAGTCTATCGCTAACAGAGAATACAGAGAATCAAATATGAAGATCCTCTATTTTCTGTCTATCTTTAAAAGGCCATAATTATATTGAAAGAGCCTGAATGGCTCCTTTTTAAATCGTAGATTTGAGTAAATACTCAAAACGTAATAAACACTATCGCGATGTATTTAAAGAACAAGGCGGGAAAACACTCATTTCAAAAGAATAACAACCGAACGCTAAATGTCCTGCAGACACTTTCTGGACCAACCCTCAGTACCGCCTCCGTCTGCTGGAGGAGGACGATGACCCCGAGGACAACGAGGTGGGCTGCACCTTCGTGGTGGCTCTGATGCAGAAGAACAGGCGGAAAGAGCGCAAGATGGGCGCCAACCTCTTCACCATCGGATTCGCCATTTACGAGGTGTCCTGTTCTTAGTCGCCGCCGACAGCTTGTGTGACAGACTTTGGGTCAAGTGTGTTTGTTTTGTTTTTTTTTACATTAAGTTTAAATATCATCATGTTAATTCATTATACGGCACTTTGTGGCATGTTCCATCATTCTGCAGCATGCATTAATATACATAAATTGCATGAATCATTTAAGTTTTTTTAATTAGCCATGTGTTCTAGTTCTGATGCACATGTTTAATACATTTGTTTTGAATGTCCCTCTGTCACCATGAGAGAAATGAGCTTTTAATTTGCACCCTTATGACACAAACACTGACGTCGCCTCTGTTTCTCTGCAGGTGCCAAAGGAGGTAAGGAAGGTGTAACCTCTCAGAGGAGCAGCAGTTTGCAAGTTGATTACATCCTGTTTGTTCTCTGTTTCCATCTTTTATGATCACCACTCATTCCTGCACACCAGTGCTAAACTGTGAATTCTTTCTTCTTCTTCTGGTTTCATATTTCTATCTTCTATGAGTGTTGGAACTGTCTCCGTTCAGCATCTGCTTCCCGTTCCAGATGCACGGCAACAAGCAGCACATGCAGAAGGACTTCTTCCTCTTCAACTCCTCCAAAGCTCGCTGCAAGTCCTACATCAACCTGCGCGAGGTGACGCAGCGCTTCCGCCTGAGCCCCGGGGAGTACGTCATCGTTCCCTCCACGTACGAGCCGCACCAGGAGGGGGAGTTCATCCTGCGAGTCTTCTCCGATAAGAGGAACACCTCAGAGTGAGTGGGTGAGGGCGAGCAGGGGCGCGAGCAGGGGCGCGAGCAGGGAGCGGGTGCGCTGCGTCTCCCTTGTTAGAATAACATACTTACAGGTAGATATGTTTGGTATTCCGCTGATGTTTCTTAGTCGGGCTGGGTATTAAAATGCATCGCATATCAAAACCATATTGATCATTGGCATCTGGTTTTGACGCACTTATCCTGAAGACGTCAACATGATTATGTTTCTTCCATTTTCTACCTCACAAAGAGTTGCAACACCGGTTACAGCTGAGGATTTGAACCTTTGATTAATCAGTCGATTCACTCGATTAATCCATCAACCGGTTGTTTTCCCGGGGAGCTAATGAAAAGTGTCAAAGGGTCGATGTCTTCGTTTAATTGTCGACTAAGACAAAGTAATGCAGCAGTTACCCACATTTGGGAAACTGGAACCAGCAAATATTTGGCATTTTTTAGTTAAGAAGTGACTCAAAATACTTGTTTTTGATTAACTGACACTGTTGAACGCTCCCAATAAACTTACATTTCAAAGGTTTTGTTTGAAACCTGACTCGGCTCTTCGTCCGGTGTAGAGGAATCAAACGAGAGCTGGTTAGAAACGTGATGTTTAACTGTTTTAATTCCTCTGTACGCGATGAAGAGTCATTTCAAATGTTACTTTTTTAAATATAGTTAAAGAGAAGTGTTGCGAGTCTTTGTGAGGAATCACAACTACAGTTTTTGGACTCGAGACAAGAAAGATGTCTGTGAATTATTGACATGTTTTTTATATTATTGACTACAAATATCCCAAAAGTTACATTATTGAACCCAAAACTTTAAATACAGCCAAATGTCCATCAATACCCAGCCCTACCTGTTGATATTAAATAGCAGCAGGATTGATTTAGCCTAGAAAAGACCAAGTTGAACAGTCGAGCATGTGCATTTTGTCAGTGTGTGTGTGTGTGTGTGTGTGTGTGTGTTCATGAGGGTGGGCTTGTGTCGGGGTGCTGGGCGGGCGGGACACAAACCACCAAGAGCAAACAATTTTAACAGCGATTTGATTTGTAGAACTGGAAGAAATCGGCCCCAGTTCGAAGCTGTTATGGAATCTTTTTTAGGACAAGCGACTTCAGATATGGGCACGATCCGGTAAACTTTTCACAAATATTCAATTCTGCATATTCAAGCAAATCAACAAACACCCGCCTCCCTGCAGCTGTGGAGGACAGGCAGCTCTGAAGGACCGGTGGGACGGACAAGCTGCTCGCTGTTGGGAGCTTTGAATCACCAAACATGCCTTTAGATCGAACACGGTTTTGCTTGTAAAATAACATTAGTTTTAACCTGCTTGAGCACCACAAGGGGTGTGCGGGTTAATCACATAGTCATTGATCAACTGACAAACTCACTCAAACACCATCTGACTCAAAATGAAGAAGAGGACGCCTTCGACTACCAAGAAGGCCCGAAATAAGAACAAACCAAGAGAAAGCATCAGGTGGTACTGAACTAACGCATTCTATTCACAGCTTCATTGAGTGTCAGTGGAATCATGTTTGATCTTTCAGTCCAATGTGAGTATGGGACTTTAAGGAGTTATGTTTTAAGCACACTGCGCTCAGGATGTCACCGCTTGCTTTGTCACCCGATGAGAGTAACGAGATTGTCGTAAACAGATGAGTGGTCCTGATGAGATGTTGTTGTCACCATCGTGACTGCTGTTTGTTCGTCTTCACCCAGGGAGATAGAGAACAGGATCGAGGCCGACCATCCCGTGGTGAGTGTCCTTCGTCTCTTTTCATGACTCGGCAGAATTGGAGCTTTGTCTCGTCTTTTTTCTTTAAGTGACGGGAAAACAGCCGCAGAAAAGAGTGCAGTGTTCTGGATCACCCAGCCACATGAAAACATATGAAAGCTATTTCTGCAATATCGTCACCCGGCGTCCTTAATCCTTCATAATAAATAATAGAAACACACTTGAAGGCAGCTCTGTACCATGCAAAGAGAGTTTTTCACAAACTTGATCTCCACATGCGCTTCCTTGTTTCTTCATCTCTTTCCACTTTGTGGCTCGGTGACGTCTCAGCCGGCGCCGGCCTCAGCGGGGGAGGAGAGCGAGGAGGACCAGCAGTTCAGGACTATTTTTCAGGAGATAGCCGGCGATGTGAGTACAAGAAGTACAGCGAAACGTCCAGATGAAAAATAACCACTTTGTGTTTTCAAACGATCCGAATGAATGACTTCGCCGTCTTCTACCTTCTCGTGTTTTTGTCTTTTACAACTAATTCACTAGTTCAGGGCCCCACCTCGGCCGGGAGAGCCTTAGTCGGTTGTTTGGAGAGTTTGGGATAGTTGGTGGAGGTTAGCCTGGATGAAGCGGTTTGGGGAAAGGCTAGGTTGAGGGTCCACTAGCGGCTCCCGGGCCTTGCAGACTCCCCGGTCCATATGGGACAGTGGTGACTATGGAGGAAGACAACCTTTAGTGGAGTGGTTTAAGAGAGGGAGGGAGGGTGGGGTGCGAAAGGCGTGGCAAGCCGAGGTTTAGTGTCAGTGGGTATTTGTAGGAGTGTGGCCGGAAGAGGGGCAGTGGCGGAGGTGTGGCCCTGCTCCTGAAATTCAGCTAAGTTTTATCTCCAATAGCTGACGACTTATCGTGGAAACATGCGCAACAATTGTCAAATTTTAATGGGCGTCTTCTTCTCTCTTCTTCTACTGTTTCCTCCTCCGCTCGGGTCGCTCTCGCAGGACATGGAAATCACAGCCAACGAGCTGAAAAACGTTCTCAACGGCGTGATCACCAAACGTGAGTCCAGTTCCATCAAAATAACTTCATTTATTGGTGTACCCACATATTTCAAAAGGTATTTCTGGAATTGTTTCTTTTACTTTCATGCTCTAATACAGTGCATGGCCTAAGTGCCCACTTGAAATCTTTTGATGAATGTATGTATTGGTTTCTGTTCATGGTCTCAGTGTGCACTTCAAAGATTAAGATGTAAATCTGGCTAATATTAAGATGTAACAAACACAACCGGCAGAAATGGTAAAATGGTAAAATATTGGCCGTAGTTTGGGCCCCCCAGCTCCAGATAAAATGCATGATGTTAATCTATATCAGGGGTTTTAAAAGTCTCATTTTAGGTCCAAGTCTGAAACTGGTTCATAATTATACGACGTTAATTGGCGTCTAAGTCTCGCCCCGTGTCCCTGCCGCCCCTCCAGATAAGGACCTGAACACAGAGGGCTTCAGCCTGGAGAGCTGCAGGAGCATGATCGCCCTGATGGACGTATCCTTTGTATCGAGTGCATCGGGCTGGCTGTGTTGTCTGTAGGAGGCACAACCCGCCGAGACCCCCGAACGGGGTCTGTGGTGGACGCTCCCCGGGCCCGAGGCCTCGAGTCGCCACACGGACACGGCGACGGGTCACATCGAGGACAAACGCGCTCACGTTTGGCATCAGGCAGCAAGCTTTAGACCGCCGACTACACGAGAAGACGCTCGATTACTACACAGTCCGCTGGAAGATGTATTCAGATCCTGGTCTTCAGTAGAAGTGCGAGTACCACACTGTGGAAATACTCCACTACAAGTACACGCCCTGCCTTCCTTAAGTAAAAGTATTATCAGCAGGATGTACTTACAGTATTAACAAAGTACTCATTGCGCAGTAAAGTCAGTGTTTCACCTTTATATGATGTTTCTGCATTCATATTAATGTGTATGTTGCATTTTACTGCTGTAGATCAGGAAAAAACAGATTCTCCTGTTGGGAACTTTAATCTACAGCAATGCATCATATTCTATACGATCGTCATATGTTTCCAGCTGATCCAAAAGGGATTTTTAAAAATAGTTTATTCAGCTTTATGTGACACAAAACAGGTGAACTTTAATAACAAAGTCAGTGTGGGTCAAAGTGCCAGGACAGGATGTTTTATTACTATCAGTTTACTAATGTACATTCTGGAGAAGAAGTGTCTGGCTGCACCAGTATTCTATCAGTGGATATCCACAACACACGAGATAAAGCCCTTTCACATCAAATAGTCATCAAGTGATTGTTTCCTGACTAAATATGTGACACGACTTTGGTCTTAACTGCTCCTGTTTAGATGGACGGGACAGGTAGACTCAATCTCCAGGAGTTCAGACATCTGTGGAATAAGATCAAACAGTGGCAGGTGGGGATGCAGGTTTCCTCTCCGTCAGCGTTTCCCTCTTTTATTCACTCGCAGTTAAAGTCAGTCTGACAAGATGCGTTCGCTACCAGCAGCAGTTTAGGCATCAAATGTCCCTCTTGCTCTCTTTCAGGGAATCTTTAATCACTATAACGCCGATCAGTCCGGTAGCATCAACAGCTACGAGATGAGGAACGCTGTCAATGATGCAGGTAACCACTCTTCTTCTTCTTCTTCTTCTTCTTCTTCTTCTTCTTCTTCTTCTTCTTCTTCTTCTCTTATTTCAGTTCACCCACATCACTGAAAGACAAATAAATAAAAACCCAAAATATCTGAGCGGCCAGACAGTTGAAGGATCTTTGTGTTTCTGGTGAACTGATCTCTTACGGTTGTTGTTGTTTACAATGTTCAGTGGAAACCTCTTACAGTGATCACATCTGTCCGGGTCAAACTCTTCATTGTTAGCGGATGATTATTCTAAACAGTTTATTCCTCTTTTTCTTTATTTCTCATACTAATTACCATAATTGACATTTGTATATTTACTACATTAATATAAATGAAGTATACAGCTTCGCTATATACTTAATCACACTTAATTGTTCAAAATAGAGCTTTTCAAACTACTGTGTGTGGTTCAAATACGCTATAATATAGTTATTGTACTGTTTAAAAGATGAAGCTTACTGTCGTTAAAACAGTATTGTGATGTTTGCAAATAGGCCTGAAAATACACAGTAACTGTATCAATGCTGAACTGTGAGCAGAGTTTAAAAACAAACATACAACAATAAAATGATGCATCATGGGATGCAACATTTTGAAAAACCACGACATTGAATCCTATTTTGTGGCGTAAACGTGCACGTGTTTTGTGGGATTATTTGAAAGTGTGCTTGCAGATGAACTCACCCTCTAAATGTTCTCTTCACTGTACAGTCATGTGTCTTGTGTCTCGCTCAGGCTTCCGCCTCAACAACCAGCTGTACGACATCATCACCATGCGCTACGCCAACGAGGGCATGAACATCGACTTCGACAGCTTCATCAGCTGCCTGGTTCGGCTGGAAGCCATGTTCAGTGAGTCGGCGGCAAAAACGCCATCGCTGTTGTGACTTGCGCTGGAGAAAGCCGTTGTGTTGTTTTACTCTGAACGTCTGTATTTGACTTGTTTTGTCTGTTCAAAATGAGGCTTTTATGAGCCTTGTTCACAAAGTAGGGCTTTCACATGCCAACTCATCAGAAACAGGTTTGTTGAGATAAACATAGTAAGAACAAATTCCAAAGTTCTGCAAAATTCCAGAGAAATAAATATAGAATCGAAAAATGTACAATACAAATATGACAAAATATTTAAGGAAAGGTGTACAATATATCTCACAAGACAGGAGAGCGAGGTCAGCTGTGTCTGGAATCATAAAGCATCTCCCTCGTGTGTCTGTGTAACTTTCGGTAGTTTGGCATCTCTAAAGGGCTCTTAGATGAAGTGGGTCACACTTGTGTTGGTGTGCCGTGTGTTCTCTCAGGGGCGTTCCAGGCCTTCGATCAGGATGGAGATGGTACAATCCGACTCAGTGTCCTGGAGGTGAGTGTGTGTTCCCGAGGACTCACTTGAATTGTTGCGCTCATTTTAAAGGGTCATCCATCGTGCATGCTTGTTTAAACCGCCGGACTTATTGAATCTTTTCCGTCTTCAGTGGCTCCAGTTGACCATGTACGCGTAGACAGACCCGTCTTCCTCCAGGTTAGCTCCACTCCACACGAGGACCAGACCTGCCAGCCTTTACCTCAATATTCAGTGTGCCCGATTGTCCTTCTCTCTCATCCACTCCACCTCCAGCCTCCCCTCAGCTCTGCTCTTTACACTCCCAACATGTTCACCATGCTTCTTCCATTTCATCTTTCCTTCATAGTCACCTCTCTCTCGGCCTTTTGCATTTCTCTCTCTGCTCTCGTCCTTCCATTATCATCGAAATATCAGTCGATCCTTTCAGCCATTAGCCTTTTTTTTTTATTTATAAAGTCGTTCCAAACTTTTCTCAGGCATCAAACACACACAACCTCTTTTTCTCTTCTGTCATAATACCTCACAGAGTTCCTCCTACAGTATCACCCCACATCTGTCCAGTCGTTCAGCTCTTCAGTCGGATGGATGAGTTTTTATTAGAGGTTACAAATATGGATTTGACAGAATATGGCTAATGGGTTGGACTGCAGCTTTTTTGTGAATTTTATTTAATTTTTTTCCTATTAAGGCTTTGGTCAAATGAGTGTACTGCATCTTTAACCGAATAAATAAATAAATGTAAAAGATAAAGAAGACACACAGTTGTTTTATGATGTTGCACCATTTTTATTGTTATTGTTAACAATGTCTAAGATTGCACTTTCTTAAAAAATATCTCTTCACATGTTTAATAACAACTTGAAAAAACTTGAAGAAACTCAGGAATGCCAGGTAAGAGATGAACTGCATGCTTTCCTCAGACATAAATAACGAGCGGATGAAGTGAGTTTGGAAGAAACGCCGGGTTAACAACCGAGAGAGCTGTAGTCGCGCCAAACCGGTCGAATCTGCCTTTTCAAATGTGGCTTTGTGTTACCAACTCGTCTGTTTTTAGGGGGTGAAGTATGGCATGGGAGATGAATCCTAATTCTTCCCTTCAAGCTCCTCCCATCTACACCTCCGCGCAACACCCTTCACCTCCACACTTCATTAGAAAACTATCTTCACTGTGGAAAACACAGCTCTGCTTCCTTCTGCTCGACGCTCCAATTATAAAATAAACTCCCCCAAAAAAAAACATCTCTAAGAAGCAATAAAAACAGTCACACTCACTCGTGAACAACAGGGTTAAACCACTGTCCACATTTAGGATGAATAAACCCACATGGATAAACAGGAACACACACACACACACACGCACACGCGCGCACACACACACGCACGCCTCTGTTATCACTGCAAATGTAAATTCTCTAAAAGGCATCTTCAGGCCAAGTCACGCACCAAAGTCCCTCAACGGCTTAATATCACTGAGCAACAACAAAAAGACGTTTGTTAAAATTTGTTTTCTGAGAACAAAATTAAAAACCAGAAATAAATAAATAAATTTGTGTCGCATCAATGAAACTCCTTCAACACGAACAATCACACTGAACTCTAACGCCGTCTGGGAAAACTTAAAATGTACTCGTCGTCATTAACAGAAGGTCAACTTGAGTGAATAACGTCAACTTTAATAGGTCGCTCCACATGACACGTCACAACTGCACTACAACAATAAAAACATCTGGGAGCCCATGCCATAGTGTGACCAGCCTGGAGGACGAGTGTCGCCTTCTGTTGCGGTTTCTACAGAAAAGCAGAACAAATCCCTCGGATACCGGCAACGCTGAAGTTTCTTCAATAAATAAAAAGTCACGTGTTTCTTTGTCTTACTTTGGTCGGTGAAAAGAGGAACTGCAGTGGTCAGACAGAGAGAGAGAGAGAGAGAGAGAGAGAGAGAGGAAGGCGTGTTTCTGCAGAACGTAAAAAAAACAAACAGCAGCACAACCAAGCCTCCTGTCATCAGTGTATTATGGTTGGATTCCAACGTCGAACATAAAAGGATGGAGTCGTCGGACGCCACTCGTCAGGCTCAAACAGGAGCGCTGCGAAGTCAAGTGGGTCCCAAAAACATCCCCCCCCCCCCAATATGGGAGGTTAAAGACAGCAGAGGAGGAGAAACCCTTAAGCCTCCACTTCAGTCTCCTCGGCATGTTTCTGCATGTGCACCAGCATCCCCTGCAACAAAGACACATCCTCTCAATCCAACACCAAAACATGCTCCTCTACGGACGTTAAAAGACTTTGAAATGCTGTTTTTTTTTTTTAAATACCTGCTTGAGGCTGTTGCGTGCACAGATAAACTCGTCACACTTTTTCCAGCGACATTTGTGCACCTGGGAGTTGGTGCTGGTGTGGTCGTTGACCAGGTGCTGCTGCAGATGCTCCATCAGGCCGAACACCAGCGAACAGCCGTGCCACTGTCGACACGAAAACACCGTTAATCACCGACACCCAGCACGCCCGCAGATCTGAGAGACCTCTGCTCATCTGCTTCGCTGTCGAGCTACACAGCGAGAATTTACCCCCCCCCCCACCCCCCGTCCCTCGTCTCACCCAGCAGCGGTAGTTCTGCATCAGGTTCAGCTTGACGGCCTGCACGCTGCCGTCGTAACAACCGGTGTAGATCTGAAACACAAAATCAACACAAATAAGGGATTAAAATCCGATCTCTGAGTTTATGTTTATCATACATGTTAGAAAAACACATCAGCTGGTTGAAATCTAATTTAAAAACATGTGGCAGAACAAAAAACTAAATATTTTCACCATGTTTGGGGAGCCAATCAAATCATTGAACACAGTTAGAATTGATGATGTCTAATGATGTATGCTCTGGAAGAAGCAGCACTCTCACCATGTTCTTGTGCATGGCCATACACATCACCATGTCCTTGTGTCCCCCGTAGATCTGCAGCTGGTTGTGAGACTGTGGAAAGAACAACAGGTTGAAATCTGATTCCACACCCGAATGTAAATGAGCCAATTGTGGCTAAAAGGCCAATATTATGTAGAGACAGAGATGTGTTTAGGATGCCGACCTGGAGATCGTAGACGCGCACCAGTTTGTCCAGACACGCGGTCACCATCACCTTCCCCAGGACGGATACGACGGTAACAGCATGACTGTGGCCCTGGTAGACCCGCACCAGCTTCCCTGTCTGCACCAGCGGCACGGAAACACAAAGTGCGTATTAATTAATTAATTAACCGTGGCCTGCGTTTTCAAAGGAGGAATCATAAACATGTAAAAGAGTGACATTAAATCCTCGTGGATAAAGAGATAGACGGGGTGACTCACATGGATGTTGTGTGCGTAGACACATTGATCACTGGAGCCGCTAAATACCAGGTCGTTGACCACCTGAGAGAGCGACAAAGAGGGAGTCAAACATGAGATAATAGAGACAGGGATCAATATTCAGTTATTGTCTCAGATAATACGCTGGTTTTGGATGGATGGATGGATGTCTTCAGTGGGAAAAGGAAGCAGTTGAGGCTCGGGTTACCTTCATGCAGAGCACGGTCTTGGTGTGGCCCTCCAGCGTGCGCAGCAGCAGGCCGCTCTTGGCGTCCCTGACGCTGATGGTGCAGTCGAAGGAGCCGACCAGCAGGATCCGGCGGGCTCCCTCCTGCGACGAGGCCAGGCAGCTCACGGCTCGCGGCCCGTGGCAGTCGAACACGTCCATCTGCTTGTTTGTCTAAACAAAACCATCGCAAAACCAAAATAGTCACGCCGTTTCACCTTTCCCTCAGCGACAGAGCGCCAACAGAGATAAATACATGTTCTGACATGAGTCGCAAAAGACAAAGCAAAGCAGCGAATCGTCCCGTTGAAGAAGCCTTCACATTTACAACAATGCTGTGTTCGCACTTGCTTCCCTCACCTTGAGGTTAAAGGTCACCACCGTGCCGTTCGCCAGACCAGCGTACAGCATCTTCCATCGGCTGTGGAGGCAGAGGACTCGGTCCGACAGAGAGAACTGCTGCTCGAGCTCTCGCGTCTGTGGACGTGAAACAACGTCGACTGAGTGCACTTGAATGCGTCGCAGAAAAGGATTTCCGGGTGAAGAAACGGCGCTCACAAACACGAGTAACAATAAAGGATGTCCGTAGCTCAATAATAATCCTGTCGTGTGTTTGTGATCACAGGTGTTTTTACCTTGAGATTGTAGCAGCAGATGCTCTGGTCACTGGAACCAGAATAAAGGCGTTGGTGCAGACTGGGAGCCGCCGACACCACCAGGCAGCTGACTTTGGAGCCGTGGCCCTCGAACACGCCGACACATTTATGACTCTGCAACGGCCAGAAAATACAAGTTAGTCGGGTTTCTGCCTTCACAGATAAACACCCTGACCCTTGACCCCCCCCCCCCGCCCTGACGACACCCACCACCAGGTCGAAGGCTTTGACGGTGCGGTCTCCTGAGCACGTGTACAGCACCCCGTTGTAGATCTGCATGGCGGTCACCGCCTCCTGGTGGCCCTCGAACACCCCCTCGGTGGGCAAATCCTCCTCGCCGTGGTCAGAGGAGGCGTCTGTGAAGCACACAGAGAACAAAGATGAAGAGCATGTCGTACGCGGGTTTGCATGTTTTTCTCTGGATAAACATGTAAATGAGACCAGCGATCGGTACGCCTCAGGATGAATATACGCGTTATCAGAAGGCTGTGTCTATTCACACAGCGGCACTGAAAGTCAAATAACACCTCTATGAATATCTTGCCCATAAAAAGTAATTTGGTCACTCGGAGGGTCTTTTTTAAACCTGCTCAAAGAGGACGGCATTTCTAATCCTGGCTGCTCAGAGGGTGGTGCGAGTTTTAGTTTTGGCTTTGTGTTCAAACATCAATTCTACCAGCGTGCCGCCATCACTCCAAAGTTTCCTTCATTGCAAAGAAACATGATAGTACAAAAGCAGATATTAAGGGATTCGTCAGGTGAGACAGTCGGGTTTCTCTTTCCAGCGCTTTGACAGAAATATTTATGTCACTATTAACGTGAACAAACGAGTGCAAAACTACAAATGCCTTCCGGGAGAGACTGTCTGAAGATGTGCGCTTGTTATCCACACATTAGAACAATATCGTATCTCCCTCCCTCTCTGCTACAGCTGGGTTTCCACTCTGCGTGTCGTACGGACGTGTTCCGAGTAGAACCCGCCTCCTCCTGGAACAGGAACGACTCTCTAGAGATGAACTTACCCGATGAGGTCTTCGTTATCTTGGGCGACGTGGTGGGAAACGGCAGGTCGCTGTGTGGAGAGAAGAAGGGAATGATGAGTGGTTTTAGTTTGGGTTTCATCCTGAATGATCTGTGATTAGACCTCGTACACAAGATCATCACGGGTCTTTAGCCGGTCTTATATCTTTTCATTCTGGAGAAGTGTGTACATAAGATTTAGTCCTCGGGTTAATACATATTTATTAATTTTACGGCTGTTTCCAGAGGTCGAGAATGAGTCTCACCTCTCGGATCGACACACGTCCATGTCACTGGTGGAGGTGACCTCGTTGCAGGCCAGGCTCTGCGTCCCTGGTCTGGAGGAGTCCGGGACCTGAAGCGGAGGGGAAGCTGGAACCGGCGCGTCCACGTGGGGCTGCTGACAGGCCGCGGTGACCTCCATGCTTTCTTCTGAATCCAAGTTCACCGTACATTCGGCGGGGGCCGCCTGGGGAACTGACTTGAGGTCTTCTTTCTCAAGTTGGACGGTGGGAAACAGCCGCCTGGAGGCCTCCTCGCCCTCCTCGCCCTCCTCGCCCACCTCCATGTTCACGTCTCCCTCTCTGTCTTCCGAGGGCGGCGTGGAGGTGCTGACCACAGAGCTCCCGCTTGGTCTCCTGCGCGGTCGAAGCCACCTCTGCCTCAAGGCGTCGCCATCTATCTCCGTGTCGCTGCTCTCGGCCAGCTCCGCCCCTTGGGCCTTCTTCAGCACCTTCCTCTTCTTCAGCTTCCTCACACGCTTTCCGCTCCTCAGTTCGGACGGCGAGGCGGGCAGATTGAAGACGGGGGGGGGCTCGAAGGAATGTGTGGCTGCAGAGTCAACAACGCTCCCCGCCTCAGAGCTCCTCCTGCTGGCTGGGATTTTGGAGTCGGGCAAAGGGGCGAGGCAGTTCCTCGATGCCTGTTTGGCCTTTTCCATCGTCTCAACCAGACCCGATAAGCTCTCTTTGCAGTCTGCAGGGTCGTTGAAGTTCTCCCAACTCTGGTCTGGGGGCTGTTTTGTTTCAGGAGATGGCTGAGAATTAAGGGCCGGATCTGCAAGAGTTTCACATGCGCATGGATCAGTACACTGTTATTCATTTAATTTGAGTTATTGAACAGTGGAAAAAAAACTGGCAGGAGAAACCCCATGAAAACAGCAAAACACATCTTTGAGGTCTGATGTGCTGAATGCATCCCGTTCCTCGTTAAACATCATCTGGGGATATTTTGGAGAAAGCAATCTTTACATCCATTTTTGCTAGATAGCGGTTGTTTTTTGACTGCATATAACTGCCACCATCTGTCCATAAATGCATGAAGACATCGGCAGAAATGTACTGTGAGGTGTTACCTGGTGGAGAGGCTGCAGCAGGAGCGGCATGCAGCTCTGGAGTGGTGCTGTGAGCACAGTGGGTTATATTGTCCACTGGGTCCGACTCTGAGCTGACAGAGACAGGAGACTGAGGCTCCTGCTTGATAACTACAGGCACGAAGGGAAGGCTGGAGGAGGGCGGGGAGGCGGGAGGACCTGGACTGGGGGCAGCAGCCGCGACAGAGGGAGGCAGCATGGAGGACGGCACGCGGGGCTCAGCGTCTACTGAATCCATCTTTTCTTCTTTCAGTTTCACCTGAGGGGCTTCCTCCAAAGTACCTTGTGTATGAAAAAAAAGTTGAATTAGTTTGTGGTCACTGGCAGGAAAAGTTACTGTTGAATAAAATATGATTTCATGTATTTCATAGTCCTTACCTTGCATCCCTCTAAGTAACTCAATGCGCTTGTTTCTCAGTGTGCTCATCTCTCCAGTCACCTGAGTGAGACAAAACCATCAAAAATTAATATTTCTGCTCGTAAAATAAAATAAATAAAAAAAAAATTAAATTTTTTTTAAAATAAATAAATAAAATAAAATAAAATAAAATAAAATAAAATAAAATAAAATAAAACAAAACAAAATAAAACTAGAAGCACGAACTAAAGTAAGAAAAGCAAGGGGCCTAAATATGTGAATATTTACCAAAATACTATCCCTATCACACACACACAAATGAGAACTTACATATGTAACCATGGTTCTTTGCCCATATAGTACATACAGGTACCCTTTAAGACGCCCTGCACTACCTCATCAGTAGATGTAATGACGAGGCTGCCAAGACAACCAACACTCGCTAAAGCTCAGTAAACTGTGGACATCTGCTTCAACTGCGCCGGCCACAAAAACTAGGCAACTCTCCAGGAGAGAACTAACACTTGCAAACTAAAGCACACTGACTTGCTCTTGAATCAACATGCTTACCTGCTGTTTAACCACCATGAGGCGCTGCACCTCCATGTAGGCGGCCTCCAGCGCGGCCCGGGCCTGGATCAGACTGCCGTCCACCGTCTGCAGGGAGCGACTCAGCTCCTCCTCCCGCAGAGACACGGCCAGCAGCCGGTCGATCTGTAAACGCTCTGCACCAAAACACACTTATGAAAATCGTCTTTGTGATCTTAAAAAAATGAACTTGGATCAGATCAAGATCGACGCTGTCAAATTATTCCACCAAAAGCATTGAAATTACATTAGCTGAGACAATATAGTACAAAGAAAAACATACTTCAATGATGCAACAGAACTCACAGACACGTACCTCTTTTGGATTTGACTTTCCTTCTTTTGTTGTTGTGTTCCAAGCAAGACGTCTCCGCACTTGGGACGTCCTACATGGAAGAAAGAAAAGAGTCACACTCTTGACTATATTAAAGTAGACGCCTGCAGTCGTACTCCCCGAGACCTGTAAACACACTAGTTCCCCTTTAAGGCCGTGTCCTTTACTCACCCGAGCTGCTCTCCGCCTCTTTCCTGTTCCCTGGCCGTCGTACAGCTCCGTCCCCGAGCTGCTGTCCCCGAGCACCGAATCAGACCGCTGGAGGGCCTTCACAGACGTCACAGACGTTAGCTTGTCTGGCTGCTTCGGTGCCTCTTTAGCCTCTGACTGGTCAAGCATCTGCTCCACCTCTTGCTGATGGTCTTTGTTCCCTTGAGCGAATGTGGGATTGGGAGAAACGTTGGATCCCTGCTCCTCTGAGCTGAGGCCTTCTCTTTGTTCCGTCTCCTTTGACACGAGGGATGTAAACAGGCAGTGAGTGGAGGCCGGGGCGACGCTGCTCTCTGATAAGGAGCGTCTTCGGGTGGTGGGGACGTCCACCAACGACTCCCACTGGAAACCCTCCAGCAGGGGAATGCCTTCTTCCTCCTGGCTCTGGTCCTCCTGGTCGATCGGCACCATCTCTATGCCGAACCTGGAGGACATAGAGGACATAACGTGAGTAACTGAAATCAAAAAGAACTTTTGACACTCCAAATGTAAGATCGAACATTCACCTTGGCATGCCTTTCCCTTTGTCTTGCTTCTTCCTGACCTCCTGATACACCTGGTCCCAGTTCACATTGCGTCGAGACCCAGAGGAGCTGAGGAGCTGCCGCACAGTCGGTTTGAGGCCCGAGTCCTTTTCCGTGTCACTCCTCCGCGACTCGCTCAGGTTTCTCACCCGTCTGGCAATGTTGAGGTTGGGCTCGTGGCCACCGGTTTTGCTCTTGGAGCTGATGTGTTTGGTCAGGTCACGTTTCAAGACGGGAGGCAGGTCGAGTTTGGACGGACCTGACGCGTTTGAACCCGACTCCGTCTGAGCCTCGCCACTCCTGGAGGTGTCACTCTCTGAGCTGTGCCCGGCGTCAGCGGCCTGCATGGCGGCTTCGTCTGGGGCCACCGGCCGCGTTTCCTTCTCCGCTCTCCTGCTGTTCTCCTCGTCGTCCTGGCTCGCGGCTGCGGGCTCTGAGCTCTCCGCGGTAGAGGTGCTAACTTGCAATGATTGGAGGAACCGGCTGCTGTCTGACGACTGCAATGCAGGCTTCTCCAGCCTGACGGGGTCCGGCAGATTTGGTTTAGCTGCTTTCTGCCTGTTTTCTTTGTTCACTCCCATCTGACTCTGTACGCGATCCCTCTGCTGCTCCTCCGCAATGTGGAGAGTCACTTCCATCCTGTTGTTTCTGGAGCTTTCCAAGGAGCTCCTCTTCTCTAACACAATCTGTCGGGCTTTCTTGAGGGTTTCTGGGAGCTGCCGTTCTTGCCTGGACTGAAGGGGCCCAATGAGTGGAGCCTGAGAACTGAGTCCGCTCTGCTTGACGGTTGCTTTTGACTGTGCGAGCACTTGACTGGAGGCCTTGCAGAGTTGTGCTCCACTGTTGAGACCAGGAAGGGAGGACATCGTCTTATCTTTTTGCGGCAATGGCTTATTTGCCTTCTGATTGGAAGGACCAGATGTGGCGCTCTGGGGGGCATCTCTCTGAGCACTGCTGCTGCTTCTACTGCTGCTGGTACTACTATCTCTGGATTTGGTTTGGGGGTTCGTTTTCTGCTTTCCTGTCTCTCCCACACTTTGTCCACTTGAGGTCAACTGCCCCGGTTTCTGCTCAGGTCGGGATTGTCTGTTAAAGGCACTGGTTTCCCGGGCCGTATCTTGTGTCTGGGGTTTGGGGACTTTGGCGTACTGCTCTGATGGGTTTGGGTTGGTGTCCTTATGTGGTGCAGATTCAAAACCCTTTGTGACTGGATAGGGCGACCAGCGGCAGGCTTTGTCCAGCTTTGGATTGCTACCGAAGGTCTTAGAGCTCTTACTGTTGTTGTGGTCGGGTTCTGCTGTTTGCCCCTGGCCGTTCTGAAACCCATCACCCTGCGGACCTCTCTGCTCGTTGCCTGTATTTTGAAACTGGTTACCCCGGGCTAAAGAATTGGGTGGAGGTGGATACGTAGGACACGGCGCGAGAAAGCTCAGGGGCCGGCTCCTTGGCGGGTTCTGGGAAATATTGTTTCGACCATAGACCCCGTTACTGCTGCCTCCGTTGCTGAGCCAAGGCAGTCGACTTCGTTGATTGCCAAAAAACGAACCCTGATCCCACTGCTTGTTGCCAAACCCTTCCTGGCAATGCAAGCTTCCACCAGCAAACTCTCCAGATGCCCATCTTTGAAAGTTGGGAGGCTCCCGAGCATGCCAGGTGGCGCTCTTTCCCTGTGTGCCGTGCTGCCAGGGTTGTCCCTCCCCTGCGTAGGCATTATATTGGTTGCCCCCGTACCAGGTCCTGCGGTGACTGGATCCACTGAACCCCTGTGATTGCTGCTGCCAGGCACTTTCCAGCCGGTAACGCTCCTTAGTTTCTTTTAACCTCTGCTGAAACTCCTCCTTTCTCCTTCGATCGTCTTCTTCTTTTGCCAGTTTTGCAGCAGCAGCAGCATCCTTTTGTTTTCTAAAAAAAACAAAGACAGATATCAATATGTGTCATTATCTTTCACTACATTTTAGCCTGTTTTCCATCCTTTTGTTTCACTCTCAACAGCATCCTTTCCAGCCGCAACAGGCAGCTGTTTTCATGAATGATTAGATGCATGTGTAAATAGGCAACTGCCATATCAACTTTAAAGGTGATGTAGAATGTAGAAGTTGTGTCCGCAGCTTGTTTCTGCTGCAGGTTTGAGTTTTCAATCCTAGAACCACAATTATATACATCAAAGGAAAATATCTGTAATTGATTCCAGGGCAGTAGGCGAGTGCCTGTACTCTGTGTGTGTGCGGTCATGCTTTTATTTTAGGCTGCAGTCCTGACATACGACTCCAGCAGCAGCTCAACTCGAAGCAGCAGCTAAAACAGGCCCGTAGGCTCCACCGAGCTAGAATGTGACTATACATGGCGCATGTACACAAACGACAAACACGTGAGCTGTCACTTACATTTGTGGTTAAATCTTAACACATTATTGACAAAGAAAGACATATTGCAATGGAAATAGATTTGCCTAAACGGCAATATCTCTTTCTGGCCCTGGACTAGAGATCAAATGCCATGTTGACAAATATCAAATATGGTGTTTTTTTCGAAAACATTTTTTTTAATGATTTCTCATATTGACAAATTAACAGTTTATTAAAAGCACTGAAAAGAAAATGTATTTGGCAAACAGTATGTTTTCAGGAATAAACACCCTCCTTACCTGATCTGTTCTTTCCTCTTCTCGATCAGCTCCACCAGAGCCCGGTCGAAGTAGACCTCGTCGCGGTCGCTCCCAGCGTGCGTTCGCTCTGCGGCCTCCGCATTCTGCTTGTGCGTGGGGCTGGAGATGTGGCTGGCGTAATCAGTCAGGCTCGCCACCGTTACCTTGCACACTCTGCACTCGTGTCCGCAGTCCCTGGGGAGGGAAGGCGAGAGCGGGCGTTCAATCGTTCCTTCGGGCATTGTTCTGACCTAGTCAGGTTCTGTTACTTATAAGTCAAAATAAAATCAGGAGAGGAGAATACTCAACAATCCTTCAAAGATAACTTGTCCGAATTCTCTATGTGTCACAGATCAGGAGGTAGCTAACTTGTAATTTTCTCTTGTTCAAAAAAATCTTCCTGATCTTGTTTTTTTTTGTTTTTTTTTCTTTCTTCAGCGGGTCATAGGCGGCAGGGCGAGGGCAGGCGGAGCAGCCGGGCTCATCTATAGCTGTTTTATGTCCAGCCAGCAGAAGCAGCCGTGCAGCACAGCACCGGGACGCGTGGAGGGGAGAGAGGCACGGCGCCCGCAGCCTAGTCCTCTTTCATGATGGTGTCCGCTGCGCTCTGAGACTCTACAGAAGGCGATGCCTGTATTTGACCTCACACTCCTCCCAGAGAGCCGGGCACCCGGCCCCCCCTCCAGCCTAGCATGTGTTATTAGAACGGGGCCTGAGCATCCTGCTGACCAATCCCGAGCAAAGCCTGCGTAACTGGAGCCTTGTGCAGCTGCTCATATCGCCTTCCACTTCAAAACCTCTCCCAAGTATGCCACCCCGTGACTCTGCTGGCTCCTTCTCAATTCTCTTTTTCAGATCTGTGTCATGGCATGCTGCCATTTTCTGACCCCTCGTGCGGTTGGCCAAGTCTTTATCCGTGAGATAGGGTTACTTTCATGTATTTGCCACGTTATTTCTCGGCTGCGGTGCTGAGAGAAATGCAACCACCAGACTTGGTGATGATGGATTCCTCTGCTGAGATTGCAATTTCTAAGTCAGCGTGAACCTCGCTCAGAGCTGCTTCGAGCTGTAGCTAAAGTTAAGCTTCAGCCATCCCCTTCCTGCAGAGACAGTTCTCTGAATCACCACGCACTCGTGTGAAACTATACCTTCTCTTTTAGAAGTCGTTGCGCTTGCTGCATAATGTTTGAATCTTTTCTTCATGCAAATTTACCCGACAGTCACGTTTAAAAAGATGCCATCTTTGCACATCAATGTTTGTGTGAAATCACAGTAACGTAGCAACAACTCCGTCCCTCCATCAAGTATTTTCTCCGCTCCAGATTCCTCCGTCTGAGCGACGGGCCACATACTTTTACTAATCTACACGGGGGGGGTCACAAGATAGCCAGTTGCCTTCTATCGGTCATGCCTGTTGTTCCGGAGAGATTGTGTCTAAATATATTTGCCGCGGTGGAGACAGCTGCCCGTATATCCACTCACCCGATAACTGTGATGAACACGAGCACGAGCACACACGTGCCCCATGACCCAAATACATTCGGACAAAACTCTTCGATCATTTAGCACCGACGTTACAAATGTGTTTAAAAATAGTGCATTGAAATCATGATAGTAAAACTCCTAGATCTCGTGGTGTCCATGAATATTTGGGAAAAAGAAATTGCCGATATTACTAATTTATGCAAAGAAATCATTGTGAAATCCTGAGTCATGGTATATAATAACATGACATCTGTGCATGTTGTGGATTTTTGGAGAAACGTCACAACAACTCACCGGCCTTTGAGCTTCTCCAGCTCGCGGTGATGCAGCATACTTCTCATGTGCTCATCCATCTCCTGCAGACACACGTTGAAACATAAAGTTTGTATTTGTATTAGCAAAGCTGTCGTTTTAATGCTTGAAAAATTGATTTTCTTTCGACTCAATTGATGAGTGCAAAAGATATTTAAAATAGTATAATAAACACAAACAGTCCCAACCAAATGTATAGAATAATGCTGAATTGATTGTAATATTCATTTTGTAAAAAGAACCTGTGTAACTCCAGCGTCAATGTAGCGCCTGAATGTCTCACGTGAAATAATACAGCGTTTACAATTGTGATCGTGTGTGTCTGCGTTTAGGGTGAATTACCTGCTTGGAGGAGTGGACTGTTTCACAGAGGATGCACTCTCTGTTTTTCGCCATCTTGGAACACAGGATAAATCAGCTCATTACTGTCAATGGAGAGAATTAAATAAATAAAATGGTCTCATCAGTCACAGCGTACGAGGGCAAAGCAACAAACCACCCTGAATTATAAATATATTATGTGGTGAGTGTGAATATTGTGACGATCAAAAACAATTCTGTGAACTCAAGACTCATCGAACCAACACAGCGGAGGGAGCTCAAGGCTCATTTTCTCCAAACAAGCACACTCTTCAACGACACGCTTCGGTACCACCGCCCAAATGTCAGCGCAGAGTTCAACCTGGACACTGGTCTAATTCCAGTCTGCTGACAGAGGAGCTCTGTGGGCCGGAGGCAGCATCGGAGCTATATGTCTGGCCGTGTCGAAGGTTCACCAACAAAGTTAGAAACTACCGCCACCCACGGGTCAACGGCTGGTGAGGACACGCTCGTGGTTATTCGGTTTTTCTAACATGGCCTTCTCAAGAAGAAGCAACTGACCGTGTGGAGACCTTGCTCTGTTCTAAAATGTTACTGGTTTATAGATATTGGGATAAATATGATGTCTTCATAACAGCTTTAGTACCGTCTAAAACTAAACTATAACAACAACAAAAAAGAACATCTATATTGTTGAAGTTTAGGGCTGTAAAATATTTGACTGTGTATAGTCAGTAAAATCATCTCATGAGGAGGAACAGCTGCACACTGAAAGCAGCTCCAGTAATTAGTTTATCTATCAAGTAATGGCCACATACACCTTCTTCAAGCAACAATCTGATCGTCAGTTAGAGAAAATTATGCCATTTAATTGTCTCTTTGACCTTCTTCTTATAATTACATGCAGTGTTCTGTTTTCTATCTGTCTATACACAACTTTATTATCATTACCATCTTGGTGATTAATCAGTCAAACAGCGAAGTTTATCACAGAGTGTGTATAATAAAGACCATGTGTAAGGTCTCACCAGCCTCATTAGTTAGGCCTATATTCTGTATAAGACATGTCTCACAAAACCTCCATCAAATTGTCTCTTCACTTTCAAAGCACCAGAGGGCAGCTATTTATAACACCAGTGAGATCCCTGGGTCATATTTCCTTTCAGTCATTGAATCTCTACAGGGCAGCAGCAGGCAGGACAGTGAAACACACCAAATTAATCAGATATTTCCTACTGATACACCTATGGTATCACTGTTTGAAAACAGACACAGTAAGAGGAACATGTTTGATGGGGAATGATTCCCCACAGAGCTTTCTTTTGCAGACAGCATGCATGCAAAATGAGTCTTTGAGGAGTTAAAGAGATCTCCACAAATGTAGCATAAGCTAGCTAACTAGCAGAGAAAGAGAGATAGTGAAACCAAGTCTGCCCAAAGCGGTTTAACAACTATGGTGAGCGTAAAACTAGCTTAATAAAAAGATCAGCAGACATACGATTCGTTTATTCTAACAGAATTAACCGTAACTGTAAAGTAACAGCTATAGTTAGCTAACGTTAGCAAGTTAGCAACGCCATGCTAGCCAGCGAAACCGACGTTAGTACACTCGTAAGTCAATTATTTACTCCACTGTAAACGTGTGATGAAGTGCAGCTAAGACATAATGTTTTTGTGCATTGTAAATGCTGAGATATTACTGTTGACTACCTTTGTAACATCCAAATGTGTGAGGGGCTACTGCATGTTCTCATCCACCGCTGAAGCTAACAACAACATCCTCTTCTTCTTCTGTGGTGTTTAACTGCAACATCTCCCTCCTCCTCGCCCCGAAACTACAACCCGTGAGGCATTCAAGAACACCTCACACCGCGTTCAGTGTTTACTGTAAGTGTACAGGTTTAGTGCAGTAAATATATTACAACTTGGTGCCGTTTTAGCCAGAATAGGTAAATAATGACAATAAACACGAAGTTTATTAGAGCTCACAATTATAGTTAAGACTCCGTATTATGTGATTATCCATACTTTGTTAAATTGGGATGCGTCAAGCAGCAGGTGCGTTCATAACACATTAAGGTCGTTATTCACCACAAAATTCACAAATATAACATTTTATTTTCCAACAGTTCTAACAACATAGCGTGTGCTAAATACAATCTTGAAAAACGACACAATTAAGACATTCATTCAAGTGAACTTTAACAACAATTAATATATATTTTTTACATTATTTTCAAATCAAAACAAACGACAAAAGACAAAGTTTGGGCAGCACAGATTTAAACAAAAATAAAACAGCAGATCACTCCGACAGAAGAAAAGTAGTTCAGCATAATCCCTTTAGAGTTATCAATATATTTCTAATGCGTTGTGACTCAAAAGGGATATTTTCTTGAAAGAAAAGGACAGAAACATAAAATACTCCAATATTCCCTTTATAATACGATTATAAAATCCAGCAACGTTTTGACCAAAGTTCACATTTTCTTAGTTTTACACATGAAACAGACAAACCTTAAAGCATCGTTTATAAAGCTCTCAAACCCGAAAACATTTTGAGTGCCTCAGCTTTCAGCAACAATCTTTACGTGTGTACAAAGCATCTTTTGAAATGCAACAAGTAGCAATTCACTAAATTCTTGTCAAACTGGTTATTATTTGGAAATGATTAATCCATCAGTTAGAGCATATCCCTGTATCTATAAAAGATGTTATGAATAAATATTCCCTAGAGTGGAGAATATTTACCAATCGTTGAAAGATTATTAAGTATTGACCTAAAAAAAATCATAATCTTGTGAAAATAAAAAACACTTGGATAATTCGGATCTTGTCAGATTGTGTCATCAGTGTTTTTCTGCAGGACGTTTCAGGTTATTTGGTTCAGTTCCCGAGTTTTGTTCCTCAGATGCCTCTTACGCATTCTGATTATCCACTGAATCGTGAGTTTGGCAAAATTTGCAGCCTTGAAGAGAGCCATGAAGACGCCACACAGAATGGCGACGGAGTTCCAGGGATTTGCCGTCACGATCTGTTCGGAAGAAAGCAAAGTTGTAATACAGACTGACGCACTGACACAGACAGTTGTCATCAGGATAAAATGTCCAGGAGGACTCACCAGTCGGATTTCTTGCATATAAGGATCCCGCCATTCAAAGACGGCGAAGAAGAGCTGATTGGTCTTCTCTGATTCGGGCCTTTTGTCATTGAATTTCACCACAGCGGACTAGAAGACCCAACACAAACGATTACATGAACGCTTCTAACATCACCACGTGTGTTAGTAGGAGTACACTGGTCGCACATAAATACCTCCTGACGAAACTCGACAGCTTCATTGTTTTTCCCAGACGTCTTCACGAAAGACATCTTGACCCAGGTTCTGAACCCTCCAGAGAAAGTCCACATGGAGTAATTCCTCTCACAATCCCTCATGAAGTGTGATTTATTCGCACTAGAGAGTCAGAAAACACAGAGCACAGGTGCCACTGAAAGTAGAATGCATGTATGTGACCGAGTCAAATCTTTGTTTCATAAAGCATCAAGTAGTAGATACACTAAGTTGTCACGGTTCACTAAATTGGCGTTTAAATGACGTAAATACTTCCCTGTGGAAGGTAACAAGCGGTCGGTGCATTATTTATGTTGTGATTCTTTTCCTCACAAGGGTTTAAGCAAAACAAACACCAGGAAAATCCGATATGACCCCAAACCATCAATCAGACCAGTCAGACATCACAGGATCGTCTACACTTGTGTGTTTGCGGTTACCTGTCAATCAAGTCACTAAACTTGGCAAAAAGCATGTAAGTGATGGCGCTGAAGTCCTCTTCTGTTTCATTGTGACTGAACTGCATGAAGATCAACTCCTTGCTTCTGACGTCAGTTGGGCCGCGGACCACCACAGCTGTTTTCTGTGGGAGCGAATATGAGAGTCAGGCCTATTTATTGATCTTGTTGTTTTTCTTGTTGACAAAATATAATATGCAAAGAACTCAGGTAAACATCGACATTACAGAACATATGTAGTAGAATATACATACACAAGTATATATATACACACAGTTATAAACAAACTCAATCAGCGGTATTAGGGAAAGAGGTTCCATTATTTTCAGTGACTGAACTGAGAAGGTAATTACATTCAAAGATAAAAGGTAAAAACCAAGAGTGATGAAGAAAATGTCTGTTTATGAATAAAGAAATCAGCGCATAAAATAATGACGTTAATGAAATGTTCAAGAGCGCCACAATCTGGACTTGCATAGCAACAGAATAAACTAAAAACTGGCGGCTTCAAAAAAGGGAGGCTGACCTCCGTCTGATTGGTAAACGGCCCGAAGTAAGTCACGTTGGTGATCCGGCAGTCTCCTTCTTGAGGCGTTCCCGGGTCCACTAAAGGTGGGATGTGGTCGTGGTCGTAATGTTTGCAGCTCAGCAGCCGAGCTTTGCCCGGATACAGAGCGATGCCTGCGCAAAGAAAAAACAGAAACACACACATGATTATCAATGAATCATGAGGTCGTGAGACTTAAACACAGCAGCAAGCCCTTGGACACCGATTGGTTGTCTACTTTGGAGTTCTACGATGCTCAGTGTCAACTCAAGCCCCGAGTGTACGACATCAACACCATGATGAAAGTTGATATCGTCATAAACCTTTTAAGAGTCCTGCTTTCAAATAATGGGGCAGATGGCAGCAAGTCACAAAACAAGACACATTGCATGACATGAGAAATAACAAAAATAAAAGTCGTAAAATGAAAGTAAAATGAAAAAGAACACGGTTACTAAAACACATCAACGTTGGTATTATTAAGTCTGCAGTCATTTAGAATCACGTGTTCTGTAACGATGCCGGGTTTATTATTGATCACACACACTGGGGGCCATATCAGAAGAGCTGTTCATTATTATGTATTATTATTATTACCTGTACATTATTCAACAAGCTGACATGAATGAAGCTTTCTAATCTAATCTAATCGTTTGGATTCACATCCAATAAGTGTTAGCTTGTTAGCTAGCCTAGCTAACATGGTATCTGGCCAGCTAGCTGCCGTTTACCGGTAATTGCTTTATTGTTCGGCTGCATAACACGTTGTAATCTTGAGTTCAAAGGTGCATATCAACATTAGCCTCACATTAGGTTAAAAAAAAGTTGAAGACCGGACAGCTATAATATATTGTTCAATACAGTTTGTGTCTATTAATTAGTAGCAAAGGTGCAAAGTATGCATTGACCCACGTGCTGAACTTAAGTGTAATTTTGATGCACTTCTCTTGAGTACTGTGAGTATTTCTATTTTCTAATCCACTACATTTGAGAGGCAGATATTGTACTTTGTACTTCACTACATTTATAGTTATTACTTACATAATAATAAGGTTTTAAAGAAAGAAACATGTTCTAAGTTGATTAAAGGTCTGCCCGCTCAAGCCCTCACCCACAGCGGTCTGATCTTGATTAAACAACCCAACAGTATATAAAGTTATTGAACTGGCTCCACCTTGACCAGCTGCAACATGAAAATGCTGGCTACGTGTTTTACACTCTGGAATAAATCAAAATATTACTATAATATAAATAAAAAGTACTTTGAGTCGTTTTTAGATTCCTGCATTTTTTACTGACTTAAATAAAAGATCTGAATCTCTTTCTGGCTGTTACCTACTAAAGCAGCCGTGTGTGATGTTTCTACGAACCTGGTGCTGAAAAGGACTCGACCTCTTTGTAGGTGACGGACATGACGGGGTGGTTGAGTTTCTCCAAAAAGTCCGAGATGGTCTGGTAGGCCAGGAACACCGCCACGCCCGTCAGCAGCAGGTAGATGAAGATGAGCACCACCGTGAAGAAATTCCTCAGGCAGGTTCTACTGAAGCTCCTCGTTGGACCGTTTCCCCGGTTGTCGTCCTCTGGAATGAAAGTGGGCCAAACTAGGACACTGAAACCCGGACGAACAAAACCCTGCTGAATGTGTTAAATGTGAGTCTGTGAGACGCTCCAGGTGAAAGTGTCGTCACACAGCAGGTCATCGTCACCTTGTGAGTTGCCGTCGTTGGGCTCCTCGCGCTCCAGGTCTTCAGTGGCATCGTCAAAGAAGCCCGGAGACTGTGTGTTCCCTTCATCACCGGCCTCATCCTCATCATCATCAATGAACTGTGAGGTTAGGAAAGGGACAATGACGCGGAGTGCAGTCGCACCAAAGAAAGATCGTTCAGTCAGAACTCACTTCTACTGCACAGAGGGAGATATTGCACTTTCACTACATTCATTCGACACCTTAAGATTAAGATTAATAATACAAAATACAATCAACAAATACATTATATAGTATTAAGATCCGATAAGAGCTAAACTACCATGCAGTATAAATTATAAAGTGATTAAAAATAGCGGCTCCTTTACCAGCTGCGACATTGAAGCGATGTACACATTAATGCATCAATAATTATAATGCAATAATATAATGCATGTCATTCTCAAATGGGCCATTCTGCATAATGAGTACTTTAACGTCTGGTACTTTCACAGTACTTTGATACTTCTGTAGTTTTACTTCAGGAAAATTGTGAATGCAGGACTTTTATTTCAGGCAGAATATTTCTTGACTGTACAAAAATACAGTAGCAAGTAAAAATCCTACGAATATAAGATTTCAGGGAAGTAAAAACGTAGTAACTGCAAAATGTACATAACTTACTGAAGTAAAAGTACTTGTTGGGTTCATTTCAGAGAGTTTTTATTGTTTCAATGAATGTTCTTGATTGTTTTTAAATCTCCTTTTCTTTTGACTTATGTTTTGATGCTTTTAATGGTTTTATGTGAAGCACTTTGAATTACCTTGTTGTTGAAATGTGCTATACAAATAAACTTGCCTTGCCTTACATCATATTAGAGGAATATTATTACAGAGGCTTTAACTTTTTAATGTTGAAGTATTATATTTAGAAAGTGATCATGTGTTTTATTTGTAACGTCTTAATCAGTTAACGTAACTCCAGCTGCCGTGAAGTAAAAAAATACAACATTTGCCTCTGAAATGTAGAGTAGAAGTATACAGTAGCACAGAATGGAAATACTCAAGTAAAGTACCTCACGATTGTTCTCGAGTAAATGTACAGTTACCTTCAACAACTGCATTTTACTTGAATAAAAGATCTGCTTCCTCTGACAGCAGAGCAACTTTACATTTATCAGGTAAATAGTCCTGGTGATATTTTAATATATATATATATATATATATATATATATATATATATATATATATATATATATATATATATATATATATATATATATATTTTTTTTTTAGAGCAGACATAATGTTTGGCTTCTGAAGAACAGGTTGGACCTTCCACTATAATTTCCAGGCAGACTCATAGAAAGCATGAAGTCAGCTAATTTCATGTTTTAGGAAGTCGCTTTAAACAGCAGCCGTCAGCTGTACCGTCACATGATGTCAAGCGAGGAGGACAGTTAATAAACCCGCAGCTTTCTGATTATTGATTATCACATTACAAATAACAGCGCGAGTGTCAACACGAAGGTAGTTGACCTACCTCATGGTATGACCGGGATCTTTCGTTCCCGAGCATTCCTCTGCACTTCCTTCGGTCACAAAAAGCTATTTCTGCTCTTCCAGGTCAACCGGTGGACTATTTGTGCGAATTCTGAAAACTTATTTCAATAAATAACAGAGACATTTCAAAGGAAATGTAATCCAACCCCCGTGTTTAGGTCCCCGTTTTCCGCGTTACAGAGACACACACACACACACACACACACACACACACACACACTAAACAGTCATATTGGATTTGGCCCATCCCATCACAGCACCTACAGCCCGCGCTCCAATAGTAACACTCGTGTCCTTGACGTTTCCTGGTTTCCTTCCCCTCCCCTTCGATTGAAACCTTGTGCTGCCTTAAGGTGCACATTATGCAAGTCATTGAACATAAATACTTCATTCATTTTCTCCATAAACATTTCAGTAAATCTCCTTTAAACCAAGTAACCTACCTGTTGATTGACTGGTTCATGTTTGCCATTTCTCTCTTTATATTCATGTTAACTGGTGGGAAAAGCAAGGCAAGTGTATTCATATAACACACATGCACAAAGTAATATAAAGTGCTTCACATAAAGCATAAGCATGCAATAAAAAACAGAAATACTCTGTTCCAAGTAAATACCCTGCATTCAAAATGTGTTCACATAAATAAAAGTAGATCATTTAACTCATTATGCAGAATGGCCTATTTCAGAATAATGTATATTACGTTTTATGATTATAATGAATTATCCGTGTATGTGTAAGCTTCACTAATGCTGCAGCTGGTAAATGTAATCATTTATTAGTTTATTTAAATTATTTATTATTTATCTGAATCTGCAAAGTAACTTAGTACTGTTGTCAAATAAATGTAGTGGAGTAAAAAGTGCAATATTTGTAAAGCACAAGTACCTCAAAATTGTACTTAAGTACGGTACTTGAGTAGATGTTCTTAGATATGGGCTATTCTATCCTGACTGTTAAATGTCGGCAACATTAAAACAATAAAAAGGAGTTTGGGAAAAATTACATAAAGGGTGTGTGTGTGTGTGTGTGTGTGTGTGTGTGTGTGTGTGTGTGTGCGTGCGTGCGTGTGTTGCCTGAGAATCATGAATCATTACATAAAGTCCCTTTTGGGTGACTCTAAAATTTCCGACGGCATGTAAATGCAGCACCAACTCCAGAGTGCAGCTACAGGGAAGCGGATGACAAAGTCAGTCCGCTTCAAAGCGCACCAATCACATCACAGTATGGCAGCCGCGCGGCTCTGCGTCCTGGTTGTTGTCCTCTCTGCGACTGCAGCAGAAGACTTCCAATTGAAATACAAACCATCCACGAAACCTGTCCGCGTATTCACCGAGGAGGAGCTGAAGAGATACGACGGCAGCGTGGTAAACTTTATTTTCAACCCATAATCCATGCGTGCATGTGCGCGCGATAACCATGTATCTCTTTCCCGTTGTCTCCCCCTCCCTGTTTTAGGAGGGACACCCTATCTACATGGCAGTAAAAGGAGTTGTGTTTGATGTCACCAAGGGAAAAGGTAAACACAACCCACCACTCAAACCCTGAACGTTATTATGAATTATAAGACAATTGCCTTGTCACTTCAATGTGCTTTATTCATTCAAACAAAACTGTGACATGGAAGTAAAATGAACACATTGATGCCCACTTGAAAGACTTCATTTGAAATCTGCACTCTGACCAGACATTTGTCCACTCAAAATGCACAGATGTTTTGAATTGATATCTTATTTCACACACTGCAGGGTTTTATGGAAAAGGTGCAGCCTACAACGCCCTGGTAGGCAAGGACTCCACGCGAGCTGTGGCTAAGATGTCCCTGGACCCGGCAGACCTGACATCAGATACTGTAGGTTCAGTGTTTTTGTCCTGGAAACAATTCACCCAGCAGTTGTTTGGACCGCAGTGTTTCCCCGTGACAGTGTATTAGTTGACTCCCATGGGTGGGGAGCACCGACATCTGACACCCGAGTGTCGGCTGCAAAAACAGCATTGCATTTATAAACTATGCAACTGGACTGAAACTTCCCAGCTTCGTCTGAATGCACCACACACACCGTAGACCTGTCAGTCGCTCTGCTCTTCCAACAGTATTTTAGTAGACTTTTGAAAGGAAGAAGCAGTAAGCACACAAAGTCTACATATTAGAAACACTGCACCGGACGGGTAAAAGAAAAGACTTGAATCAATCAAGGCCATAAACACTGTAGAATCACATGCATAACTTTCTCTCCTCCTTCACACCAAGATGCACTTGATTCAGGTTGTTGGGATCAACAGAGGGGCGTGTTTAAGTTATTAGCTTGAAGAAACTGAATTCCTGACATCAATAGAATTATTAATGTAAGTAACAAGTATTAATGATTATTAATAACAACGGGGCACCACCCTGTAAACAGGGACTAATAACCAAACAATAAACTAGGTCTCATAATTAGTGGTCACTCGTGATGTCAATAGTCGGGTGCGACTATGCATTCGAAATGACAATGAAGGATGGAGTACGTACACTGACTACCACATCCAGGTGTTATTACATACATATGCACAAGTAATCACAAACAACTGCTCCTTAAAATATAATGGAGTTTATTAAATCAAAATAATAAATGATCAGATCAATTACCATAACAATCAACAAACGCCACCATACAGTTTTATGTGCCTAATACCTAAAACAAATGAATAAAATGAGTAAGGGGAATGGGGGTGGTGTATATAAGTATGTGGGTGTGTGTGTGTGTGTGTGTGTGTGTGTCTATGTATAAAAGAAAGGGGGGGTTCTTAACACTGACAGTCGAGAAACTACAAAGATGGCCGCTAGCCAAACGAGCAGAAGGGGTGGAGACTGTGGGTTAGAAGGGAGAGGGCTTAAGGTATTACCGCTGAACACCACCAGATGGCGTAGTCGAGGGACTTAGACAAACTGGGGGGAGGGGGGGTAGGCCTTAAAAATACTACCGTTGAACCACCACTAGATGGCCTAGTCGAGTGACTGGGGCAAACTGGCGGAAGGAGGGGGGGGTAGCTGTGTGTGAGCACGTGTGGCCACGTGCGTCGAGACAATGGGCGAGCGTTTCAACCGCCCTCAGCCGGAGCTTTATGTGTATGCAAGTTATCGAAAAACAAGAAGAAAATAACAGGGACGGAGAGAGAGGAACCAGAGTTTCTGCGTGCGGGGTCGCGTTGTAGTGAAAGTGTGTATCGCTGGTCTCACATAAGTGGTCGTATGTCGCCTCGCGAACTCACGACACTTATGCTGATAACCAGGGTTCAACACTTCACTCACAGAATTGATTCGAGGAAAGAGAGTAGTACAAATGAAATAAACAATCCCAGAGGACAAAGAACAAACAGGAAGCGGACAAACGCTGCGGGCTCGGCGGTCCGTCAGCGATTGCGCAATACTCAGCAACACTATAACAATGACTTAAACACGACACAACACGGGAATAATAACATATATATATCAAAACACCTGAATTAGACTTAGGTTAATTTAAGCTAACTTATGCCCAGACACCATCAATCTTACTGTTTGGAGCTTCTTAGCGACGAAGGAAGTGTTCATTCGTTGATGAATGAGTTGCTTGTCGGGAGGAAGAAAAAAAAGTCTTGAGGTGAGGCGTTGTGGTTTGAGCACAACGGGGCAGGGTTGCTGTTGCGAGAGGCTTTTTCACTGCAGATGAATAGGCCGGAGTATCAACGTCGGGAGGGACACGTGTCGAATCGTATCTGCCGGTAATGAAACGGTGAAGAATGAGGTATTCTCGTTCTGGTCCCGTAGCGTGTACACGAAAAAGAAGAGCGGAGCGCGGATGCGTTTCTCGCGGGCTCAGGGCCGTAACTCAGAATAACGTGGTCGGTTTCGGCCAGCGAAAAGCAACACGTGGGCACTGAGTTGAGTGGGGGTAGGGGCGATCGGTCCCCGGTGTGTCTTCTCGATGTACAGGACGGAGTCCCGGGGCGAAGAAGAAAGATGTCCGATGAGCGGCTGCTTTTAAACGGGTCTCTCTGCACAGCGGGAGGCTGCTTGTTGACCAATACAGAGTCCGCTTGAGCGGTGGCCGGAGGCGGGGTCATCTTAAAGGGGCGAGGATCAGATCGGAGGTCAGATTGTCACAGGACGGAGCCCGTGATGACCTCAGCCAGTCACCCGATGGCGCCAGACCCCAACAAGGTGATGAATTGAGGATATTTGAGACAACAGGATTTCTGAAGGACTTTAAAGTTCCACTTACTGATATTTGAATAGTAGGCGTAGCATGTGTGAGGACTGCTTTGTGTGACTGAATTGTCCTGTTGTAATTATGTTGTGTTGTACAAATATAATTTGTTCTTTTGTCTCCAGCAAAAGATGTCTTGATGTCAGTGAGACTTCTTGAATAAGTCTTAACTGTAGTATAAGAGCGCAGAATGAGTCACCAACTCAAATGTGAGAAACGATGATTTGATGGTAAAAACTAACCGTTTCAGCACAAATGACGAATAACTCTTTGTTTTTAGGACTTTCTTCACTTCCAGGCTGCCTCTTCCCGTACTTTTCTTCTTTTGCTCCCAACATGTTCATTTGTTGACTTACTGTAAAGATATCAATGACTTCAAAGGGCTTCATAGTCTGCTAATCAAAGGTCTTGTTTTCCATTTGTACATCCACAGACGGGCCTCACTGACGAGCAGCTGGAGTCTCTGGATAGTGTATTTGAAGAGACGTACAAAACGAAGTATCCCATCGTGGGCTACACAGCATCACGCATCCTCACGGGCGATGGAAGTCCCGACGCAGCCTTCAAACCAGAGGACCAGCCTCACTTTCAAATCAAAGATGAGTTTTAATCTCATCTTATCTTTTTGTAAAACATAGTTGTGAAAAAAAGTATTTTTGCTTTTTAAAATATTTTCTCTTCGACCAGAATCAGAGCGTAATATACCGAGTACAAGAGACGAGCAGCATGCATATGATACAAACACTTTGTATTCATATTTACACGATCCTCTGTTATCTGTGGGAACATCCTTCTCGTGTCAAACTACACGCGGTCATTCTGCACAGTGGAACTCAAATGAAGTAGAAATAAGCCAAATACCTTTTTGAGTGGAGAGGTCTCTCGGTGGTTACAGCGATAGCCTTTTATATTTTTCAGGGCAATAAAAACAAATAAACTGAGTGGATGAACATACAGGAACGTAACTTCATTTGTTCCGTAGAAAGACACAAACACAAAACACCATCGACCTATTTAGAAAAGGAAGAGTGAGCCGACAGACCAGATGTACTGAACGAACTAAACATCGCTCCTCAGATTCCCTCCAACTAAGGTTTAGTATGGCTGCCGCTAACTATGCTTTTCATCATTCATAGGAATGCGTCTTAACAATATCAGAAAATAGTGAAACATTCCCAGGACTTCTTTCCAAACCCATGATAATCTCTTCAAATGTCTTGTTTTGTCCAGACCCCAAACGTGTTCAATTTACAGTGGTTAAATGTTAAAAAAAAAAAAAAGAAAGCAGAACGTCGTCACATTGAGAAGCTGGAGCCAAAAGATATCTGGCCTTGTTGCTCGATACATTGTTGCTCGATACATTGTTGCTCGATACAATTCTTCCCATGAATTGCTTAAACTCTAGATTTCAGTAAAACACTTTGTCATTGAATGCACCGTCCAGCAGAGTATCTATGGAATTAACAACCACTGAATCTGCAGCTCTGTGAATGTTTTCTACCTTGTTTTTGTACAATTATCATTAAAGTCTGTAAATCTCAAACCTTTTACGTTTGTTTCACTTGAGTTCTACCGCTCACTGCTGCCGAGGCGTTATCTTGATGTGATCTGGCTTTATTACAGCTCATGACTCACTCGTGTCACCTCCAAGCAGGCAGCGCAGCTAGTACGTCCGGGCTTATAGAGCCCTGCATGCTCCGATCGAAGGTCATCCGTTCCGGTGGTGAGGCAGCTGATTGACTTGAGGTGGAGCCGTGCGTCTTGCCCCGCCGGACGGTCACCCTGGAGGTAAGTCTGTCCGTTTGCGTGATAGCAGCCGACTTGAACCTCCCACGTCACTGTGAGAACGAGTTCAAAGGACACAAGCCCTGCCCTCGAGTCTGCCGGCGAGAGCGGAGCCGCGTTCTTTATCAGGTGGAGATTCTGCTGGGAGTCGACCACTGCCGCCTCGGTCCGCCTGGGAAACACTTTCTTCTGCTGGAGCTCGTCCACCAACCAGAGCCAAGATGCCCAAAACAGTAAGACTCTCGTGATTTTGGTGAAAAGATTAAATGCGTCACTGAAATGTCTCTTCCTGGTTTAAGTTGGGGGGGGGGGGGTGTTTTTGTATATTCATCTGTCTAAATACTGCAGGAGAAACACCTTTAAAAAAACAAATTTAAGAGTCAACCATGTTTATCTTTTACCGTTTCGATCACAGATCATTTTCTATGTTCGAGCTTGTGAGTTGTTTCTAAGAGGCACCTTTTCTTCTTGGCATTTACTCATTAACCAAACGTAGAGTTTGACCCATGCTGCACACATTCCTGGCAGAAACAGTGTTACTGAAATGCTACTTCACGGAGGGAACAGTGCCGCATTTAGTCTGTGTGGTCGCGCAGAACGACCAAAGTGATTTTGTAAATGTCAAGAGTTAACTTTCACCAACAACTCATGACTGTTTGGTTTGACTGCCTTTTGATTTTATAACACTCGTCAATAATCAATGTTCCATCCTAAACGAAAGAATCCCCGATGCATTTATTTGCTATAAGTCCCTAATTCTCCCAGTTAGATGAACTTAAGTGTTCAGCATCAGTCTGTAGGTGAACTGATAAGAAAGGCCGGATTGTGCATTACGACTGCAGCGCTGCTTCTATTGACTCTCCGAGGAGAAAGCCCCTCTGAAGAGGTCATGCTGACGTCTGCCTCCGCGATTTCACTGATGTTAAACTAGCTTCATTTCAAACATCATGAGTCATGGTGGCTTGTGTTCTGGAAAATGCTGAAGACGTGACTCAAGAGTTGAACTCGGTCTGTAATTTGAACAGTTAACCAGTAGATACCAAAACAAATGTACACTCGACATAAACAGCCTCCAAAGTTTGGACCTCGAAGTGGAAGCAATGCATCGGCGGGACGTCGTGGAGCTAAGAAGTCATCTTGTGATCGTGGAAAGTGGAAACGGTCGAGAAACATGGTGGAGGTTTCATAAATGGATGCTCCAGTTCTTGTTGCCTAAGTTTCAGTGGGTTTATCTTTATGACACGCAGGGTGTGCTCTCGTGAAACTTCATAAAATGATTGTGAAACTGCTACAAGCCCAATCTGGTCTGCAGGCCAGGGTCATGCAATTCTCCTGAGTTTATTGGGCTTTTGTGGAAAATATTGAGAATAATACTTCAGAAAAAGAATAAAAAACAATAAAAAGTCAGATGTATGTGGCAGTTTAATTGCTGTTGTTATAAAAGAGGTTGAACAATGGTAAAGTCTAAAGGCAACTTGGCAAACAGGGAGTATTTTCATATTTTAATCTGCGTGTGTTCAACCTTGTGGCACCTCGCAAGGGTAGTCCAAAGTCTGATGAGATAGTGAGCAATTATGCTTTATGAACAATCCTTTCCACAGCTCCACACAACTGACTGTTATTTAAGTTGTTTACTTTAAAAGTTGTTTCATAATGTAACCGTCAAATGTGCCCAAAATAAAAAGCAATATTTCTGCTGAATCGGGCTGAAAAGGTACGGCAGATGCAGGATTGATGGATTCCGATATGTATCAGTGAAAACGGATAAATGAAGGGGAATGAGAAGAGTTGTGTATCCAAACCAATATCCATGTCGGCACGAGACTCACTGATCTTTTTCGCTTCAGGTCAACGTTCGCGTCACCACCATGGACGCAGAGCTGGAGTTCTCCTTCCACCCCAACACCACAGGGAAGCAGCTCTTTGACCAGGTCCGTATGTTGCTGTACGAAGCCAGGACGCAGATTCACGGGATCATTGTTGTCTTATTGGGAACTTCAACTCGGTGCTTTCAGTTTCCTTGAGCACAGAGAGAACAGCTGCACCAGCAGTTCTGTTCCTGTCGATCCATAAACATGTTGAGCAAAGTGTTTGCTTGTAAGTCGGTCAGTAGACCCGACTTGATGCTGCTGTGTTCAGATGAAGAAGTATTCAGATATTTTGTAGAAATACAACAGTGTAGAAAAAAAATTGACGACAAGTAAAAGTCCTGCATTCAAACATCTTATTTACACAGAAATATTATCAGCAAAATATACTAAAAATATAAAAAAGGAAAGTATAGTCACCACACTGTTATAATATTATTGGATTATTGTTACTCCTGAATTAATATGGAAGTAGCTTGATACCGTTGGGTTGTTTAATCCATTACAATGTGCTTTTTATGAGATAATCAGATGTTTTCAATGTAAAAGCTCCATCAGCAAAGTAACAGCTGTCGGACAAATGCAGTAAAAAGCACAATATTTCCCTCTGGAATGTGCTGGAATAAGTATAAAGCAGCATAAAAATGAAAATGAAAGTATTTGAGTAAATGTACTCTGTTACTTTCCTCCACTTGTGATATCTTATGAAAGAGTAAGGTAAAGGGTAGCACTCCCAGGCTTCTCCAGATACTCCTATTATTTGAATTATTCATTGATAATACTTAATTTAAATGTATCCGATTGGTAAAAAAAAACTTCATTGTAATGAATTATATCAAAGGTGAAACAATTTGAATAAAATGCATTTGATGTTTAGAAGAAGAGTACAGAACTAATTATTCTTCTGCTGTCAAGTTAAAACTGCAATTCTCCAAATATGTTGACTTTCTGTCAAAGCCATGTTGTAAACTTAAGATAAGACAGATTCTTTCAGCAATCTGTCGTATGAAATCCTTCCACACACACAAAAGGTAAAACACACACGACGGTGACCACTCACCATACATGATGAATAACCTGTACTGAAAGGTGACCTCACCACCCGGCGGTACGACAGTATTCCCCGGAGCTCTCTGTAAAGACGTAAACCTTTGCACTTGACGGGCAGCTCGGTGATGAAGGGGTCCCCGAGGCTTTAGAGGATATTCACCACCTCAGCTGTTCACAGTGACATTATCATAAGCGAGACTGATTTACAGACTGTGCATCATCCTCAAACCAAAGGTTGTTTCGCCAGGAGCAGAAGTGTGACGAAAATAAGAAGTGAAGTCTGTCTGTCTGTCTCTCTCTCTGTCTGTCTGTCTGTCTGTCTCTCTCTGTCTCTCTGTCTGTCTGTCTCTCTCTCTCTGTGTCTGTCTCTCTCTCGCTCTGTCTCTCTCTGTCTCTCTGTCTCTCTGTCTCTCTGTCTCTCTGTCTCTCTCTGTCTCTCTGTCTCTCTGTCTCTCTGTCTCTCTCTCTCTCTCTCTCTGTCTCTCTCTCTGTCTGTCTCTCTCTCTCTCTCTCTCTCTCTCTGTCTGTCTCTCCGTCTCTCTGTCTCTCTCTCTCTCTCTCTCTGTCTCTCTCTGTCTGTCTCTCCGTCTCTCTCTCTCTCTCTGTCTGTCTCTCTCTCTCTCTCTCTCTCTCTCTGTCTCTCTCTCTCTGTGTCTGTGTCTCTGTCTCTCCGTCTCTCTCTCTCTCTCTCTCTCTCTGTCTCTCTCTGTCTGTCTCTCCGTCTCTCTCTCTCTCTCTGTCTCTCTGTCTGTCTCTCTGTGTCTGTGTCTGTGTCTGTCTCTCTCTCTCTCTCTCTCTCTCTCTCTCTCTCAGGTTGCCAGGACCATCGGTCTGCGTGAGACGTGGTACTTTGGGCTTCAGTTTGTCGACTCTAAAGGATTCATCACCTGGCTGAACTCTGAGAAGAAGGTGAATCTGTGATTTCGCTGAGTCAGCGTGCTGATAACTGACACATTGTGTTGCTCTTGTTCATCGTCCTGTTCTGTTGACCTGCTCTTTCTCTGCTGCTCTTCTTCTGTTCTTCTTCTGTTCTTCTTCTGTTCTTCTCTACTCTACTGCACTGGTTCACAGTTTACCCTTAATCAACACCAAACGTGCTAATTTGAATGGATTTTAAACGGGAAGGTATTTAATACTACTACTTATATACTTTCAATACATTGTAACAATTGACTTTCACAGAAGACACAGTGATCCTGGAATTGTTCATGTTGAGGTTTTGTTTCGTTTTCCTTTTTTTTGAAAGTAGGTTCACGGTTAAGTTAGCATTTGTATTTGTGCCGCAGCCGTTTGATGACTTTCATCTATTTAACCCTCGCTGCTGCCTTACTAAGTGTTTCTCCTGAACTGCCAGCCAGCATGTGATGTTCAGGTGTTACAACGGACTCAGGTTGGTGGGACGTGTGTCTTCTACAGCCCTCTTGTTGTAGCTGGTAGTGTATTGGTTATAAACCTATTTAGTGTGCTTCTTTTCAGCCTAAACACAAACATGTGGGATTACATATGTACTCCTGCAAGTACCCGTGATTGGGAAAACTACTTAATATTACTCCAAGATATTCTTTCTATCTTTATATTTAACTTTATTCTACTCTATCCTGCTGCTGTTCTACTGTATCCTATTACACTCCATTGCACTGTATTCTACTCTATATGTTCACACTCTATTGTCTTTCTACTCTACTCCGTCATGCTGTCATGGAACACTGCTTCACTCTGTTCCTTCTCTACTCTACTTTATTCCAACACTCTTTTGTGACGTGTGCTCTGCTCAGGTGATGGTCCAGGATGTGAGGAAGGAGACTCCCCTGCAGTTCAAGCTGAGGGCCAAGTTTTACCCAGAGGACGTGACCGAGGAGCTGATCCAGGACGTCACCCGCAGGCTTTTCTTCTTGCAGGTGAAGGAGGGCGTCCTGGGGGAGGAGATCTACTGCCCTCCAGAGTCCGCTGTGCTGCTGGCCTCTTACGCCGTCCAGTCCAAGTACGGAGAGCAGGACAAGTCGGCGCTGAAGCCCGGCTACCTGTCCTCCGAGCGCCTGCTGCCCAAGAGGTGAGTGTGAGAATGTGTGAGCTCTGAGTGATCTCTGGTGTCTACTTCACTGCCTGAGGTCACCTGTCAAGTACAACTTTTCAATCCTTGAAAGTGTTGATTATCTGTGTAATTGAAAATAAATGTATTGATGAATGAATATTGGTGGAAACCCTGCTCTCCAGACAGTAACTATACGTGAAATGACTGTTTTATTGTCGGAGAAGCAACTTGTTTTAAGCCTCTAAACATGTGCTTTGCTTTGATTTCTGTGGGCAAAGAATGATAAATATATTGCTTTAACTGACTTAAAAAGGATTAACCAACAAAGAAAAGGACCGTTACCATTTACTGTGAATTTACTTTCTATAAATTGTGAAATAATGGAAATCCTCCAGCTGAATAGCTCCCTCAATGGCTCAAATATGAACCTGTGTACTATCACACACTCGCAATGGCCAACGATAGATATAACAAGACGAGACAATGCAGCATGTGTTTGATTCAGCTCTGTGGGTACACACAGACTGTCTCCATGTTCACCAGTGGGTTGCTGATAACCGGTCTCTCCCCTCAGAGTGCTGGAACAACACAAGCTGTCCAAGGAGCAGTGGGAGGAGAGGATCCAGGTTTGGCACGAGGAGCACAGATCGATGCTGAAGTAAGCGATAAATCCACTGATGTTGAACTGAAGACTCGTACGCATTTTGGCATCAAGCCTTCATCAGGGACTCAAGCTGATCTCATGGATCGCGTGTCTTAAATGTGATTTTTCATCTTACAAAATAGGCCAGATTCGATAATAAGTTTGTGTATTTTACCAACTTTGAACCTAAATGGAGCTGGAAATGGAAGCCAACCCTACTTATTGTGTTCGTCTATGAAACTCAAAAGAATCAACTCTTTCATCTCACCTGTTTGAGTAGAAGATAAATGCTTTAATTAAAAAGGAAATGCTCCCATGAACGGATGAAATCAGTGTGTTTTCATCCGTCTGTTCACCCTGAACAGGGAAGAGTCCATGATTGAGTACCTGAAGATCGCTCAGGACCTGGAAATGTACGGCGTCAACTACTTTGAGATCAAGAACAAGAAGGGCTCAGACCTGTGGCTGGGAGTCGACGCTCTGGGAGTGAACATCTACGAGAAGGACGACAAGTGAGTCAACAAATCAGTGACTTGATTCACTGGTTTTTGCCGCACAGAACTTACTTCTCAACGTATCTCCTAACATCATAAGTGTAGTGTTTATTGATTTGATGACAAACAGTTGTAGACGGGAGGGCAACACACGAGCAGTCATCGACCTCTGCTACTTCCCTTTCCAGTCGGTCGAGTTTTAAATAACACGTCTGACCGCATGGCCATTGACCGAATTCTCTAGATTCCACTACAACATGAACACTGCTGTCAGAATGTTACGTGCAAAGAGTTCTCCGCCTGTGAATATTCTGTAAGTGCAAACCAACTTTTTAAACTTCCTGTTGAGTTTGTCTGATCTGTCGTCGTCCTCTAGACTTTCTCCAAAGATTGGATTCCCCTGGAGTGAAATAAGAAACATTTCTTTCAACGATAAGAAATTCATCATCAAGCCCATAGATAAGAAAGCTCCTGTAAGTATGTAACGAGTCTTAGTCCTCCGTAGCATATCAAGTGTATGTCAAAATGAGTGCTGGGCAACGATTAAAATATTTAATTGCGATTAATCGCATTGTTATGGCAAAGTTCAACAATGAATTCAAAAGTTTTTATTTTAAAAGTACTGCTATATGAACAAAAGGGCAATAACATTTGGTTCACGAGATGCAGGCAGCATGTTTCATACTTAATGTGAATATAATTCATACTTTGTTGGCATCTTATTCTGAAAACCGGATGTTCGTCTGAATAAACCGGATGTTGTCTCACGTTAATGTTTCCGCTAACTTTCAAAGTCCTTCGCTCGCTCCCGATCTGCGCCGTTTAAATGCGTTTACGGTGAATGTCAGCAGATAGGTGCACTAACATGTAAGTGTCTGCTGAGTTTACCGCAGCGATGTCCAGTCGTCTCCAGGGAGAGCAGCGGAAGTCGCCTTTTCTCTATGGCAACCCTGAAGGGACATCACATCTCTAATACAAAACGATAAACATGAGACAGTCTGACGATAGGATGTTTGCTGGCTGTTATCCCACTGTTCTTGTCATCAGCTTGTTGTTATGTATATGTATTGTCTCTTGTCTTTCAATTAAAAAAAAAAAAAGAAAAAAAAAATTATAATTATAACACATTTTAAAAATGTGTTAATGCGCGATACAATTATTGTCGGCGTTAATTAATGAATGCGTTAACGCGAAATTAACGCGATAACTTGCCCAGCACTAGTAAAAATGTGTAAAAGATATGTTGCAGATTTGCACCATGAAGCAGCAGTAATGTGCACATTTACAGAAAAAGAACGGGATTAGAGTTGTACAAATCGTATTGAAAAAGCCCAAATGCAACAATTTTAGGTACATTTGTACGTACATGTTTTCAGGTATCTGTGCGACGACAACAGACTCTGACACACTTAAAGTTCAATTCAAACATTCTTACAAAAGAAAAGCTTTTTACCGTTTCCTTTCATAATTACATCCTCGATATATAGGAAATCAAACATAAACCTCGAGGACGTTTATTTGCCAAATAAGTTGGATATACTACATTTTAGTTGGCGGTTAAGAAGATGGAACCACAACTATACAGACGGACCCTGACACTTTGTTCACTTCTAAAGGATTTTCTATTCTACGCTCCACGACTGCGAGTCAACAAGCACATCCTGCACCTGTGCATGGGCAACCATGAGCTGTACATGCGCCGCCGCAAGACCGACACCATCGAGGTTCAGCAGATGAAGGCTCAGGCCAAAGAGGAGAGGCTGCACAAGAAGATGGAGAGGTAAGGGGGAGGGCTTTAAAAGTCACACGCGTTACTGTCATGGTCTCTCAGCATTAGGATTTGAATCTTCAGGCTGTGATGAATATGTATGAACAGTCTTTTGTTCTTGTGTTCTGCAGGGATCAGCTGGAGAGTGAGAAGAAGAAGAGGGCGACCATGGAGAGAGAGAAGGAGGAGATGGAGAGAGAGAAGGAGGCGCTGATGAAGAAGCTCTCCCAGTTTGAAGAGACGACCAAGAGAGCAGAGAGAGGTGAGACGGAGAAGCTCAACTCGGACTCCTTCTGGACCATACTGGTCATATTACGCTCCTGAAGGAAATCAACAGGATAAGTTCTGTTGTGTTGTCTTACATGTTTCAAACTTAAAGGAGTAGCAAGGCTTTACTGAAATCCATCTTTATATTAAAAAGGTTAACAGTGAAGTGAATATGTTTGTATTTGCTTACAAATACTCGAGCCAGAGATTAACAGGGCCGACTTGTCTTTGGAAGTTCCCTAAATTTGCATCAAATGGCTTTGAAACAATGATTGCAGCTGATTTCTGAGTATTTTCGTAAAACAAATAAGAACGCAGCTTCCTGCACTGGAACATGCTGTGACAACATGCAAAGCACAAGAAACAAGTCCCGGGCTGCTGGATGGTCTGATTTGGGAAACACTTTTGCTCATATGCTTCAAATCAGAAGTTCCCAACCTGGGTGTTGAAGATTAATGAAACGCACATCACGCAGATAAAAGCCTGCCAGAACAAGAACCAGAAAACAGGCAACGTCTGCACTCTCCTCCGTGCACCAAAGATTTATAAATGACTACGTTTCAAGTCGACTTTGACCTTCGTCAGGTCAGAAAGTTTGTGGTTCCCACCTTTCACACACCCGTATCTCTACATCACCTACACCAATAAGCTAACAAGCTCGATGCTGGCAGGTGTGGTTCATCCAAAAAGAGCAGGCTGATCAAACATCCACAAACAATTAGCAATGCAATAAAACACATAGAAAAATAACATGAAAACAATAATACAAAAGCCATACTTCTAATTATCAACTGTGTCATATTCATCATCAAATACATCAGAAACTACATCACCCACATTCAAAATGCTGCATATTTAGGGTTTATAAGCCAAAAATAACAGGAACCACCACCTCAAAGTAAAACAAATGATTCATAATTGCAGCAGAATGCAGAAAAAGAAGAGTTCCCCCTGTAGAATAATTTCACTGACTTTGTCCTGCAGAGCTTCAGGAGCAGGTGGAGAGGGCCATGAGGCTGGAGGAGGAGAGGAGGAGGGTGGAGCAGGAGGCGGCCCGGCTGGAGGCTGAGAGGATGGAGGCCGTAATAGCCAAGGAGGAGCTGGTCAGGCAAGCTGAGGACCAGATAAAGAGCCAGGAGCAGCTGGTGAGTACACGGTGCAAGAAGCACTCGAAGCTTTCACGTGAGAAAAAGTCGTGATGGAAAAACACTCATTACACACACAAAGCTCCTACATTCAGGATAAACACACATTAACTGTTGTGATTGCAGTTTGAACTCATGCTTTCTTTTAGTTTGGGGGATTTCTCTGGGATTTAGTTTCTCTTGCAGCGTGAGAAAACTCTTTCAGACTCTTTCTCACTTTAAAGCTCCTCAGAAAATATCAAATATTCACGATGTCACTGAGCAAAACAAGGATGCTTTTATGTTTTTATGACATGTTCTGAGCTTATTGGAAGTTAAATGTGAAGTCTTCATTTGTAAATGAGAAGCACTACATTTATTCAATCGTGGGTTGTTTTGTTTTGTTCATCCATTCATAAAATGACACCGTGTTCAGATAGCCGAGTGTCTATTTTGGTTTGTGCCCCCCTCCCCCCCCCCCCCCCTTCAGTCTGCAGATCTGGCCGAGTACAGCGCCAAGATCACTCTGCTGGAGGAGATCAAGAGAGTCAAGGAGGAAGAGGCTGAGTCATGGCACATCAAGGTGACATTTCAAAATCGGATCAAAAGATGTACCTGTATGGTATTACCAGGAATATGTCCGAACATTCTCTTTCCCGCTCATCAACGTTTCAGTTGGTGTTTTTGTTCTGCGATCACGCGCATTTTCTTTTCTCTATATCTTCCGTGTTGTTCGTACAAAAAAGGATTAATTTATATTTAGTTCACCGGCTATCTGGGATGTATTTAAGACTTTATTTTAAGCATTTAGGAGCAGTATATAAATACTTATTAAATGTTTAAGAACACACTTTAATGTTTTAGTATGCAGATATAAGTGTTAATTACTGTAAGTGGATGCTGGTGTATGAAAAGATAATAAATGTCAATCTACACAGTTGTAATAAATACAACAATAGAACAAGATATGTCTTAAAATGACTTGAAATAATGTACATTACAAAACACTTAAAATGCCCTTATAGTTGTGTACAATTACCTCATCGTGTGCTATAAACCTGTTGTGAAATGTTTGTATGCTGCTCTCCAGAAATGTTATTGTGACAGCTTATCATCCAGTTAACTAATACATTGATATTGGAGGCCTTTTACACTCGGTTTCCTAAAGGGAAAGACCCGTTAATAGCTTGTGGTATTGGAAGAGAAATATACATGCATATGAATTAACCATATAACAATCCCATGCACTGCCCTGTGCGTTTCATATTTGAAGTTATGACATCCATGCTAGATTTTACACCCCATGTTTATTTTTTCTAATCCTTATTTGTCACACTAGTCCTTCAGCGCACCAAGTTGCATTTCATCAAATACATCGCTTGGCAAATGAAGCTTAGAATCCTTGAATAAATAAATAAAACCAACATCCATTCGTGAAAAAGATAAAGTCAAGTCGTCATAAACCAGTTTTTCAAAAGCGAAATGAAGACCTGAGATCAGATACGTAATACATGCCATTACTTCACAGTCTGTATGTTTAGATCAGATGTTGTACTACAACACAGTGAAAGACGCTGATATCCTTTTTAATGTATCTATCTTTATCTCTGGTTCCTTAACACTGTTTTGTTCTGTCGCCTCTTCGTCCCAGGTTATGGAAGTGGAAGAGAATCTGATAAAGACGAAGGAGGAGCTGCACAATGTGAGGAGTTCCACTATCTCAACTCCTGTTCAAGCTCCTGTTGCGGCTCCTGCTTCCTCCTCCTCCTCCTCCTCCTCTTCCTCCTCCTCGGACAGCGAGAGCGACCACGAGCACAGCGAAGAGCACAGCACCTGCAGCGCCGAGCTGCAGACGCAGGACATCAACGACCACCGCCAGGAGGAGGAGCGGCTTACCGAGGCCGAGAAGAACCAGCGCCTGCAGAAACAGCTGTTGGTGAGTTCAGGGTCCCGGGATACAACCCCCCAAAAGCAAGCTACTTAAGTAGCATAAAAACCTGATCAATCACAGTTCAAGTAAATTGTTATATAATATTCGAATACACAGTAGAACTCATATTACATTAGATTTGAAAAGAATTGACACAATCCCCTACCCCAAAAAAGAGAACATTTATTAGCCTACGGTATTATCTTTAGACGCATGACGATAATCATCCATCGTTAAAGGGCGGGTCCATCTGCCCTCTTTTCTGGGGTTTTCACATGGAAGCACCCACTCAGTCGTTAACGCGACTAGCTGAGTCATGTTACAAAGTAACTGAAAGGGTGGGTTCAGGTTCTGTGAAGTGGCCATGTTCTGTGAGGGGCAATGATTGTGTTTGTGAATGGAGCGCAGTGATGAACAGAGATCTTCCAGATTGTAACTTTAAAAATGTTTTCGGTGGTCTGAAATCTGACAGGAAAAAAATGTAGCGCCGTAATTATCAACCACACAAAGAGACATTAGTCTGTCAGTCGATCAGGAAGCCACCAGACATGAGTTGAGGATCAAGTAAAGAACTACAAGAGGAAGCTTTTTCTCTGGAAAACGAGCAAGTCATTGTGACAAATTGATTGTGGGACATTTGAGTACGTTGAAACAATCGGATGAAATGTACCAATGTGAGAATATATCACATTTAGATTTGATCTCGTGAAGTGGACACCGTGTGAAACTCTCTGGTTGAATGAGTGAAATGTCCTCCGTCCCGTCCCTCAGGCCCTGAGCTCAGAGCTGGCTGAATCCCGAGACGACAACAAGAAGACCCAGAACGACGTCCTCCACGCCGAGAACCGCCGAGCCGGCCGCGACAAGTACAAGACCCTGCGTCAGATCCGCATGGGCAACACCAAGCAGAGGATCGATGAGTTTGAGGCCTTGTAGAACACCTCAGAGACCTGAAGAGCTCGCCCGAATACCTCATGAAGGCCCCCCCCCCCTCCCCCCGTTCAGCAATGCTTTCTTTAACTTAAGTGGGTGGTGTAATTGCAGCCACACCTGATTTTAAAGACCCAGAAAAGCGTGAAGCTGATCTGCGTAAGAGTTCCTCCGTCAGTTTTATTTTGACGGTTTTAACTTTTGCTTGAAAAGCAGTTTTGTTTTGTTTTGTTTTCTTTGTAGCACTCAAACATCTCCAATGTGCTGTTTAGTCCCATTACAACATATCAGAAAGCTGGTGTGTACCCGATATCCTGTATGAACAAATTAAATATGATAAACGATCAAAAACGTTATTGCAATTTGGCTTTTGAGTTTTGTTATTGTACCAAACTGAAGAGGTTAAATTTAGGTTAATTCAATGAATGTCCCATATTGCAATCAGTGACTTGTAAAACTGGAACTAACAATAATTTCACTTATTGATTCTTGTATTGATTATTTTTTTGATCATTGCGTCATGTCATTATGTTGCCTGTTTAACCAACCCAAACATATTCCATTTATAAAAACATAAATGAGAGACAAGCGACAAATCCTCACATTTGAGATGCTGAATGGCATTTTTTTTCTGGATAAATGACATAAAACAATTTATCGATTATCAAAAATTGTTGTTGATTCTTTCTTGTCACCTTTCTCTCCGTTAATAGTTTCAGCTCCTCGTGCACCTGTTTCCATCTGTGTCCAAATAGCAATACAGTGTATTTAACTAGTTTCAATACACTTACAATCTCACATGGTTTTATGATTTTCACATAAGAGACAGAAGAAAATCCTTTCCCCCCCCACAGCAACATCTAATCCCATAATGTTTCTATTGAAACAACCTTCTGCTTTTAGAGTTCCTGGACTGAATTTACTGAATTTACATCCTGCTCATGTAATTTAAGTAGTTCTCCATAATGTTTATATTTCAACAACCTTCTGCTTTGAGAGTTCCTGTATCTAGATAATCTGAGTTAATTGTATTAAAGGCATTTTGTATATTTTTGTGTAGTCGCTAGTCAAGCTCCAAAAAAACCGCTGTCTCCTACATTTCCCATAATGCAACTCAATAACGTTCAAACTCAGACCCCCCTTCTTAGCGTACACTTTTGGTTTTAAATACATGTGTGTAGTCTTAAACCATAACCCTGATGACATCACTATGACATCATCCGGGTTGTTTGTTTTGTTTGTCAAAATAAAAAGCTAATCACAGCTACAATTTAAAGCGGATTATCCTTTAAACCGGCATTAACAGCGAAGCCTCTGACTTTATGTATAACATCTCATGAATAATGTCCTCTTCCATGCCCTAACCCCAATACATTTTTAAATCCTTCATTTCGTGTGCGTGACTAACGTCTGAGCTGAAGAACCCTGCAGCAGCTCACCTGAAGGCAAGAAGAAGAAGAAGAAAGGATGTGGCCTTTTCAAATATTTACTCACGGAGAAAAGAAGGTTGTCATTCCGGTTGCTAGACAACTTCTGAAGTCAGGAGAGCCACTCTGTTTAAATAGTCACTTGGCAAATGTTTTACGTGAATCACACGCACACACACACACACACACACACACACACACACACACACACACACACACACACACACACACACACACACAAGGTATATGTATCGACGTTAGGAGCTAGTTGGAGGGTCTGCTGAGGAGTCAACTTGTTAATTTTGGCCTCAGGTAAGAACAGTGTGTGTGTGTGTGTGTGTGGGTTTTTTTTGTGTAACTGTTGATTAGAGCCACTACCTCTCTGACAGTGTGGGATTGCCCCTTGTGTTTCTTTTCTGCAGAATCTAATTATAAGTCGGTGACAAATAGTCCAAATACAGTCGCAACCCAACTGTGATGTGTGGGTGGTGCTGAGAGAACAGCTCCGTCTCCAAAGAGTCCCCCTCTTCTGTTGGATCCGGAGTCCATCAGCAGCAGGTCGCAGAGGAGTCTTCCCCCCTCCTCCCCTCCCTCACACACCCCCACCCACCCACCTACCTACACCTGCAACTCTTTGGTGAACCATGAAGAGACAGAACGCCAGGACTCTCGCGCTCATCGTCAGCATCCTCACCTACCTGGTGGTGGGAGCGGCCGTCTTCGAGACCCTGGAGTCGAAGCAGGAGAAGGGTCACAAGCGGAGGCTCGACGCCAGGAAGCACGAGCTCATGCGCAAGTACAACTTGACCAAAGAGAACTTCGAGGAGCTGGAGCTCGTCGTCCTGCATCTCAAACCGCACAAGGCGGGGGTCCAGTGGAAATTCGCCGGGTCTTTTTACTTCGCCATCACTGTGATTACGACCATAGGTGAGCCGGAAGTTTTTCTCGATTCACACAAATTAAAAGCAATGTTTTAAAGATGCTCCGTGCAGGGCCGGAGACGGGGATTTAAGAATACCGAAGTGTACTCCCGCTCTCTCTGGCTCAGCTCGTGCACATATTACACATGAGTAGAGGTACATTTACTCAACTTTACTTGAAAAGGCTATTTTCATTTTCTACTACTTTATACTTCTACTCCACTATTCAGAGGCATATTGTGTAGTTTCTTAGCAGATTGGGACTAACAATACAAAATATAATCAGTAAATGAATTATGATATGTTATTATAGGTTAAGATAAGACTTTATTGATTCCTTGGGAATTCACAAGCCCAGCAGTTTAGGCTGTAGAATTAAAAAATAGCTCCACATTCACAAGTAATCTACACATTCATGCATCGATAATTATAATCCAATAATATAACATACATTATTCTGAAATGAGCCATTCTGCATCATGATTACTTTTGGTACTTTAAGTATATTTTTTTGACGCTCGTGCTGTTGTATTTTAATCTATTTCAATCTATTTAAATTCTGAATGCACCGTTCCACCACTGCATTGGAGTCATCGAACTAAGCATTCACATGACAATTAGAAATTTGCCTTCATGATTTTGGAATCATATTTCTGTTTTTATTTTGTGAAATATTTGGTTTAATCTGTCTAATGCTGTTTGTAACTCATTGTTTTTGCTGCCTTTCTTTACAAAGAAATCCTCAGAAACATACATTACTACAATAATTGTATCTGAATTAAGCTATCCTGGTTAAATCAATTAATAGATTAAATACTTGGAATATAATTTTAGTGAGACAGAAACTTCCTTCATGTATTGTTCTTTCTGTCTTATTATATTGGCTTTAAAATGCACCTCAAAAGATTTCTTTCAGCTGAAAACCAATGAGTAGTTAGTGTTCTTGACATCTTAGTGCAAAGTGTTTGAATTCTACATATTGTGTTGTTAATATCCGTAGTGACTGCCCTCTGCTGGTTGAAACCAGACACTTGCAATTTAATTTAGATATTGGCTGATCCGATGCCAGGTGACCAACCAATTGTATTAACTCAGAGTGTGTGTTAGTTTCCTGTGGGAAGATGAAATAATCTTTTTTATCAACGGAGCTTGAGGTCAAACTGCCTCTCTGCATCACAGCTGCTCAGACAACTTCTAACATCACGTGTGCTGAGGTGTAAAACTCCCACGTCTGCTCCCTCAGGTTACGGCCATGCGGCGCCCAGCACCGACTCAGGGAAGGTGTTCTGCATGTTCTACGCCCTCCTGGGGATCCCGCTCACCCTGGTCATGTTCCAGAGCCTGGGCGAGCGGATCAACACGTTCGTCAGGTACCTGCTGCACCAAGCCAAGAAGTGCCTGGCGATGCGTCACTCCGAGGTCTCCATGGCGAACATGGTGACCGTGGGCTTCTTCTCTTGCATGAGCACGCTGTGCGTGGGGGCCGTGGCGTTCTCCCACTGCGAGGGATGGAGCTTCCTCAACGCCTTCTACTACTGCTTCATCACGCTCACCACCATCGGGTTCGGAGACTACGTGGCTCTGCAGCGGGACGACACGCTGCAGAAAGACCCCCGGTACGTGGCCTTCTGCTTTGTCTACATCCTGACGGGCCTGACGGTGGTCGGAGCGTTCCTGAACCTGGTGGTGCTTCGCTTCCTGACCATGAACACCGAGGACGAGCGCAGGGACGCCAAGCAGAGGGCCCTGATGTCCAGAGGAGAGGTGGCTCGCCTACTGCCGGTCTCAGCCTCGACCTCCACACCTGTAGCAGACGACTCCGCCAAGGCTAAAGATTTCAAAGGTGTCTACACCGAGGTGCTGCATTTCCAGACTATATGCTCCTGCTTGTGGTACCGCAGCAAGGAGAAGCTGCAGGGCTCCGTACCCACCATGATCCCTCAGGAGCTGGCGTTTTCCGATGCCTACAGTAACTGTCCTCACTACATGGAGACCAGCTCAACAGGCTGCGTCTGCAGTCCACGTCAGTGTTCGAGCATAAGCTCCATAGCGACGGGCCTACACATTCTGTCCCCGTTCAGGATGTTCAAGAGACGCAGCTCCGTCTAGCCTTTCAGCGCAGCACATTTCAGTACAGCACGGTGCGTCTATAGTGCCGAGGGGACAACAGACACTCGGCAGTCCTCGCAACATAGACGTGTTTGAGATGTTTGTGGTGCTATAATCCCAGTAAACAGGAGGACACACGGAAGGGGAAACGCATACAGTACTGTGAACAGCAAAGACTTTCTCAAAAATGTGTTTTAAGAAATGCAATATTTTGACTTGAGATGTAATTGTGTGAGAAGTCATCTGAAGACGTTGCAGTGTTTTTGTTAATCATTCCAGAGGTGCTGATTTAAGTCGGGGGTTATTCCTTAAAGTTATAATTTTCCTTTGTCGTATTTGTGACTGAGGCTGCACAATTTCAAACAACTTTCTGGTTTCTAGTCGCCTCATGTTGCCCTAAAACCTTATTCAAACAAATCGTGATTGTCAGAACTGTATTACGGCTCACTCACACACACACACACACACACACACACACACACACACACACACACACACACACACACACTGATAACTCAATGTGACTCATTACTTCTGTGTATCTGCCTCTATTATTGTGATTTTCAGAGCTCTCGGCCCAAACTGCTGGAGCATCAGTCATACACTCTGCAGTGTTATGTAACGTGGAAATACAAATAAAAAAATCACGGTGACATATCCCTAACGTAGTAAAAGTGCATTAACACAAGTAGATCCTCGCCGGCACTGACTGAAACACACTGAACTGGACTAGTTTAACAACACGACTAAGCTCTTAAAGAAGATGATCGGGCTGAATCAACAACTCTATTGTGATGCTTCCATCAGTCCTTCAGGAACCAGAGTGCAGTAAATACACTACAATCATCCAGGTACTTGTGAAGTACACTATTAGAGGAATAGTTAAACATTTTGGAAAATATGCGTCTGTAGCTCGGAGGTGATTAGCCTAGCTTAGAATAACAGGTAGCAACCAGCTAACCTGGCTCTGACCAAAGGTAAAACTCTACTCGCATATTAACATGCTGCATATAGATTGTTTAAAGGGAAACATGCTGATTTACTTCCTTGTCAGATGAGAAGATCAATACTCTCACGTCTGTATGCTAAAATATGTCGTCTGTGACCTAAAGCAAGTATCATAAAGTAACTTGAATACTTGAATTCCACCCTTATTTAGTATGCATAGCAGAATAAGGGGAACAAGGTCAAAGTGTGCAAACGATCCTGCTTTGAGATAACTCGCATTGATAACTCACATTGTCCCCTTCTCTGCTTCACATACACAGTAATGGCAACATTCACACGGTTACAAGGCTCATTTATTCTCAACAGGGTTGTGCAACGAAATGCAGTATGTAGTCCCATATGGCTTCACAAGACAAACGCACAAAAACAAAAGTATATATGAGGGAGGGAGGAGGATGAATTTCGGAGTCTCAGCCCTCAGAAGCTGCTCTGACGTCTGGTGGTACGGCAGCGGATACTTCTGTATCTCTTGCCAGACGGCAGCAGGGTGAACAGGCTGTGGCTGTGGTGGGTATTGTCTTTTCATATCTTTTGGGACCCATTCACTCAGTTAAAGCATTTCTTCACAAACGTTTGAGGCCACTGTGTGAGACTTGTGTTGTAATGTGTCCGCATAAATAAGGTAGTGTATTGTTCGTTCTTTTAAATGGTATATTTAGAAACCTTTTTTTTCTATAACTGTTACAGAATACAGTTACCTTTTTTGTGTCCTAATTACATAACTCCGTATCCGTTCCTCCTCACGCCTGACTCTGACTTTCTTCGGCAAATATCTTATTTGATAGTTACCCGGAGCGAGCCAATAGCTGGTTAACTTAGCTTAGCATAAAGACTGAAAATGGTGGAAAACATCTAGCCTGGCTCTGTTTTTTACCTTTGATTGGACAGAGCCAGGCTAGATGTTTTCCACCGTTTTCAGTCTTTATGCTAAGCTAAGCTAACCAGCTGCTGACTCCAGCTTCTTCTTTAGCATACAGACATGAGCATATCCACCAAAATGTTGAACTAGTTCTTCAATTTGTATTCAAACTGAATACAGTTGCAGGCAACCAGCAGAGACGCTGCACTGAAGTGCTGGATGGATGAATAAACTGGTGTTTGTCAAATGATAGGTTGCACAAAGCTCCCACTTAAACCACAAATTATCCAGCTCAGTGTCATGGCAGGTCCTGAAAGGGTCACAAAATGTGATTCATTGGTTTTGTGTGCGAATTTTCCGTTTTTCCACTCTGCTCATTTGAGCTGGAGGACGATGATGCGTCACAGAAGTCTTGACTGTCGAACATAACGCATGAGCCATTCAGACATGAAGTGTGCAGAGCTGTACAAATCACATCTGGATCCTTCAGCAGATGCAAACTACTTATGGGAGCAGTTTGGAGTGGCAGATGGGAAGAGGTTTTCTGTGTTTTGACAATGGTTGACAAACTGGTTGTCAATCACAGATAATTATGCCACAATAGACTTGGTCTCTCCGATTGATGGAAGAGAAAAAAAAGATCCACCCTCAAATACCAATTGTTGTATTTCTGGGCCTATTTTGGTGTCAAGTTGTGATATTTTTCTGTAGGCGACATGACGTGACATTACGTTGGGTTTATTTCTGGCATGTGCAAATGACAATTTTTTGTCAAAAAAGGTAAACTTTTGTTCCTTTATTATGAGGGATTTGATCATATTTGAACTACAGTTCAACACATTTACGGTGAGAAATCCATCATAGAGGAGCCTTTACCACAGTAAAAGTAGCAGTGCAGCAATGCGAAAATACTTTATTACAAGTAAAAGTCCTGCATTCGTGTCCTGTGAGTGTTGCAGTACCATAAAAATAATATAAGATACACTTTGAGGCAGATTTGCTGTGCAACAGTTGCAATAAAAAGTGTGAACAGTGCAACTATACAAGTCTAAGATAACCAGGAGGTGCTTACAACTCATATACATCTCGAAGGTCATAAATGGGTCGAGTTAGATGCTTTTTGTTTTACTTTCTTTTTAGAAATACATTATATTTTATAAGTTAATGGTTTTTTTAATGCAAAATCTTAATCTCCCTAGCTTTCAGATGAATGTAACAGAGTAACAAGTAAAATATTCCCCTTGAACATGTTGTGGAGGAGAAGTATAGAATACATCGACTGTAAATAAGAAGTTTTGTGTACTATGGTTTTGAAGCCTTGAGTTTGGCATTTTGACCGTCGCCATCTTGGCTTTTTGAAACCAGAAGTGACACGAGAGGCCGGAGCAAAGTACAACCGAACTCTGAACAAGACACTATTAGGGACCAAAATGTTACAATAAACTTTCATGACCCAAAAACACACTGTGAAAGGGTTCAAGTTAAATCCATGATTCAAAGCTGTATTGAAGAAGACTTGAAACTAGAGATTGAGACCATAAACTCATGTTTACAATGTTTACTGAGGGAATAAATCAAGTGAGAAGTAGAGTCATTTACTCATAGACTTAGAGTCTCATAGAGTCGCCCCCTGATGGCCATTAGAAAGAATGCAAGTTTGAGGCACTTTCACATTGGCAAAACATTTCAGACCTGGAAGTTGACGCCTTATAGAAAAGCATAAAGCTGGAAATACTCAAGTAAGGTACAAGTACCTCAAAATTAAAAGAGAGTCAGGATGATGGGAATGTGGGAAGATTTGAACACCCATGTGTGACACACAATGGACATTAAAAGCGCCAGAATTGACACGTAAATACTTTTTGATTCAGGTCTTGCACCTGTACCTGATCGATGTACATAAGTACTGTTTGCACATGGTTATGGATGATGACGCTCTCTGCTCTTGACTTGCTTTTATCAATAAGTGACCCTGAAATCAACCGCCTACTGTATATTTTATGCAAGTACTGTATTAGTTTTAGAACTACGTCATGTTGCACAAGCACAAACAGGTTTATTGGAAAAGATAATGTTTCAGGTTGCCAGGGGGCAAAGTAGTACTTTAACGTACACAGAGCACTTGACATAATTGTATGAACTTCTTTTGTTTATCTTAACTCGCTAAGAAATGTGTGCAGAGTTCAGACGAATAATGTGTGTGGCAAGATACATCATAAACACCACATCTTATTCAAAACAATACTGTACTATTTTGCTCAAGTATAGAAAAGAGCATCCATAGAAAACATTAAAGACATGGCTATTTTATCCAAAAATTGTAATGTTGTTTTACTGGATGTCCTGATCACCGGATATCCACCTTTAAACAAATCATAATTTACAGAGATTTGTGAATTTCTGTATTCAGTGTAAGTAAAATACAATATGTAGTCATGTGATTTTACCATCATCATGCTGTGTATCCCCCTGTGCTGTGTGAGAAACGCCTGCTGAATGTATAGAAATAACCGTTTGGTCCAGATGGTTTCCCTCTCGGATTTCTGACTGAAGTCCAGTTCCGGACAAACTACAGCAGGTTCGTCACGAGCCGACAGTATGGCGGTGTATCCTTATGTCATGGTTTGTGTCAGTATGTATATTTGGTATATCACCATGTGGTACAGCGAGCAGGGGGTGGACAAAATAGCAGAAACACTTACGGCAGCAAATACTGCTGTGGAAAAAGGTTGTTAATATATAGTTTCTAATTAGGACACCAGAACACCTCTAATATTGTTTTTTGTTAAGGTGTTGATTCAGCATGGTTATATGCTAATGCTTTATGTTACGGGTGCATAATATCCAAATAATTCCCTCGAAATTTTCAATACGTTTTTTGAAAAGAACAATGTATTTTGGTTGTAATCATATAAAGAATATGGAAATTGGTTAATTTCTTTCTACAAGCAAAGTCAACATACATGAAGAATACGAGTTTACCAAATTAAATGAATACTGAATGGAGATCTACTTAAATTGAGCTGTTAGGTAACAAAATGTATAAGTTTTAACTGATGTCTTCAATCACCATTTTCATGAAGTAAAAATAGACATTAGGTGCTTAAATTGCTGCTACATGGATACTGTATTGCCTTTGTAATTGTGTTTCTGCTTTTCTGTCCACCCCTGTATAACAAGTTGGCTATGTCTGGCTTTATTTGCCTTGTAAGTTTTATTTCTGTCGAGAGTTATTTCAGGTTTGGAAACCACACATGCACTCGTTCTTATGTTTTTGTGTGGAGTCCAGCTGCTATCTGTCTTGTTCAGTCCAAAAAAATAAAATACATTATGTAGAGGTTATGCATGGTAACAGGGGTTCACAACCAGTTTGGCTTACAAGTACAACCAAACAATGATTAGTTTCCCTTGAACACGGAATCATTTTAGTGATCTGAAGATATAAAAGTATCATTATCTTAAGGAAAAATGTGGTATTTCAGAAATACAAACACACACCAACCTTGCAACGTAGCCTCCGATGACTGTTTGTACATCTTACAACAAGTTATTCCTAATTTTACATGCGTTTTCATTCAAATGCCCCACAACACCAATTTACGCTTGATACATGCATACAGTCTTTTCAAAATAAACTTCCGTCTTATGACCCCTGTGACATATAGTGCAGCAGTGATGCAGGAAAGAGCATGACAGTGAAGAAAATGTTCTAGTCTAAGCTATAAATGCACACAAATTTATATTTACAATTGCTTGTCACTGCAACATCAAACAAGACCTGGCCCCGTGCCTTTGGATCTGCCTTCAGCCATTAGATGTGCACAGAAAAGCAACAGAAGGAGTATCCATTCGACAAATCCCTGTATTGGCCCCCTGTGGCTGGACCATCTGCTGTTTTCTACTTTGGCCACAGACCTGACTATCTAAGACAAAAATAGTTCCACAGAGGTCAGCTATGGCATTACATCACCTGGTAAATTCTCTGTTTTTAGAAACATTCAAGGAAGGTTAAAACTGTCTGTTTTTGATGAAGCCCCGAGCAGGAAGACCATTATTCATCACATCACATTTAAAGTTTGACAGTTTTTCGACAGTGGGAAATACTGGAAATATTTTTTGGTTCTTACTGCCCATCTAACTCTCAGCAAGAACCTCTACGGTTGAACCATTCTCTCTCCTGACCAGCAGGGGGCGACTCCTCGCAAAAAGAAGTCAGATCGTATGAGAAAAGGACCATCATTTACTTAATGAACATCATGCTGTATGAAGAAGACTTGAAACTAGAGATTGAGACCATAAACTTTACAATTCTCTGGTAAACCTGCTCTCAAGTCTACTTTTAAATGAAACTTTATATCTGTGAGGTGTTTTTAAACATTCACGTCTTCAGCAGGAACCAATGGGCTTGGAAGTGAGAGCCACAGACAGGAAGTCAGAAGGTATGGAGAGACCAGCACATTGTTGAGAGTAAGACAGACAGGCTATAATAATGTGACATCATATTCAGCCTTCTGGTTTAAGGGAACATGCGTATAAAAGGGAGCTGGTGATGGTTGTGAGATGAGCTCCTTGGAGGAGCTACTCTGCTCCCTGAGCTCCTTCAGCTGCAGGAACACCCAGGTTATACTGATCCAGCTCAGTGTACTTCTGTCTGTACGGCATCCGCCCCCTGCTGGCCTGGGGAGACATGACAGTCCGTGTTTAGTGAACTGAAGACAGGACTGTTCTGAAAGCTCCATTTCAGTCGCTGGTCTAAACAACAGACGTGTGTCCATACCTTACAGTAGAAGTAAAGGACAACGATCACCAACAGCAGAGTCAGCGGCAGGACGACCGCTTTGATGATCAGAGGTGTTGGAGCTGAACAAAGACATGGACAGTCATCACGTCACACGACATGAGTCCAACAGCTCCCATTGACCCGGAAATCTACAATCACTGACACGTATTGTTGGAATGCTGAAGCAGCATTCCAACAATACGTGTCTACGTATATAATACAGACACTATTTTAACTCTAAACTGTTGAGAAAACCCTGAACTATTACCGCATGATTCAGCTTTTTCATATCTTTTACATTTTTTGAACTGTAGCAATTTAACTTTTAGGATTTCTTCAGTCCTTTTCTGCTTTTATAATGGGTGTGTATTTCGCAGCTTAGAGTGCGTGATGTCATCGCCAGAGTGAGGAGCTTCAGCACCTTGTGAAAAAAATATTTCTATTTTGCCAAGGATTCCACAATTTTCACTCTTCATGCATACTTTTTGGTAGAAAAGTAGCTGATCGTGTGATGGTCTAAAGAAATGGCTGTGGAATCCAACAGATTTACACATTTGCCACACCGGCCTCACATTTAGAGGAAGTCCAACTTTCTGCTCCATAGAGACCAATGTTAATTCTTACTCCAAAAACATCCTCCACAGAACACGGTACCCCATTTCTAGATCACCAGTGAAGCCACATTTTTTACACTACAGACACAATTTTCACACAATTTGTTCTTCAAGTCATCCTTCCTCTCCAGTTCTAATATTGGAGCAATAGGAGCTACGGTTATGGGAGTTTTGAGGATTTGTTTGACAGGTGTTTCACAGTTTCATCTCCATGAAAACGCTGCAGGCAAACAGATGTTTTTGATTGAGCTAATTAGTGAAGTTGATAAACACACAGACACACACATTCACAAATGACTTGGAGATATTCAGTAAAAGCCATCATCTCTGTCTCTGTGTGTCTAAAACAGTCACATCCCGACCTTTCCCAGCCACTAAGGTGTTAATGTTAGCTCCACAGGTTTTTAGGTAGAAATGTAACGTTTGGGTAAGTATCACTACTACACCACGTTTAACCATGATGAACTCCAAACTCCGTCCTGAAACCATTGAGTCTTTGGAGCAAAGCTGGACCATGCTACGCTGTGATTGGCCAGTCAGCAGAGGAGGGGTGGGACTTAGTGAAGAGTCAATTAAAAGCGTAATCACTATCTTTAACGACTGTCTCAACGTTTAGTTTCCATGATAACCCTGGTTCTCTGAGTGAGGTATCGGAGCACACAGCCCTTCTTGCTTCTGATTGGTGGAGGAACTACACTTGAAAATGGTGAGTTGGGGGCTAAGAGGTGTTATGACTGATGTGGTGGCAGTGGAGCTTTGGGATTGGTCACGTCAGAAGCTGCTTCAGTTCTCAGAGAACCAGAGTTATCCTGTTAACCAAACCTGCTCTGTGCTACAGTAGATTGTTAGCTGTTGCCATTTATAGACTGTGTTTAGGTTTGGTTACTATATGACATGTGTGACTCAATGACAGGAGTCACAGTGTCATTCCAGAAACAACAACATGCATGGACTCTGTGGTCAGCTGATCATCTTCAGTCAGTTTGGACCAATCATCTTCAAACCTGCATGTAAACAGTCAGCTTACCTGAGACAGTGATGGAGAGCAGACGACTCTCAGAGGAGAAGTTATGAGAAAAAACATAGACGTAATAAACACAGCTGTAGCTTCCTTGGTGGGCGGGCTCTGCAGCAGGAAGCAGGAAGAGGGCAGAGTGATTGACAGCTGGCTGGGTGTAGTTGTGTGCTGAGTTGGAGGAGGTGAAGGTGAGCTGGAAGGAGCCTCCTGGGTACTGTGGCTGGATGGAGCAGTGGATGGTGAAGTTGGAGCCTTTGAGCACCTGATTCCCCTGCTGCTGGGCCTCAGAGACCCCGTCCATGGAGGAGGACACAGAGATGATTGGCTGAAGCAGCAGGTCTGTAAACACAGAGAGATAATGAAAGTTCATGTTTACCCTCCGTTGAACAAGATGGACCCTGAATAAGGACGTGATGTCACAGGTCTGTCAGACAGAGAGACAGACAGGTGTGTCCTCTCAGGTGGAGCTCAGTACTATGGAGGGTTTGAAGCTTCCAGAAACAAGTCCACCTCTACATTTCAGGATGTCGTTGTTCTGGATAACTTTACAGTTCAGTCCAATGGAAACCCACTGACTGTCACTGTGACAGAGGAAGGAACATATACGGAAACATTGCTGTCAGAGATGAAGTCATAGATGATGTCACTGATGGGCTTACATGAGCAGGTGAGATCCAGGATGGAGGAAGAGGAATGTGATGTTAAACACTCTCTCAGAGCAGATCCAGACAGAACACAGGGAGAGTCGACCCACCAAACAGATCTCTCTGAGGACTCCTCTCTCTGTCTTACAGAAACAGCAGAGCCACAGTCCAGCTCTCTACAGAAAACAGCTGCTTCCTTCAGGGTCCTTTCAGAGCCAAATACTGGTCTCCAGTCTCCTTGATGTTTCATCTCCAGTGTTCCTGCACAGCGACTGTCTCCTCCCACCAACCTGACAGGTTCTGAACAGAAACAAGAGAGTCGTCAGTTAAGAAATTGAATCAACAAAAGATTAAACTAAAACTTGAGTGCTGATTCTGCTTCATTGGTTCTTTATTTCTCTTTTCTTTCTCTATTTACCTGTTGATGAGTTAGTGCCTTCAGACTGGAGTCCTGAAGAAATATACACGTTTGTTATTTTTAGTAAATGGAATAGAAATCCACAGAATTCCACAGAACCAGAATTACTCTGGTTCTCTGAGTGAGGTATCGGAGCACACAGCCCTTCTTGCTTCTGATTGGTGGAGGAACCATACACTTGAAAATGGCGAGTTGGGGGCTAAGGGGTGTTATGACTGATGTGGTGGCAGTGGAGCTTTTGTGATTGGTCATGTCAGAAGCTGCTTCAGTTCTCAGAGAACCAGAGTTATCCTGGTAAACAAACCTGCTCTGTCCGACAGTAGATTGTTAGCTGTTGCCATTTATAGACTGTGTTTGGGTTTGGTTACTATATGACATGTGTGACGTGACACAATGACAGGAGTCACAGTGTCATTCCAGAAACAACAACATGCATGGACTCTGTGGTCAGCTGATCATCTTCAGTCAGTTTGGACCAATCATCTTCAAACCTGCATGTAAACAGTCAGCTTACCTGAGACAGTGATGGAGAGCAGACGGCTCTCAGAGGAGAAGTTATGATTTAAAACATAGACGTAGTAAACACAGCTGTAGCTTCCTTGGTGGGCGGGCTCTGCAGCAGGAAACAGGAAGTGGGCAGAGTGATTGACAGCTGGCTGGGTGTAGTTGTGTGATGAGTTGGAGGAGGTGAAGGTGAGCTGGAAGGAGCCTCCTGGGTACTGTGGCTGGATAGAGCAGCGGATGGTGAAGTTGGAGCCTTGGCGCACCTGATCCCCCTGCTGCTGGGCCTCAGAGACCCCGTACATTGAGGAGGACACAGAGATGATTGGCTGAAGCATCAGGTCTGTAAACACAGAGAGATGATGAAAGTTCACGTTTACCCTCCGTTGAACAAGATGGACCCTGAATGCTGGATACATTACTGTCATAGATGATGTCATAGATGATGTCACTGATGGGCTTACCTGAGCAGGTGAGATCCAGGATGGAGGAAGAGAAATGTGATGTTAAACACTCCCTCAGAGGAGATCCAGACAGAACACAGTGAGAGTCGATCCACCACACAGTTCTGGATGGTAACTCCTCTCTTTGTCCTACATAAACAGCAGAGCCACAGTCCAGCTGTCTACAGAGAACAGCTGCTTCCTTCAGGGTTGTTTTAGAGACATCAACTGGTCTCCAGTCTCCTTCATGTTTCACCTCCAGTGTTCCTGCACAGCGACTGTCTCCTCCCACCAACCTGACAGGTTCTGAACAGAAACAAGAGAGTCGTCAGTAAAAGAACAAAGTGAGTTTCAGTAGAACATAAATGAACCAGATCAAAGCTGCAGCTCCTCTTCTACCTGAGCAGGTGAGTCCAACAGCTTTGTCAGGTGAGCAGGTGTTTCTATCTGAGCCTGAGCTTCTACAGTCAAGGAGAGCAGACTCATGGCCTCCACACTGGAACTCTTTGGTCCACATTGGAGCCTCCACTTCTCCATAGAGCGCCCCCTGGAGGACTGAAGGAGCCCCACAGCCAAGCTCCCTACAGACCACCTCTGCATCCTGCTGGTCAAAGTCATCTTCACACACTGAGGACCACCACTGGTTAGACTGGTTAGACTTGACCTCCAGTCTGCCTGAGCACAGACTAGTCCCATTCACCAGCCTGACAGAGTCTGGAGAGATGATAGAAGATGAAAGAGAGAGAGATAAAAGACATCAGACACTAAATAACATTCTGTCTTATCTGATCAGTGACCCAGAATATGAGTCTGTTTATTAAATGATCCCTAAAATCTAAAGGAGATGGGGCTGGACTCTCTCCTTAAGGAGTGTCCAGGGTGAAGGACGGTGTGTAGATACTGATGAGCCCCCGGCTGAGCTGAGCTGCTCTAAGTTGTGTCCAGTAGGTCATTGGTGCCTGTTATGGTGGAAACCAAAGAATCTGCTGGTGTAAACCAGTGAATAAGAAAGCTGTGAAGCTGAAGGAGTCCTTTCAGGCTGGCTGCTGGTCGGCCCAGAGGACTCCTGAAGCAGCAGACATGGAGGTTTCATATATGAAGATGTCTTGGTGCATTCAGCACCTGATTTACTGAGGCAGCCGCTCATCAGACAAGTCTGCTGCCATTCTAGCTGCTGCATGTGTGTGTCCACCTGGATACATTACTGTCAGAGATGATGTCACTGATGGGCTTACCTGAGCAGGAGAGATCCAAGGTGTAGGAAAAGGAATCTGATGTTAAACACTCCCTCAGAGCAGATCCAGACTGAACACAGTCAAAGTCGATCTTCCACACAGATCTGAATGAGGACTCCACTCTCCGTCCTATAGAAACAGCAGAGCCACAGTCCAGCTCTCTACAGAAAACAGCTGCTTTCTCCAGGCTCCAGTCATCGCCAAATACTGGTCTCCAGTCTCCCCGTTTCATCTCCAGTGTTCCTGCACAGCGACTGTCTCCTCCCACCAACCTGACAGGTTCTGAACAGAAACAAGAGAGTCGTCAGTAAAGAACAAAGTGAGTTTCAGTAGAACAGAAATGAACCAGATCAAAGCTGCAGCTCCTCTTCTACCTGAGCAGGTGAGTCCAACAGCTTTGTCAGGTGAGCAGGTGTTTCTATCTGAGCCTGAGCTTCTACAGTCCAGGAGAGCAGACTCATGGCCTCCACACTGGAACTCTTTGGTCCACATTAGGGCCTCCACTTCTCCATAGAGCACCCCCTGGAGGACTGAAGGAGCCCCACAGCCAAGCTCCCTACAGACCACCTCTGCATCCTGCTGGTCAAAGTCATCTTCACACACTGAGGACCACCACTGGTTAGACTGGTTAGACTTGACCTCCAGTCTGCCTGAGCACAGACTAGTCCCATTCACCAGCCTGACAGAGTCTGGAGAGATGATAGAAGGTGAAAGAGAGAGAGATAAAATACACCAGACACTAAATAACATTCTGTCTTATCTGATCAGTGACCCAGAATATGAATCTGTTTTTTAAATTATCCTTAAAATCTAAAGGAGATGGGGCTGGACTCTCTCCTTAAGGAGTGTCCAGGGTGAAGGACGGTGTGGAGATACTGACGAGCCCCCGGCTGACCTGAGCTGCTCTACGTTGTGTCCAGTAGGTCATTGGTGGCTGTTATGGTGGAAACCAAAGAAGCTGCTGGTGTAAACCAGTGAATAAGAAAGCTGTGGAGCTGAAGGAGGAGTCCCTTCAGGCTGGTTGGTGGTCGGCCCAGAGGACTCCTGAAGCAGCAGACATGGAGGTTTCATATATGAAGATGTCTTGGTGCATTCAGCACCTGATTTACTGAGGCAGCAGCTCATCAGACAAGTCTGCTGCCATTCTAGCTGCTGCCTGTGTGTGTCCACCTGGATACATTACTGTCAGAGATGATGTCACTGATGGGCTTACCTGAGCAGGTGAGATCCAGGATGGAGGGAGAGGAACCTGACGTTATACAATCCTTGAGAGCAGATCCAGACTGAACACAGTTAGTGTTGATGAACCACACAGATCTCTTTGAGGACTTCTTTCTCCATCCCATAGAAAAAGCAGAGCCACAGTCCAGCTCTCTACAGAAAACAGCTGCTTCCTTCAGGGTCCAGTGAAAGCCATCTACTGGTCTCCAGTCTCCTTGATGTTTAATCTCCACAGTTCCTGCACAACGACTGATTCCTCCCACCAACCTGACAGGTTCTGAACAGAAACAAGAGCGTCGTCAGTAAAGTAATTAATATAATTAATAAAATATCAAACTAAAACTTGACTTCTGCTTCATTGGTTCTTTATTTCTCTTTTCTTTCTCTATTAATCTGTTGATGTGTGATTTCTTTCAGGCTGGAATAACAGACACATATTTGTTCTTTTGAGTAAATGTAATACAAATCCACAAATACATATTTTTTTTTTATGTATTTGCAATTTTCATCAAAAACTTATTGGATGCTGATACATTTATATTGAGACAGTTGAACCTGCATTACAAACAAGACTGTTTTTAGATGTCTCCATCCGTTTCAGCCAATCACAGAAGAGTATATTAAAGGATTTTATATGTTGTGAGAATACCTGAGACAGTGATGGAGAGCAGACAGCTCTCAGAGGAGAAGTTATGAGAAAAAACATAGAGGTGATAGACACAGCTGTAGCTTCCTTGGTGGGCGGACTCTGCAGCAGGAAACAGGAAGTGGGCAGAGTGATTGACAGCTGGCAGGGTGTAGTTGTGTGCTGAGTTGGAGGAGGTGAAGGTGAGCTGGAAGGAGCCTCCTGGGTACTGTGGCTGGATAGAGCAGCGGATGGTGAAGTTGGAGCCTTGGCGCACCTGAGCCCCCTGCTGCTGGGCCTCGGAAACCCCGTCCATGGAGGAGGACACAGAGATGATTGGCTGAAGCAGCAGGTCTGTAAACACAGAGAGATAATGAAAGTTCACGTTTACCCTCTGCTAAACAAGATGGATCCTGAATACTGGAAACATTGCTGTTGGAGATAATGTCATAGATGATGTCACTGATGGGCTTACCTGAGCAGGTGAGATCCAGGATGTAGGTAGAGATATGTGATCTTAAACACTCCCTCAGAGCAGATCCAGACAGAACACAGGGAGAGTCGACCCACCAAACAGATCTCTCTGAGGACTCGACTCTCTGTCTTACAGAAACAGCAGAGCCACAGTCCAGCTCTCGACAGAAAACAGCTGCTTCCTTCAGGCTCCAGTCATCGCCAAATACTGGTCTCCAGTCTCCCAGTTTCACCTCCAGTGTTCCTGCACAGCGACTGTCTCCTCCCATCAACCTGACAGGTTCTGAACAGAAAGAAGAGAGTCGTCAGTAAAAGAACAAAGTGAGTTTCAGTAGAACAGAAATGAACCAGATCAAAGCTGCAGCTCCTCTTCTACCTGAGCAGGTGAGTCCAACAGCTTTGTCAGGTGAGCAGGTGTTTCTATATGAGCCTGAGCTTCTACAGTCCAGGAGAGCAGACTCACGGCCTCCACACTGGAACTCTTTGGTCCACATTGGAGCCTCCACTTCTCCATAGAGCGCCCCCTGGAGGACTGAAGGAGCCCCACAGCCAAGCTCCCTACAGACCACCTCTGCATCCTGCTGGTCAAAGTCATCTTCACACACTGAGGACCACCACTGGTTAGACTGGTTAGACTTGACCTCCAGTCTGCCTGAGCACAGACTAGTCCCATTCACCAGCCTGACAGAGTCTGGAGAGATGATAGAAGATGAAAGAGAGAGAGATAAAAGACACCAGACACTAAATAACATTCTGTCTTATCTGATCAGTGACCCAGAATATGAATCTGTTTATTAAATAATCCCTAAAATCTAAAGGAGATGGGGCTGGACTCTCTCCTTAAGGAGTGTCCAGGGTGAAGGACGGTGTGGAGATACTGATGAGCCCCCGGCTGAGCTGAGCTGCTCTACGTTGTGTCCAGTAGGTCATTGGTGGCTGTTATGGTGGAAACCAAAGAAGCTGCTGGTGGAAACCAGTGAATAAGAAAGCTGTGGAGCTGAAGGAGGAGTCCTTTCAAGCTGGTTGGTGGTTGGCCCAGAGGACTCCTGAAGCAGCAGACATGGAGGTTTCATATATGAAGATATCTTGGTGCATTCAGCACCTGATTTACTGAGGCAGCCGCTCATCAGACAAGTCTGCTGCCATTCTAGCTGCTGCATGTGTGTGTCCACCTGGATACGTTACTGTCAGAGATGATGTCACTGATGGACTTACCTGAGCAGGAGAGATCCAAGGTGTAGGAAGAGGAATCTGATGTTAAACACTCCCTCAGAGCAGATCCAGACTGAACACAGTCAAAGTTGATCTTCCACACAGATCTGAATGAGGACTCCACTCTCCATCCTATAGAAACAGCAGAGCCACAGTCCAGCTCTCTACAGAAAACAGCTGCTTTCTTCAGGCTCCAGTCATCGCCAAATACTGGTCTCCAGTCTCCCCGTTTTATCTCCAGTGTTCCTGCACAGCGACTGTCTCCTCCCACCAACCTGACAGGTTCTGACCAGAAACAAGAGAGTCGTCAGTAAAGAACAAAGTGAGTTTCAGTAGAACAGAAATGAACCAGATCAAAGCTGCAGCTCCTCTTCTACCTGAGCAGGTGAGTCCAACAGCTTTGCCAGGTGAGCAGGTGTTTCTATCTGAGCCTGAGCTTCTACAGTCCAGGAGAGCAGACTCATGGCCTCCACACTGGAACTCTTTGGTCCACATTGGAGCCTCCACTTCTCCATAGAGCGCCCCCTGGAGGACTGAAGGAGCCCCACAGCCAAGCTCCCTACAGACCACCTCTGCATCCTGCTGGTCAAAGTCATCTTCACACACTGAGGACCACCACTGGTTAGACTGGTTAGACTTCACCTCCAGTCTGCCTGAGCACAGACTAGTCCCATTCACCAGCCTGACAGAGTCTGGAGAGATGATAGAAGATGAAAGAGAGAGAGATAAAAGACACCAGACACTAAATAACATTCTGTCTTATCTGATCAGTGACCCAGAATATGAATCTGTTTTGATCCCTAAAATCTACAGGAGATGGAGCTGGACTCTCTCCTTAAGGAGTGTCCAGGGTGAAGGACGGTGTGGAGATACTGACGAGCCCCCGGCTGAGCTGAGCTGCTCTAAGTTGTGTCCCGTTGAGTGTTGTGTAACATAACTGTTGTGCTTGTTGCTGCCTTTATATTGTTGTTCCACTCTGCTGAGCTTTGTTGTGTTAAAATCTGCCACTGCGAGCACAGTCAGTAAACTATACTTAATTAGTTTAAGGTCCAGTGACCTGTCCGCCCAGCCTGAGTTCACCAGTTGGGCTTCTGTGTGATAGAGTTACAGTTACTGTACTTTACGGTGAGGATCTGCCTTGTATTGAGTGCCTCCTACTCTTCCTTCTTCTATCTTTTCTGGCAGGAACGTGTTTGAGGAGTCGCTGCCTGATGGACATTAGAGCGCACACAGCCCTTCTTGCTTCTGATTGGTGGAGGAACTATACACTTAAAAATGGCGAGTTGGGGGCTAAGGGGTGTTATGACTGATGTGGTGGCAGTGGAGCTTTGTGATTGGTCATGTCAGAAGCTGCTTCAGTTCTCAGAGAACCAGAGTTATCCTGTTCACCAAACCAGCTCTGTCCTACAGTAGATTGTTAGCTGTTGCCATTTATAGACTGTGTTTAGGTTTGGTTACTATATGACATGTGTGACGTGACACAATGACAGGAGTCACAGTGTCATTCCAGAAACAACAACATGCATGGACTCTGTGGTCAGCTGATCATCTTCAGTCAGTTTGGACCAATCATCTTCAAACCTGCATGTAAACAGTCAGCTTACCTGAGACAGTGATGGAGAGCAGACAGCTCTCAGAGGAGAAGTTATGATTTAAAACATAGACGTAGTAAACACAGCTGTAGCTTCCTTGGTGGGCGGGCTCTGCAGCAGGAAACAGGAAGTGGGCAGAGTGATTGACAGCTGGCTGGGTGTAGTTGTGTGCTGAGTTGGAGGAGGTGAAGGTGAGCTGGAAGGAGCCTCCTGGGTACTGTGGCTGAATAGAGCAGCGGATGGTGAAGTTGGAGCCTTGGCGCACCTGAGCCCCCTGCTGCTGGGCCTCGGAGACCCCGTACATTGAGGAGGACACAGAGATGATTGGCTGAAGCATCAGGTCTGTAAACACAGAGAGATGATGAAAGTTCACGTTTACCCTCCGTTGAACAAGATGGACCCTGAATGCTGGATACATTACTGTCATAGATGATGTCATAGATGATGTCACTGATGGGCTTACCTGAGCAGGTGAGATCCAGGATGGAGGAAGAGAAATGTGATGTTAAACACTCCCTCAGAGGAGATCCAGACAGAACACAGTGAGAGTCGATCCACCACACAGTTCTGGATGGTAACTCTTCTCTTTGGCCTACATAAACAGCAGAGCCACAGTCCAGCTGTCTACAGAGAACAGCTGCTTCCTTCAGGGTTGTTTTAGAGACATCTACTGGTCTCCAGTCTCCTTCATGTTTCACCTCCAGTGTTCCTGCACAGCGACTGTCTCCTCCCACCAACCTGACAGGTTCTGAACAGAAACAAGAGAGTCGTCAGTGAAGAACAAAGTGAATTTCAGTAGAGCAGATATGAACCAGATCAAAGCTGCAGCTCCTCTTCTACCTGAGCAGGTGAGTCCAACAGCTTTGCCAGGTGAGCAGGTGTTTCTATCTGAGCCTGAGCTTCTACAGTCCAGGAAAGCAGACTCATGGCCTCCACACTGGAACTCTTTGGTCCACATTGGAGCCTCCACTTCTCCATAGAGCGCCCCCTGGAGGACTGAAGGAGCCCCACAGCCAAGCTCCCTACAGACCACCTCTGCATCCTGCTGGTCAAAGTCATCTTCACACACTGAGGACCACCACTGGTTAGTCTGGTCAGACTTCACCTCCAGTCTGCCTGAGCACAGACTAGTCCCATTCACCAGCCTGACAGAGTCTGGAGAGATGATAGAAGATGAATGAGAGAGAGATAAAATACACCAGACACTAAATAACATTCTGTCTTATCTGATCAGTGACCCAGAATATAAATGTGTTTATAAAATGATCCCTAAAATCTAAAGGAGATGGGGCTGGACTCTCTCCTTAAGGAGTGTCCAGGGTGAAAGACGGTGTGGAGATACTGACTAGCCCCCGACTGAGCTGAACTGCTCTAAGTTGTGTCCAGTAGGTTAATTGGTTTCTGTTATGGTGGAAGCCAAAGAAGCTGGTGGTGGAAACCAGTGAATAAGAAAGCTGTGGAGCTGAAGGAGTCCTTTCAGGCTGGTTGGTGGTTGGCCCAGAAGACTCCTGAAGCAGCAGACATGGAGGTTTCATATATGAAGATGTCTTGGTGCATTCAGCACCTGTTTTACTGAGGCAGCAGCTCATCAGACAAGTCTGCTGCCATTCTAGCTGCTGCATGTGTGTGTCCACCTGGATACATTACTGTCAGAGATGATGTCACTGATGGGCTTACCTGAGCAGGTGAGATCCAAGGTGTAGGAAAAGGAATCTGATGTTAAACACTCCCTCAGAGCAGATCCAGACTGAACACAGTCAAAGTCGATCTTCCACACAGATCTGAATGAGGACTCCACTCTCCGTCCTATAGAAACAGCAGAGCCGCAGTCCAGCTCTCTACAGAAAACAGCTGCTTTCTTCAGGCTCCAGTCATCGCCAAATACTGGTCTCCAGTCTCCCCGTTTTATCTCCAGTGTTCCTGCACAGCGACTGTCTCCTCCCACCAACCTGACAGGTTCTGACCAGAAACAAGAGAGTCGTCAGTAAAGAACAAAGTGAGTTTCAGTAGAACAGAAATGAACCAGATCAAAGCTGCAGCTCCTCTTCTACCTGAGCAGGTGAGTCCAACAGCTTTGCCAGGTGAGCAGGTGTTTCTATCTGAGCCTGAGCTTCTACAGTCCAGGAGAGCAGACTCATGGCCTCCACACTGGAACTCTTTGGTCCACATTGGAGCCTCCACTTCTCCATAGAGCGCCCCCTGGAGGACTGAAGGAGCCCCACAGCCAAGCTCCCTACAGACCACCTCTGCATCCTGCTGGTCAAAGTCATCTTCACACACTGAGGACCACCACTGGTTAGACTGGTTAGACTTCACCTCCAGTCTGCCTGAGCACAGACTAGTCCCATTCACCAGCCTGACAGAGTCTGGAGAGATGATAGAAGATGAAAGAGAGAGAGATAAAAGACACCAGACACTAAATAACATTCTGTCTTATCTGATCAGTGACCCAGAATATGAATCTGTTTTGATCCCTAAAATCTACAGGAGATGGAGCTGGACTCTCTCCTTAAGGAGTGTCCAGGGTGAAGGACGGTGTGGAGATACTGACGAGCCCCCGGCTGAGCTGAGCTGCTCTAAGTTGTGTCCCGTTGAGTGTTGTGTAACATAACTGTTGTGCTTGTTGCTGCCTTTATATTGTTGTTCCACTCTGCTGAGCTTTGTTGTGTTAAAATCTGCCACTGCGAGCACAGTCAGTAAACTATACTTAATTAGTTTAAGGTCCAGTGACCTGTCCGCCCAGCCTGAGTTCACCAGTTGGGCTTCTGTGTGATAGAGTTACAGTTACTGTACTTTACGGTGAGGATCTGCCTTGTATTGAGTGCCTCCTACTCTTCCTTCTTCTATCTTTTCTGGCAGGAACGTGTTTGAGGAGTCGCTGCCTGATGGACATTAGAGCGCACACAGCCCTTCTTGCTTCTGATTGGTGGAGGAACTATACACTTAAAAATGGCGAGTTGGGGGCTAAGGGGTGTTATGACTGATGTGGTGGCAGTGGAGCTTTGTGATTGGTCATGTCAGAAGCTGCTTCAGTTCTCAGAGAACCAGAGTTATCCTGTTCACCAAACCAGCTCTGTCCTACAGTAGATTGTTAGCTGTTGCCATTTATAGACTGTGTTTAGGTTTGGTTACTATATGACATGTGTGACGTGACACAATGACAGGAGTCACAGTGTCATTCCAGAAACAACAACATGCATGGACTCTGTGGTCAGCTGATCATCTTCAGTCAGTTTGGACCAATCATCTTCAAACCTGCATGTAAACAGTCAGCTTACCTGAGACAGTGATGGAGAGCAGACAGCTCTCAGAGGAGAAGTTATGATTTAAAACATAGACGTAGTAAACACAGCTGTAGCTTCCTTGGTGGGCGGGCTCTGCAGCAGGAAACAGGAAGTGGGCAGAGTGATTGACAGCTGGCTGGGTGTAGTTGTGTGCTGAGTTGGAGGAGGTGAAGGTGAGCTGGAAGGAGCCTCCTGGGTACTGTGGCTGAATAGAGCAGCGGATGGTGAAGTTGGAGCCTTGGCGCACCTGAGCCCCCTGCTGCTGGGCCTCGGAGACCCCGTACATTGAGGAGGACACAGAGATGATTGGCTGAAGCATCAGGTCTGTAAACACAGAGAGATGATGAAAGTTCACGTTTACCCTCCGTTGAACAAGATGGACCCTGAATGCTGGATACATTACTGTCATAGATGATGTCATAGATGATGTCACTGATGGGCTTACCTGAGCAGGTGAGATCCAGGATGGAGGAAGAGAAATGTGATGTTAAACACTCCCTCAGAGGAGATCCAGACAGAACACAGTGAGAGTCGATCCACCACACAGTTCTGGATGGTAACTCTTCTCTTTGGCCTACATAAACAGCAGAGCCACAGTCCAGCTGTCTACAGAGAACAGCTGCTTCCTTCAGGGTTGTTTTAGAGACATCTACTGGTCTCCAGTCTCCTTCATGTTTCACCTCCAGTGTTCCTGCACAGCGACTGTCTCCTCCCACCAACCTGACAGGTTCTGAACAGAAACAAGAGAGTCGTCAGTGAAGAACAAAGTGAATTTCAGTAGAGCAGATATGAACCAGATCAAAGCTGCAGCTCCTCTTCTACCTGAGCAGGTGAGTCCAACAGCTTTGCCAGGTGAGCAGGTGTTTCTATCTGAGCCTGAGCTTCTACAGTCCAGGAAAGCAGACTCATGGCCTCCACACTGGAACTCTTTGGTCCACATTGGAGCCTCCACTTCTCCATAGAGCGCCCCCTGGAGGACTGAAGGAGCCCCACAGCCAAGCTCCCTACAGACCACCTCTGCATCCTGCTGGTCAAAGTCATCTTCACACACTGAGGACCACCACTGGTTAGTCTGGTCAGACTTCACCTCCAGTCTGCCTGAGCACAGACTAGTCCCATTCACCAGCCTGACAGAGTCTGGAGAGATGATAGAAGATGAATGAGAGAGAGATAAAATACACCAGACACTAAATAACATTCTGTCTTATCTGATCAGTGACCCAGAATATAAATGTGTTTATAAAATGATCCCTAAAATCTAAAGGAGATGGGGCTGGACTCTCTCCTTAAGGAGTGTCCAGGGTGAAAGACGGTGTGGAGATACTGACTAGCCCCCGACTGAGCTGAACTGCTCTAAGTTGTGTCCAGTAGGTTAATTGGTTTCTGTTATGGTGGAAGCCAAAGAAGCTGGTGGTGGAAACCAGTGAATAAGAAAGCTGTGGAGCTGAAGGAGTCCTTTCAGGCTGGTTGGTGGTTGGCCCAGAAGACTCCTGAAGCAGCAGACATGGAGGTTTCATATATGAAGATGTCTTGGTGCATTCAGCACCTGTTTTACTGAGGCAGCAGCTCATCAGACAAGTCTGCTGCCATTCTAGCTGCTGCATGTGTGTGTCCACCTGGATACATTACTGTCAGAGATGATGTCACTGATGGGCTTACCTGAGCAGGTGAGATCCAAGGTGTAGGAAAAGGAATCTGATGTTAAACACTCCCTCAGAGCAGATCCAGACTGAACACAGTCAAAGTCGATCTTCCACACAGATCTGAATGAGGACTCCACTCTCCGTCCTATAGAAACAGCAGAGCCGCAGTCCAGCTCTCTACAGAAAACAGCTGCTTTCTTCAGGCTCCAGTCATCGCCAAATACTGGTCTCCAGTCTCCCCGTTTCATCTCCAGTGTTCCTGCACAGCGACTGTCTCCTCCCACCAACCTGACAGGTTCTGAACAGAAACAAGAGAGTCGTCAGTAAAAGAACAAAGTGAGTTTCAGTAGAACAGAGATGAACCAGATCAAAGCTGCAGCTCCTCTTCTACCTGAGCAGGTGAGTCCAACAGCTTTGTCAGGTGAGCAGGTGTTTCTATCTGAGCCTGAGCTTCTACAGTCCAGGAGAGCAGACTCATGGCCTCCACACTGGAACTCTTTGGGCCACATTAGAGCCTCCACTTCTCCATAGAGCGCCCCCTGGAGGACTGAAGGAGCCCCACAGCCAAGCTCCCTACAGACCACCTCTGCATCCTGCTGGTCAAAGTCATCTTCACACACTGAGGACCACCACTGGTTAGACTGGTTAGACTTCACCTCCAGTCTGCCTGAGCACAGACTAGTCCCATTCACCAGCCTGACAGAGTCTGGAGAGATGATAGAAGATGAAAGAGAGAGCGATAAAAGACACGAGACACTAAATAACATTCTGTCTTATTTTTCTTTGAAGATCTGTGACCCAGAATATTAATCTGTTTATTAAATGATCCCTAAAATCTAAAGGAGATGGGGCTGGACTCTCTCCTTAAGGAGTGTCCAGGGTGAAGGACAGTGTGGAGATACTGACGAGCCCCCGGCTGACCTGAGCTGCTCTACGTTGTGTCCAGTAGGTCATTGGTGCCTGTTATGGTGGAAACCAAAGAAGCTGCTGGTGGAAACCAGTGAATAAGAAAGCTGTGGAGCTGAAGGAGGAGTCCTTTCAGGCTGGTTGGTGGTTGACCCAGAGGACTCCTGAAGCAGCAGACATGGAGATTTCATATATGAAGATATCTTGGTGCATTCAACACCTGATTTACTGAGGCAGCAGCTCATCAGACAAGTCTGCTGCCATTCTAGCTGCTGCATGTGTGTGTCCACCTGGATACATTACTGTCAGAGATGATGTCACTGATGGGCTTACCTGAGCAGGTGAGATCCAGGATGGAGGGAGAGGAACCTGACGTTATACAATCCTTGAGAGCAGATCCAGACTGAACACAGTTAGTGTTGATGAACCACACAGATCTCTTTGAGGACTTCTTTCTCCATCCCATAGAAAAAGCAGAGCCACAGTCCAGCTCTCTACAGAAAACAGCTGCTTCCTTCAGGGTCCAGTGAAAGCCATCTACTGGTCTCCAGTCTCCTTGATGTTTAATCTCCACAGTTCCTGCACAGCGACCGATTCCTCCCACCAACCTGACAGGTTCTGAACAGAAACAAGAGAGTCGTCAGTCAAGAAATAAATTTTATTCATATAATATCAAACTAAAACTTGACTTTTGCTTCATTGGTTCTTTATTTCTCTTTTCTTTCTCTATTTACCTGTTGATGTGTCATTTCCTTCAGCCTGGAATCCTGGAGAAATAGACACATTTGTTTTTTTTGTCACAAATTCCACTACGTATTAGATTGTTTTGATGCTGCCCCCCCTTTTTCCTACACACACACGCCTCCACACGCAAACTCCTCACCACGTGATTGTTTGTTGTCTTTAGGTAGTCTGCTTGTAGTTGTGTAATAGATCTTTGTTGATTTATATTATCGGTTTTAATTAGTAATGTTAATTATATAAACTGTTATATTTTAAGGAGCCGTTTCTGTGATTATTTCGTACATATGTGTTGTAATAACAGCGTGATGTGATTCAAACCTTCATTGTTCACTCTGAACGTAGAATACTACTTTGAATGTTCAATCCTAGTTTGGTTATTGGTCCCTGATCCCTGATCCCAGAGTGGTGCCCCGTTATTATTGATATGTTAATAATCCGATTGATATTAATCATTTAATTCATGTTGATAACTTAATTGTCCTACTTGTCTAATAACCAAACAGGCTTCTACCAGATCCCAACACGGCTCTGATACGGCTGGTATTTTAACTTGAATTTGCAAAGTTTAGGGCACATCGTTGCGTTTTATGTGATTGTGTGTGTCTGTGTGTGTTCTCTGGTTTAAAGATACAACATAAATGTTGTAATAAAACACATCATCTCTCAATCAGAGTCCTACCTGAGCTCCACAGCAACAGCAGCAGCATCAACATGACGTCCAGGTAGACCATCTCTCTGCCCGTCTCTCTGCCCGTCTGTCTCTCTGCCCGTCTGTGTGTCTGTCCTCAGTGTGTATCTGCGTACATAAAGAGGTATATATTATATTAAATATTAAAACCTTGCACCAGCAGGGCCTAACACCGTTGGTTATGGTTGTACATCTGGGCCAGGAAGACAAGAGGGTTGTGATCGGTGTCCACAGTCACCGGAGAGGAACTGGGGCCAACATGCCCCTCAAAATGCTGCAGGGCAACAAGCATGGCTAGAGTCTCCTTATTAATGATGGAGTAGTTCAGCCGGTGGCTCTTGAACTTCGCAGAGAAGTAGCACACAGGATGGCAAACATCTCCCTTGCCCTCGCCCTCTTGCAAATCACCGGCTCCAGAAGCACTAGAATTGACTTCAAGCTTAAAAGGGGGCGAGAAGTTGGGAGCACACAGCACTGGAGCACTGCAGAGGAGAGACTTAGCAGCATCAAATGCATGACTCAAGGGTGGCACCCGAATGGACCCTGGAAAGACAGAGCAGATAGAAGACACAACAAGGCACCTAACACCCCCTCCCTTAACTGAGAAACACTGGCACGTGACACATATGTGCCACCAGAGTCACAATGAGGGGAATCCCGCTTTGAGAAAAACGTTTCTGTGCGTGAGAGAAAACTTATCCTCCAGAGTCTGCAGCCTGCTGCAGGGGGGGGGGGCACTTTCTGCTCATTTAAATACATAACACAATCACGCACAATCTTTAAATTCCTCCAACATCACAAGCTCACAGGCCTTCAGCCTTACACCATCAACAAGAATGCTTTTCTCTCCAGCAAAGTCAACATTAAGTCTGGTGGTAATACCTCAGAATCGCTGTCTGTAAGCCTCTGGCACTAACTTCTCCACTCTCATTAAGGCGCCTTTAACCTTCTCCTTATACCGGACTATGTTCCACAGAAAGTGAAGCTTCCTAAGCTTCAACTACCGACTCACGCTGAAGAAGTTTCACCCACACATCTTCTGAATCAATGCAAAGCAGCAGTGATGCGCTCAAACGCACCAAAATATTACAAATATACCAAAGAAATCTTACTGACATCAAATGCGGCAGGAGAACCCGACGTTCACTGTGCACGAGCACATGTTGAGACCAGAACTCAAATGCAGCTCTGACTCACACATCTGGAAAGCTGCCTCTGCCTCCAAAATGGCGCAACTCTTAAATCCCTCCCTCGTGGATTTATCTCCTCCCAGGACTACTCCGAAACAAGAGAGGCACAATAAAAACTGAGCCCTGAAGGGAGGACTGATGGAGCCCAGCTGGACTGCTCACCTTTCTGGTCCGAGGGGGGGTCTAAACACATCCAGCACCTTCCTATGTGTTGCTATGGTGATCATACATCATGTCTCATCAGTTTGCTTCTCCTTCACTGAATAGTTTTATTTTGATTTATTAGTTCTGATGATTTAGTGAACTCTGGATTCAAACTGACTCTGCTGTTGCTCTTTATCAAGTTTCTCCTGTGAGAGATGGAAGAAGTACTCACATCTTTTACTTCAGTAAAAGTACATTAGTACTTTTACGACAGTGTAGAAGTACTCTGTTACAGTAATAGTCCTAATATGACAGTGTAGAAGTACTCTGTTACAGTAAAAGTACTAATATGACAGTGTAGAAGTACTCTGTTACAGTAATAGTACTAATATGACAGTGTAGAAGTACTCTGTTACAGTAAAAGTACTAATATGACAGTGTAGAAGTACTCTGTTACAGTAAAAGTACTAATATGACAGTGTAGAAGTACTCTGTTACAGTAATAGTCCTAATATGACGGTGTCGAAGTACTCTGTTACAGTAATAGTACTAATACGACAGTGTATAAGTACTCTGTTACAGGAAAAGCACAATGGACCACTTCAGAATAATATTATTTTGTTGTATTATAATGATTGAAGCATTAAATAGGACCTATGATCTTTTCTGCTTCCTCTCTGTCCTTTAGTGTATAGATATACTTTATTTCAGACTCAGGGTCCAGATAGACAAATACATAAAATGACATACACAAACAATTAAAGTACGGAGGCCTAGCAATGCCTTACAAAGAGACAGCTGTACCAATGTCTCGTGTGCTACTAAACCTTATGTTGGTTAAAACAACTATGATCTCATTTTCAGAGTCATTAAGTCGATAAATTAATTTGTACATGAGATTTCTTAAAACAGTTTGGAAAGTATTGACTCGTGCAGCCACAAACATTTCACGAGCACTACTCCATCTCGGTCTCTTTAACAGTATTCTCATGGCGTCACTATAAGCTACTTGAAGTCTCTGTAAGCTCTCAATAATATACTTCAAGACATTTTGACAGTTTTTTTCATCACGTTTATTTCTCACAGGGAAATTAAAACAAATAATCAACATGGCTATGAGGACGGGATCGGAGGAGTGAACTTAGCTGATTCCTCCTCAGACGGGGTTCGAGGTTGCCGCTCCGATGCTGGAAAAAAGAATTCCACCCGGGGAGAAAGAATTTATTGATGTAACAGTAAACAGGTATTCTCACGCATTAGGGTGTGTGGGACAGACGTGTGTTGACTTGTAGTGTTTGAGACGTTTGGTGTATCCTTTCAAAGTTGTAATTATGCAAGATTGTTCTGAAGATACAGGAGACAATTAACTAGAGATAAGATGGGTAAAAGTCAAAGTGAGTCCAAGCTTGAGCAGCTCGATGCCACAATCTTCACCTCCAATAATAAAATGTATGTCAAAGACGGACAGACTGACGAACAAGTGGAAGAACGGATAAAAACACGGTTTTTAGACTACAACAATTGGATCAACTCAGAACGTGTTTGGAGCAGAAAAGAGAAGTTATGTATGATGGACAGAAAATACTGCTGCTGCCTCTGTTTCTCTGTCTCCCACACAGTTTGAGTTGTTTTCAGGGCGAGTGCCCACATGTGTCACTGGCATGAGGCCCATGAGAGGAAGGTAAGGACACGTCTGACTCAGCTCCCTGACTTCAGTCTCACAGAGGATCCTGGTAAACTGCACCGCCAATATTACATATAATTACAATAATACATTATACATATATAATATATATGTTATATTATATTATAAAATATTATATTATATTGTATTATATATTATATTATATCATATATTATATATATTCTATTCTATTATAATATAATATATTATACTATAATATACTATAATTATGTTATATTATATGTATTATATAATCTTATATTATGTTATATTATATTGTATTTATTATATTATATTATATTGTATTATATTATATTATCTTATATTATATGTATTATGTTATATTATATTATATTTTATTATGTTATGTTATATTATATTATAATATATTACAAGATATTATATTGTATTTTATTACATTACATTATATGATGTGTTATTTTGGTATCATTATAGGTTAAGATAAGACTTTATTGATCGTAGTGATCTGAGATGTATTTGAGTAAAAGTATTAACTAGCAGAAAGTGGATACTAGCCTCGAGGCTATTCACCTTCCGTCCACCAGGGGGCGATGAAGCGTCAAACCGGAAACAAAGAGCCGAACTGTCAAAGAAGAAGAAGAAGACGCAGCGGAAGCGGAAAGTAGCTCCTTTTTGTTTTGAAAGAGGGAAATTTAAAATTACTCGACGGATCGTGAGAAGTACACAAACAATAACTCGAAACGAAGCGAACAAATCCAAATCGAACACGTTTCATCTCTGAATGTAAAAAGTAAGTTCTTCTTTTAATGTTCTTCGTAAAGAAGATACATTTAAGTTTGTTTTTTAAAACGTTGTGACTTTTAAGCTTCTTGTAAAACTCACTTTAACGAGTTTCTCTGATTGTTCTAATTTTAATAATTTAATAAAAATATGTTTAGGTAACGTTAGATGTATTTGTATGGTTTATTAATATGTTCGATGGTAACAGTTACATCTTTGTAGCTATTTCACTTGAATCAGCAGCTGTATTCATTCACTACCAGTTTATCTGGTAAATAGTTTTAATACTTTCATTATATATAATAATTCATTGTCTTTTATCTTTGTCTCTATTTCTTGGCTTTATTGAACTTCTTCTGATTTATAATTCCTCTGAAGTACTCTTTCTCTATAAATAAAGATTATTATTATTATCTTTGCAGAGCCGCGTCACATCAACATGAAGAAGAGGAGGAGGTCTCAGGTCTCAGACGAGTGTGAGTGATCGACTGTTAACTGTCACCTCTTCTTTTTCATCTTCATCTTCTGTTTCTTCTTCTTCTGCTTCTGTTTCGTCTTCATCTTCTTCTGTTTCTTCTCTTCTGTTTCGTTTTAAAGCAGTTGTCATCCATAAGTTTTGTGGTTCCTCCATCTTCTGGATGTCTATTTGTTGTCTTCACATGTGTGAAAAGATGTGAATGTTCCTGAATGTTCTTCATGTGTGTGAACATTGAAAATCGAAAAGATTAAACTCAGTAATTTATGAGGAACTGTGTGAAAGAAGCTTCGTATTTAAATGTAATCGCCAGTATACTATGATAATACTTTCTGTGTGTTCAGGTTGTGCTCTCTGCAGGCTGAGTGATGATGACCCGGCCATGTTTGGGGAGAAAGTGACTCTCAAAGAGCACAAACTCTCCGTCCACTACTTCTGTTTGGTGAGTCTGTGTTTTAATGATCTGAAGCTCTTCACACAGACGGACCTGTTGGTACTCCTGAGGTATCAACAGGTTCTGGTGGAGGTCTGGAGGTTCTGATGGAGGTCTGGAGGTTGTGAAAGAAGTCTGGAGAATCTGATGGGGGTCTGGAGGTTCTGATGGAGGTCTGGAGGTTGTGAAAGAAGTCTGGAGAATCTGATGGAGGTCTGGAGGTTGTGATTGAGGTCTGGATGTTGTGATGGAGGTCTGGAGGTTGTGATGCAGGTTTTGATGGAGGTCTGAAGGTCCTGATGGAGGTCTGGAGGTAGTGAAGGAGTGATTTAGGTTGTGATGGAGGTCTGGAGGTAGTGAAGGAGTGATTTAGGTTGTGATGGAGGTCTGGAGGTTGTGATGGAGTGATGGTTGTTGTGATGGAGGTCTGGAGGTTGTGATGGAGGTCTGGATGTTGTGATGGAGGTCTGGATGTTGTGATGGAGGTCTGGAGGTTGTGATGCAGGTTTTGATGGAGGTCTGGAAGTTGTGAAAGCGGTCTGGAGAATCTGATGGAGGTTGTGATGGAGGTCTGACGGTCCTGATGGAGGTCTGGAGGTAGTGAAGGAGTGATTTAGGTTGTGATGGAGGTCTGGAGGTTGTGATGGAGGTCTGAAGGTTGTGATGGAGGTCTGGAGGTTGTGATGGAGGTCTGGAGGTTGTGATGCAGGTTTTGATGGAGGTCTGGAAGTTGTGAAAGAGGTCTGGAGAATCTGATGGAGGTTGTGATGGAGGTCTGAAGGTCCTGATGGAGGTCTGGAGGTAGTGAAGGACTGATTTAGGTTGTGATGGAGGTCTGGAGGTTGTGATGGAGTGATGGTTGTTGTGATGGAGGTCTGGAGGTTGTGATGGAGGTCTGGATGTTATGATGGAGGTCTGGAGGTTGTGATGGAGGTCTGGAGGTAGTGAAGGAGTGATTTAGGTTGTGATGGAGGTCTGGAGGTTGTGATGGAGTGATGGTTGTTGTGATGGAGGTCTGGATGTTATGATGGAGGTCTGGAGGTTGTGATGGAGGTCTGGAGGTAGTGAAGGAGTGATTTAGGTTGTGATGGAGGTCTGGAGGTTGTGATGGAGTGATGGATGTTATGATGGAGGTCTGGAGGTTGTGATACAGGTTCTGATGGAGGTCTGGAGGTTGTGATACAGGTTCTGATGGAGGTCTGGAGGTGTGATAGGGGTCTGGTGTGATACTTTGTTCTCCTGTGTTGTGTCTCAGCTGACGTCTTGTGGAGTTTACCAGCGAGGAGAAGAGGACGAGGGCGTCTTCGGTTTCCTGGTGGACGACATCAAACAGGAGATCCGCCGCTCGGCTCGACTGGTGAGAGATTAAAGAGATCTTTATCTTATTTATCTCTGTATGTTTACTGTTTGTTTATTGTGTGTTTACGTGTGTTCCAGATGTGCAGCAGCTGTAAGCGGAAGGGAGCTTGTGTCGGCTGTAACGTCAGAAGCTGCAGGAGGATGGTTCACTTCCCCTGTGGGAGGAAACGCAGCTTCATCTCTCAGTTTACGGGACTCTTCCCGTGAGTGAACACAGGAAACACCTTTGTTCTATTACTAGCATTGATAGCACTGATGACCTCTGACCTCCCCGATGAGAAGGTTTACGTGGTCTCCCTGTCTCTCTGTATCCAGGTCTTACTGTCCAGACCACAGTCCTACTCAGTCTCTGTGTGGTGGTCTAGACCTCAGTCTGCCTCAGACCTGCTCCGTCTGTCTGGACCCCATCGATCCGGTCCTCAGCTACTCCATCCTCAAATGTCCGTCCTGCCACGCCAGCTGGTTCCACAGAGACTGTGTGCAGGTCTGTTTTATTTTGTGTGGAGTCATAGTGGTGCCATTAAAAAAAAGAATAAATTAATATTAAGAAGAACAGACAAAATAATTCATAAGCAGATAACACAATGTGGGAATATAAAGATGCATTTATTTATATATATATATATATATATATATATATATATATATATATATGTATGTATATGTGTCTGTCTCTCTGTGTCTCAGCGTCAGGCCCACAGCGCCGGCCTCTTCTTCTTCAGATGTACTCTCTGTAGCAACAAGGAGAGCTTCCAGGAGGAGATGCTGAGGATGGGAATCTACATCCCAGAGAGGTAACGTGGCCATGTGATAACACCTAAACTCTACAACAGCAGGCAATGACCACAGAAGGCAAGGGATTGTGGGAAAAAATGAGGCTACACTAGTACGAAGGTTTAAAACTCCAAAAATCTGAGATGTTTGAAGACGCTACAGACGGCGTGTTAGTTTGAGAACTCCGGGGTTTCATCTTCGTGTGGACGAACCGAAACGGAGACCTTTAAAACGATGCTCGTACATCCACATGAATACGTTTTAGTTTTTAAAAAGGCGCTGTTATTGTGGATGAAGCTTAAAGCAGGAGACCTCTTTTTTCAATTTCTTCTCGTCTGCAGAGATGCATCATGGGAGTTGGAGGCCAACGCGTACTCGGAGCTGCTGGAGGTTTACGCACGCTGCGACGCTCTCGTCTGCCTCTGCAACAACGGGCGAACGCACTCGGCCAAGACGGGGTATTTAAGTTCTGATGTTCCTGTTTTCATTCACGATGTTGGACTCACACACTGTTTACCTGCAGTGGTGGAGAACTATGTTAAGAATGTAACTAGCTCCCCCTACAGGCTGCAGGGGTCATTCCAGACACCATCCTGATCCTGCACATCAAGGCTGACAATGTTTCAATTCAAGTAATCTATTCAATTGACATATTAATGTAAAAAAGGAAAACTCACTAAGATGTGTAGCTAACTAAATAATCCACATTTCTTTATTGTTCTTGTTTGTAAACAAATAGTCTTGTTTTGAGTTCGAAAGTCTTTCAAATTAAAATTCTTTCATTGATCATCCTGTTCTTCTAGAAGCATTTTCTGCACATCTGTCAGAGGAAGTGTTGCATTGTGGGTACGAGGCACCAGGTGTATGTCTGGTTCTGCTGCTTCATCGTTGATCCGGTTTGTAAACTGTAACTGGAGCAGCACACACAGTGTGTGACCATGTTGTTGTTGTTTGTTTCAGTTGGTTCGAGGTGATTCGCTGCCGGCTCTGTGGCTCCAGAGGGAGTCACAGGAAGTGTTCTGGGTTGAAGTTGGACACCAGAGACTGGGCCTGCAGCGACTGCACACAGGCGACTGATGGAAGAGGTCTGAGTCTCTGATGGACCCACTGTTGTTTATTAATTATGAATCACTGGTAGGAACCGGATCGGGTCTAGATCCTCATATAACGTCTGTGCTTGTTTCCTCCAGCCTCCCTGGTTTCATCTCCTCAGGGAGGACAGAGGAGGAGTCTGCTGTCCAAACGCCACCTGTCCCCCATCCACTCCTCCGTCGTCTGTAAGAGGTACGCGAACCTAACGCACCACTTGTCTGTAAGAGGTACGCGAACCTAACGCACCACTTGTCTGTAAGAGGTACGCGAACCTAACGCACCACTCGTCTGTAAGAGGTACCCGAACCTAACTCCCCTCTCCTCCGTCGTCTGTAAGAGGTACCCGAACCTAACTCCCCTCTCCTCCGTCGTCTGTAAGAGGTACACGAACCTAACGCACCTCTCCACCGTCGGCTATAACGCACCGTTGATTAACCGGGTGCTGTTCCAGGTGTTTGTTGTCATGATGAATGGTCCTTTTAAATTTGATTGACAGCTACGTGACTCCTCCCTCTCTCAGGCTGGCGTTACCTGTTGGATCTGGGTCACCTGAAGAGATCCTGCAGGCTCTGGGCCGTCAGCTCGGTCCCCTCAGCATGCAGGTGGAGGTGGATGGGGACCAGGCTCTGTCTGCAGGGGTGGAGCTTGTCAGGAGGCCCGACTTTGATCCCACACGCACTCTGTCTGTCCGGTGAGCGGACGACAAACGCGCCTTTTTGTTTTTCAGCGACGTTAGTCTCCACCCGGTTATTAATCAACGTGTTTTACTCCTCTGAACGTTTTCTTTCGTCTCTTCTCATTGGCTCCGTCCAGGTTCAAAGACGACCAGCTGACTGCGTTTCCCAGCAGCCTCCGGGACAGCGACACGGCCAGGCAGTACTTCCTGGAGCTGCTGGTGCAGCAGATCCAGAACTCTGTGGTTTTCGAGGGTCCAGACGGATCCAAGAACCTGGCGCTGGACTCCCAGGGTATGGATCTTTAATTTTTCCGATGGTCCTTGAACACATCATGTATGACCAACACTTCACACAAAGAAAGCAACCGAAACAAAGCATCAAAACACTTTATTCTTCATGTTCTCATTATAAATCGCTCCTCTCATAAAGCTTTTTCTTTAACCAGAGGGGGGGAGGCTGGAAACATGTTAATAGTTTAATATTCATAACACGTAGAGTCTCAGTTTATTTATCCAACATTGGGAACATGGTGGATATTTAGATTCTATTGTTTTACATTTTTTCTGTCAAATAAGTCCAGGCTTTTGTTCTGTTCAACAAAAGATTTCACTGAATTTTCACCATCGAACCAAAAACTACTTTATATTATTTATTTCATCTATTTAAAGGATGGACATACATTTGTTTCCTCTCTCCTCTCTTCTCTTGTTTCCTCTCCTCTCTTGTTTCCTCTCCTCAGTTGGGAGGAGCTCTATGTCGCTGCAGTTATCAAAGATATTAAACTTGCCTTTCTTTCTTTTTAATGCTTGATTTCATCATAACTGTGTTGTTCTGCACTAAAGACATGTTCTAGTTCTCTCTACTTCTAGCCATGATGGTTCTGTAGAGGAGCAGGACTTTTATTTTGAAGGGCCCATGAGCCCCGTGGTTGGTTCATGGCGCTGTGTTCTGTCTGCAGCTGTGAGGGAGGACCTGTACTTCGACGTGGGCTGCCTGCTGGCTCTCTCTCTGGCTCACGGTGGTCCTCCTGTGGGCTTCTTCTCCCGCGCTCTCTACCAGTGTCTCTTCAACCACCCGGCCAACCGCCCGCTCTGCCTCATGCACATGACCCCCGACACGCACGTCACCGGCCGGGTCAGCCGGGTGAGTGACGCTTTACACACGGTACAGGCTGTTACAGTTCAGCTCACCAGCCAAAGGTTTCATGATTGTTGCTGGTTTCAGATGGCGGAGGCGGAGTCTGTGGAGGAGCTGCAGGAAGTCAGGGCGGCGAGTTGGGAGTTGCTGGAGTTGGCCGGCTGCAACCGACCAATCGGCAGCCTGGAGGAGAGAGAGGCTCTGGTGGAGGATGTGGTCGGCTTCACCATGATCACCAGGATGCAGCTTCCACTGCAGAGGTACGCAGACTTCTCTTGAGACTCTGGTCCCTCCAACTAGTTATTCATTATTATTTGTAATGTTTTGTCTCCTGCAGGTTTCGGGCCGGTCTGCAGACGCTGGGTGTCTTTGATCAGGTGACTTAAAGACGTATTAACCCATCTGTGTCTGTTTAACCCACAATGCATCAGTGCAAAATCTGACGTCTCATTTAATCAATTTAACCAGTAAATGAAAATGTTCCGTTCTTCAGTGATGATCGCTGTGAATATTGTGAGAGAAAGTTGTTAAATACGAAACCAGTACACAGACCTGAACCCTGTTAAACGTGGTGCAGGTGCAGCTCTACCCGTCGCTCTTCTGTCACGTCTTCTGCTCGGCTCGTCTGTCGGCTCAGACGCTCGCTCACATCTTCAGCGTCCTCGTCTCCCAGCAGGAGGACAAACGCAGCAGAGAGACGCCCGTCTGCAGCTTCTGGACACGCTTCCTGCTGGACTGTGAAGGTGAGACAGGACCCACTCAGGGTCCAGGATCCACGATCCACTCAGGATCCACTCAGGGTCCTGAACTTCAAGTCTGGACTCAGGTTCCTGAGTGGATCCTGGACCCAGGACCTCAGAGAGGTTTAAATGTAAACATCTCCACAGCAACAGAAGCTTTGGTTTTGGTGACCATTGAACCAAAAACTACTTTATTTTATTTATTTAAAGGATGGAAATACATTTCTCTCCTCTCTTCTCTCTTGTTCCCTCTCCTCTACTCCCATCTTGTTTCCTCTCCCCTTTCCTCCCTCCCCTCTCCTCTCCCCTCTCTCCTCACTCTGCTCTCCTCTCCTCTCCTCAGTTGGGAGGAGCTCTATCTCCTTGCAAGACCTCCTTCGTTTCTCCACGGGAGGTGAGGAGCTCCCAGCAGCCGGCCTCCTCCCTTCTCCCTCCATCTCCTTCCTCCATCCCGCAAAGCAAGGAGGAGGAGGAGGAGGTGGAGAGAGGATGAGACTCAGAGGAAGGAGCGAGGAGTTGTTGAGGGACGAACATCTCTTCCCTCAGAGCGAGCCCGACTCCAGACGCCTCCTGCTGCCCGTCTCCTCCTCATACGAGGCCTTCAAGAGCTCCATGGAGCAGGCAGTTAGCCACCAGATGGACCTCCTCCTCACAGCCAGCTAGAGGAGGAGGAGGAGATGAAGAGTCAAATGATTTTATGATTTTAAAAAATCAGAAACTTATATATATATATATATATATATATATCTATATATATATCTATATATATATATAGATATATATATCCTGATATCAGTGTCGGTGCGTCCCTTCTGTTGATTCTTGTTCTGATGAGATTTTCCGTTTGTTTTGTTTTTTGTTTTCTGAGAAATAAAAACGTAAAGATCCTGATTGGATCAGATTCTGAGGAACATTTATTATTATTATTACATTTATTAGTGTTGTTTGAAGACTTCACATCGCTGCCTCCTGATTGGCTCGAATCCCAAATTATAAAATGTTTTCAGTTTCAGACTAAACTTACAACCACAGGATCCTCACAATATGTGTCGTATTAATACCCTCATTTAATAACTTTAACTCATTACCTTAGCGGTAATGAGGCACTTTGTGTGTATATATGTATATATCTATATTAATGGATGCTTCTCATTTGATTTGGTCTATTTTAAGGATTGTTTTTCTTTAAAAATGATTATAAATATGCGCATAATCCGTCAGAAATACTGTGATATATTTGATATATTATAACCTTAAAACTACGTCCTTATTAACGGTAAATTCAGGAAGATTTACACTTAACAAAGAAGCGCTGCAGTGTAGAATCATTTAGGTTTGTACAGGATCAGTTATAAAGTGTTTTTAATATCTTCATAATAATTTGTTCACTTCCTGATTATCACTTTATTTTTTGTCCTTTTCTTCAACTGTCTTGTTTTCTGTGTTTTGTGTTTTCTTCATGTTTTAAACAATATGTACATGCAGTTTTCAGATTATTTCCTGCACTGTGAAAATACCGCAAAATATAATGCATATATATATTTGTATGTATTATATTTTATATATATATATCATTATTGATGATTAATAGATAGATATGTACTTTATTTATCCCCAGGGGGAAATTTGTGTTACAGCAGCAAGACACACCAATTAGCAAAGTAACCAAAAATATTAAGTATTAAAAAATGCACAATAGAATAACAGAGTATGACAAATTAAATATCAGAAGATAGCATATATAAGATAAAACAACAAAAATGCACAGTATATACAATGAAATAGAATAGTGTTAAAGTATCTGACTAGGTGAAGAACAGTAGTGCAAAAGTCATCCCCAGCAAACAACAGTGAAGCAGTGTGTAGTTATGTGGAGGATGATCTGGCCAGAGGTGTTTTATTGTAAAGTCTTATTGCAGAGGGCAGGAATGTTCTCCTGTATCTGTCCTTGTGGAGTTGGAGAAAGTGCTCCTCTGTCCCTGCAGGAGGTGGTGGAGAGGGTGATCCGGGTTATCCAATATGGATAATAGTTTCTTCAGTGTCCTCCTCTCCACCACCTCTTCCAGATAGTCTTGTTTGCAGCCAATGATGGAGCCGGCCTTCTTAACTAGTTTGTTAAGTCTGTTGGTGTCACCGGCTCCAGTGCTGCTCCCCCAGCAGACTAAAGGAGAAGTACAGTGCACTGGCCACAACAGACCGGTAGAACATCTCCAGCATCTTGCTGCACACGTGATGATGATTAATGTCAGAATAGTGGTAATATAAACAACTTAATAAACTGTTTTGTAGTTAAATCGATAATAATGCGTAATCATTTTAGAACTCATAATATGTGAAAGTATAAAGTCGAGTCAAGAAAGTTAAATCAGTTGTTTGTCCATGTTTAAACCAGCAGAGTGAGACCTCTTTGATTATTTCCTTATTGTTTGTCTCTGGAGAAACCAGCAGAGTGAGACCTCATTACATTTCTCTCCTCTTTGCCTCGCTTGCCACGTCATCAGGCGCTCTGTCACCACCAACAACATCCAACATGGCGGCGTCCGTCCGGGAGAAGCAGACAGGTTGGTTCAAACTGATCTTATTCTTCATTTAACGTTTATTTTTCAGCGGTCGACATCGACTGTAACCGCTGGCGGAGAGTTTAAACGACCGACAGAGAGTCAGACCAGAAGAGGTTGATCCGGGACTGTAGCTAAAGCTAACCAGCTAAAGCTAGCTTTAAGGTGCCGCTCGTTGAGCAGATACACTGATTTCATCTCCTCAAACGTCTTTGACATTCACATTAATGAACTCACTAAACTGTCATATAGTTAAATGACGAGTTAACCAGCAGCGTAGCTTGTTAGCTAACGCTACTGTTAGCTAGCTAGGTGAAGCTAGCCTGTTTCTACCGGTGAAGAAATCATTCAGCGTAGTGTCTTCAGATGTAAAACTAACCGAGTCAGGACTACAGGACTGTCAGTGAGGTCAAGGTTAATTTACTGTCGTTATACAACACAGGGTTGTAGTCCGGACAGAGGGAACATAGGGCTGAGGGAACATAGGACAGAGGAGACACATAGGGCTGAGGGAAGAGGGAACACACGGGACAGATGGAACACACAGCACAGAGGGAACACGGGACATAGTTAACACAGGACAGAGATAGTTTCTCGTAGATAACATGAGGACCCTCTGAAGGATCAGTAGTTCATCCACATGTTGTGTTTCTCTGTTTCTACAGTCGCTCTGAAGCGGATGTTGAACTTCAACGCTCCTCCACTGAAGAACACAGCAGCTGAGCCAGTATGGAAGGTAACAAACACTCTGTCTCATTAAGTTAAGTACTATGTAGTTCAGCTTTTTATTTAAGAGTAGTAAGTTATTACTATGTGTGTGTGTGTTCAGGTGTTGATATACGACAGGTTTGGTCAGGACATCATCTCCCCTCTGCTGTCCGTCAAAGAGCTGAGAGACATGGGCATCACGCTGCACCTGTAAGAGACTCGCCTGTTCACAATAACACCAAGTTAAATCTCTTCATCAGCTCGGTCCTCACAAAGATAGAAAAGCTTGTTTGTAGGTTTAAGTATGACATTTACTTTGTGTGTTTTATTTTTTTCAGTCTGCTTCACTCGGACAGAGATCCGATCCCAGATGTTCCAGCCATCTACTTCATCATGCCCACAGAGGAGAATATCGACAGGATATGCCAGGTACACACAGACGGACGCAATCAAAATAATTATTCTGTCTCACTTACATGTCTCATCTGTCTGTCTCACTTGCAAGTCTCACCTGTCTGTCTCATCTGTCTGTCTCACTTGTCTGTCTCACCTGTCTGTCTCACTTGCATGTCTCACTTGCGTGTCTCACCTGTCTGACTTGCGTATCTCACCTGCATGTCTCATCTGTCTGTCTCACTTGCGTGTCTCACCTGCGTGTCTCACCCGTCTGTCTCACCTGCGTGTCTCACTTGCATGTCTCATCTGTCTGTCTCACCTGGGTGTCTCACCCGTCTGTCTCACTTGCGTATCTCACCTGCATGTCTCATCTGTCTGTCTCACCTGCGTGTCTCACCTGTCTGTCTCACTTGCATGTCTCACCTGCGTGTTTCATCTGTCTGTCTGTCTCACTTGCGTGTCTCACCTGTCTGTCTAACCTGTCCTTCTCACTACAGGCACAAAAACATCATGAAAAACTTTTTTTTTTTCTGCGACAAATCAACCAGCAGTGAATATTAAAGACTTTATAAAATTACTTTATATTTGTAAACATAACTGTTGCTGCTCCATTAACAATATTTACATATATTTTAAATATAAATTCTAATCCTGTTCTGAATTTATTTGTTTTTAAAATTCTATAAATCTTTTTAAAAACAATAATTTTATCATGAATAAGAGAAGAGTATTGATAAGAGCAGCTCATAGTAGTACTAACGTCCTCTCTCTACCTGAAGGCCACCATAGTTTGTAAAAGGGGAGGGGCTTAGCTGAGGGATATGCGAGGACTGCATAGGTTATCAATTGAAGACACCAGAGATATTAGTGTTATCCATGAGACCCTCAGTTACAATATAGCTTCCCACCACCTGGTGGCGGTAATGCGTCAGTCAGTTGTTTAACAAGCTCCAATAAGCAGAAGACAACACTCGGCTAGCCGCTAGCCTGTAGCGAAAGTTATGGATACGTTTTTAAAAATAAAAAATGAAGACGACAGTGGTGCCATACCCCCCCACAAGTACAACCCTGACTTTCTTAAGTACGGCTTTGTGAACGGAGGCAACGAGGCAGAGCCGAGGGCTCTGTGTGTGGACTGTGGGCTAATGCTATCAAACGAAGCACTGAAGCCTTCAAAAATAAAGCGACACCTAGCGACGAAACATCCAACGCTCGTGGGAAAGCCTGTTGGGCTTCTTGTTGTGTATGCAGGTTTACATACACATGATAAATAAATGTCGTTGTGATCATCACATTGTATCATCTCATTTATTTGACAAGGGTTTTGCCTGTTCAACTGTTTGGGTATGTCATTTTAGGCGGTTTTGCTCCAAAATAGGGTAAACGGGTAACAATATAGTTATTGAATACAAATCAAACCAAGAGTGAGATCAATTAGTTAAACTAATAGTGTTCATATTTGAATGGGCCCCGGGACACTTTGTACTTGAAAAGTTGGGCCCCGAGGTCAAAAAGGTTTAGGACCCCTGCTCTAAAGCCATGTCGGCCAATCGCGCAAAGAAGAAGGTGAAGATTTGTGGCCAATCAGAAGCCTGAAAGACGCCGTTAGCAGAAGGCTACCGAGGTGAATTAGTGATAATCAATTAAAATTAATAATAATGATTTTATTTTTGGTTCAGGACCTGAGGAACCAGCTGTACGAGTCCTACTTCCTCAACTTCATCTCGGCCATCAGCAGAAGTAAACTGGAGGACGTCGCCAGCGCCGCTCTGGCCGCAAACGCTGTCGCACAAGTCACCAAGGTTAGCATGGTTACTCTGTATTATCTGACACCATCAGAGTATTATTATTATTATTATCATTATTATTATTATTATTATGTTGGAGCGCCAGAGATCCTCAGAGTTAGAGCTCACAACTATATTTATATATGAATTGTTTGTGTCTCAGGTGTATGATCAGTACCTGAACTTCATCACTCTGGAAGACGACATGTTTACCCTCTGCCATCTAAACAAGGAGCTCATCTCCTACCATGGTAACACACACACAGCTCCAAAACACAAAGGATTATGGGTAGAGTGAGGTGGAATAAAAAGCCATTATTCAAACATTACTACAACTCTGTCCAATAAACAAGCTGCGCCTGTGTCATGTGACCTTTTCTTTACTCCTGAATGGCTCCCGATTGGTCCATTTGAATCCAGTTGAACCCAAACAAACTACAGACAACATTAGTCCGTCTCACCTGTCCGTCTCCTCTGTCTCACTTACTTGTCTCACCTTTGTTTCTGACCTGCATGTCTCCCCTGCAGCCATCAACAGAGCAGACCTCAAGGACACGGACATGGAGGCCATCATGGACACCATCGTGGACAGTCTGTTCTGTTTCTTCGTCACTCTGGGTGAGTTAGAGTCTCTCTGGGTGAGTTAGAGTCTCTGGGTGAGTTAGAGTCTCTGGGTGAGTTAGTCTCTCTGGGTGAGTTAGTCTCTCTGGGTGAGTTAGAGTCTCTCTGGGTGAGTTAGAGTCTCTCTGGGTGAGTTAGAGTCTCTCTGGGTGAGTTAGTGTTGTTGGGAACGTAGAGGGGCGTGTTTGGGTTATCAGCTTTTAAGAAACTGAATTCTTGACATCAACAGAATTATTAATGTAAGTAACAATTATTAATGATTATTAATAACAACGGGGCACCACCCTGTGAACAGGGACTAATAACCAAACAATAAACTAAGTCTCATAATTAGTGGCCACTCGTAATGTCAATAGTCGGGTACGACTACACATTCGAAGTGACAGTGAAGGCTTGAGTTCGTACACGGGCTACACATCCAGTTCTCATTACATACATATGCACAAGTAATCACAAACGACTGCTCTTTAAAATATAATGGAGTTTATTAAATCAAAATAATAAATGATCAGATCAATTACTATCACAACCAACAAACGCCACCATACAATTTTATGTGCCTAATACCTAAACAAATGAATAAAATGGGTGAGGATGTATGTATACGTGTGTGTCTGTGTGTGTGTGGGTCTGTGTATAAAAAGAAAAAGGGGGGTCTTAACACTACAGTCGAGGACTACAAAGATGGCGGAGTCGAATGACTTAGCCAAAATAGCAGAGGGGTGAGACTGTGGGTAATGACGTGTGTGAAAAGGGAGGGGCCTTAAGAACTACAGCTAAACCACCACCAGATGGCGGAGTCGAGTGACTTAGAAAAAATGGCGGAAAGGGGGGGGGGGGGGTAAGCTGTGTGTGATCACGTGTGGCGGCGCAGCACGTGTGTTGGAAACAATAGGTGAGAGTTTCACCCACCATCAGCCAGAGCTCTATGTGTATGTAAGTTACGGAAAACACGAGAAATAAAAGAGGCAGAGGGAGGAATCAGAGCTTCTGTGTGCGTTGTAGTGAGAATGAGGGTCGCTGACCGTATCTCACACAAGCTGCCGTTGTCGCCTCGCGAACTCACGACACTTATGCACGATAGCAGCGGTTCCACACTTGACTCACAGAATCGATTCAAGGAAAGAGAGCAGGAACAAATGAAATAAACAATCCCCAAATAACAGTCAGAACAGGAAGCACACAATATGACGGGCCGTGCGGTCCGTCAGTGATTGCACAATGTCTCAGCACCACGAAAACAATGACTTAAACGCGACAAAAAAAAACACGGGAATAATAACATATAAATGAATAACCTGAATTAAACTTAGGTTAATTTAAGCTAAGCTACGCCCAGACACCATGAACCCTTACTGTGAGAAGTTTGTTGCAACGGGGAGAGTGTCCGTTGAGAATTGTGTCTTCTTCTTCCTGAAGAAAAAAAAAGGCAGAGGCGCAGCGGCTTTTAGCACAGCGGGTCGGCGTGTGCTGTGTCGGCCCTGCTCGCTGCAGAGAGTGGGCCTTTGATTTCAACGTCGGCTGAGACACGTTGTCGTTCGTATCTCCCGGTAATGATCGGTGAAGAAAGAGGTTTGCTCGTTCTGGTACCGTTGGCGTGTGCACAAAAGGCGGGGAACGGAGGCGTTCTCGCGGGCCCAAGGCCTTAACTCAGAATATACGTGGTCGGTTTCGGCCAGCGAAATGGCACGTGGGCGCTGAGTTGAGGGTGGATGAGGTCGATCGGGTCCTCGTGGGTCTTCTTAGGTACCGGACGAATCCGGAGCGAAGAGACCGATTCTCGCTGCGTTGACGCTTATAAGCGGGTCAGTCCGCACAGCGGGAGGCTGCTTTTCGGCCAATGAAGGGTGCTGCTTTTGCTGTGGCCGAAGGCTGGAGATGGGGTTATCTCAAGGGAGCAAGGATCAGACCTGAGGTCAGCTTGTGAAAAGGAAGGAGCCTGTGAGGAGCTCAGCCAGCCAGGAGGTGGCGCCAGACCCCAACAGTGTCTCTCTGGGTGAGTTAGTGTCTCTCTGGGTGAGTTAAGTGAGCTAGAGTCTCTCTGGGGGAGTTAGTGTGTCTCTGGGTGAGTTAGGTGAGCTAGAGTCTCTCTGGGTGATTAGAGTTTGGTTCCTACCAACGTTTGGTGATGAATAAAGAAGCACCCTGATTTCTCTATTTAACCCTTTTGAGTTATTGAACTATGATTTAATTCTACGTTTAGATTAGAGCAGCTTTCTACCACAAAGACATAACACATCATCAGGTTTCCTAAAGAACAAACTAACTTATCTCAGGCAGAAATTAACCTTTTCTCAGTGTAGTTTCTGTCCACCAGGGGGAGGTGTTCCCTCACTGTCATACTGATTCTCCTGGTTTAAAGTCTCTCTTCTTCTATAGGTTTATGGATGATATGACTGTATTTAAAGGGTTGTTGTTGTCTTGTTTCTTCTACAGGTTTATGGATGATATGACTGTATTTAAAGGGTTGTTGTTGTCTTGTTTCTTGTTCTACAGGTTTATGGATGATATGACTGTATTTAAAGGGTTGTTGTTGTCTTGTTTCTTCTTCAGGTGCAGTGCCGATCATTCGTTGTCCCCGTGGAAACGCAGCAGAGATGGTCGCCGTGGTGAGTTCACGCTGGCCTCAGTTGATCTGATTGGTTCAATGATGTCGGAACAAAAACTTTGATACAAGCAGACATGTTTGTAGTTTTTACACCTTTGTCTCCACCAAACTAACGTTCAGTTTAAACTAGGAAATGTAATCAAGTACTACTTCCTCCAAATGTTTTGATATATAACTTATTGATCTTATTATTGTTGTTTGGTGATGTGATGATATTTACATTCCCTTTATAACACTTTAGCTTTAAAATGTATTCAATTACTAATTTATGGTAAAATGGCGTCAATATGACGAAGCGCCTTCATTTTATCTGCTCCGTCATTTAAAGATCTTCCTTTCTAATGAACAGTTTATCAATACAATTTTCAGAAACTTTACTCTATATATATATATATATATATATATATATATATATATATATATATATATTATAATATATGATAATATATAAATAATATATATTATAACATATGATAATATATAAATAATATATATTTTAATATAATATATATTATTTATATTAATTTGTTCTTCTGACCGTGGTTCTGTGTGTTGTAGAAGTTGGACAAGAAGCTCCGTGAAAACCTGCGGGACGCCAGAAACAGTCTCTTCACTGGAGACAACATGGCTGCCGGACAGTTCAGGTAAACAGTGTCGGGGTCATGGGGAAACTCCACTTCCCATAGTGCAGTGCTCTGTGTGTGTGTGTGTGTGTGTGTGTGTGGTGATGTAATGATTCTCCTCTCCAGTTTCCAGAGGCCTCTGTTCGTCCTGGCCGACCGTAACGTGGACATGGCCACACCCCTCCACCACACTTGGACCTATCAGGCGCTGATCCACGACGTCCTGGTGAGCTGTCAATCATACACATTAAAATGTTATAAATAACGACGACCAAAGGGTTTTTACAAACACTGACTCACATTTAGTTTATCTGTCTGACTTCCTGTCTGTGTCTCTCAGCTCCAATCCCATTGGTTCCTACTGCAAACCTCCTAAAACAGCTGGTCTTTGTAGTTCTTAATCAAACAAACAGGAGGAAATGGAGACTTTGGGGTCTATTTTCTGCGGCGGATTAATCCACATGTGGTGCATTAGTGAGTACTCGTTAGGAGACCCACTCACAGCTGGTTAGAGTTCAACATGAAGATTTATTTTGACTTTATTTTAGAAAACTGAGACAGAAACATTGACCAGTTCCTCTTTAAATACCTTTAACACAAACAAAGCAGCAGATGCTCCTGTTTGGAGTTTAAAGAGCAGAACCCTTTGTTTACACACGCGTGTGTGTGTGTGTGTGTCAGGGATCTTCAAAGGCACACACACACACACACACACACATGCAGAGCCAGAGCGCTGTCAGCTGCTGAGGTTACTGATGACAGCACTGGAATGTGGAGCTACATGGATGTGTTACGTAACACGTCATCAGTCTCTGACACACACACACTCTTACTGGCACCAGCAGAGTAAATCCGGCAAAGTTAAAGGTTTAATAATATGTAACGTTTCCTCATTAAAACGTCTATAAACGAGCAGGCCTGTGTTAAATATGTTGTTGAGTTGTGTTCTTAGTTTATCACAAATGTTTCCAACACTTTTCACACCAGACACATCTGTAATTTAATCCATATCAAGGTTTCATTCTTTCATCTTTCAGGACAAATTGTCCTTCAGAGGAACAAAATTCAGCTGGTTAATAATTCTACTGACTATTACCAATGTTTGAGACGCTAAAACATCGATATGATGCATGACATAAACAAATATATGTCATCAGGATCCACACATTCTTTTTGTTTTGGGGCCCTGATCCAGGTTATTTATGACTGGATATCTGGTACAGAGTCTCCTCTGATACATAAGAATATTTACATCAATATACATGAGAATATTTACATCAATATACATTAAAAAAAATAATTACATATATATATATATATATATATATATTTATTAGGGGTGTAACAATACGCGTATTCGTATTGAACCGTTCGATACGAGGCTCACGGTTCGGTACGCATGACGAACCGAACAATACGTTTGAATAAAAAATAAAATATATATATTTTTTTTTTAAACCTTTATTTAACCAGGTAGTCCCATTGAGATGAAAAATCTCTTTTGCAAGATGTAAGTAACAATACTACATAACATTAAGGAGCAGTTTTTATTTTTTATGCTTATGTGTTGCTAAGAAGATGGGTCACTCGGGTATAGTTCCATCATTGTTCAAAGTCAAAGAATAACTTTATGATGTTAGTTGTAATGAATAAATATATTTTAAAATCAAGTACATTTCTCTGGCATTTATAGTTCTCTACTGTACCGATCCGTGGCTCCACTGTATCGTACCGAACCCAACCGTGAATTTTGTGAACCGTTACACCCCTAATATATATATATATATATATATATATAGAAGGTACTTTTAAAAATGACTTAATTTGACCGAGTATGTATGTATGTATGTGTATATATATGTATGTATACATATATATATGTGTATATATATATATATACATATGTATATGTATATACATATGTGTATATATATATATATACATATGTATATGTATATACATATGTATATGTATATACATATATATATGTGTATATGTATATACATATATATATGTGTATATGTATATACATATATATATGTGTATATGTATATACATATATATATGTGTATATGTATATACATATATATATGTGTATATGTATATACATATATATATGTATATATATATATACATATATATATGTATGTATATATATATATACATATATATATGTATATATATGTATATGTATATATATGTATATGTATATATATGTATATATATGTATATATATGTATATATATGTATATATATATATACATATATATATGTATATATATGTATATATATATATACATATATATATGTATATATATGTATATGTATATATATGTATATGTATATACATATATCTATGTATATGTATATACATATATATATGTATATGTATATACATATATATATGTATATGTATATACATATATATATGTATATGTATATGTATATATATATACATATGTATATGTATATACATATATATATGTATATGTATATATATATATATATACATATATATATGTATATATATATACATATATATATGTATATGTATATACATATATATATGTATATGTATATGTATATACATATATATATGTATATGTATATGTATATATATATGTATATGTATATGTATATACATATATATATGTATATACATATATATACATATGTATATGTATGTATATATATATATATGTGTATGTATATGTATGTATATATATATATATATATATGTATATGTATATATATATATGTATATATATATAAAAGAATATTTACATAAACCAGTTGTAGAGAGAAACGTGTTGCTGCATCAGAGTCATGAAAATAAAACTTGAAATTGAAGATGTTTTGGAAACGGGTGACATAACTCTCCATCTTTTTGATTTAGTTTTTAATGTCTGGTCCAGAATCCTGATCTGGTTTCTGTTGTGGCTCCTTTATGCCAGCTTTCTGTCTGTCTCTCTCTGTCTGTCTTTCTCTCTCTCTGTCTGTGTCTGTCTCTCTTTCTCTCTCCTATAAACTAGTCCAGAGTCTGAACTCACCCGTCTACCTCCCAGCAGGACTCTCATCCCTGGTCTGTTCCCATGATAACAGTGATATTTTGATCCACTTGGGTGTCTTCGGTCTGGACCTCGTCCCAGATATCCTGCACACTGCAGCGCTCTCTGGGCTTCAATCTGATGGTGTCAGATCTGGTTTTATTTTCATTACGTATCTGAGGATCTCCTCCAGGACTTTAGGGCCGTGAACTGAAGTGTCTTTTTACTTTGGATTCAGTGCGTTTAAGAAGACTTAAAGAGCAGATTTAGGTCATGCAATGCAGGAAAAACAAGTAATAACACAGAGAAGGGCATCAGCTGCACTACAGCCAACCTTTATGGATGTGTGTGTGTTTTGTAGGACTACCAGCTGAACAGGGTGGTGATGGAAGAGGGGTTGGGGGCGGAGCCATCTCCCGCCGGCGCCAGACCAAAGAAGAAGAACAGAAAGACCTATGACCTGACTGCTGCCGACAAGTTCTGGCAGAAACACAAGGGCAGGTGAGTTCTTTAAATGAGGCTTTAATTATTGGGTCCTTATCAGTTCATCCGGCAATAACAAGTGTTTCATCCAATTCCAGACAGCTTTACTCTACATTTGTACATTTGGTTTTTGAACCTTTATCAATAATCTTTGTTTATATTTTGTTTTCATTTGCACTTTGTCCCTCAGAATATAAATAAAGTTCTATCTTATCATAAAGTAGCTGAAACTCATCCGCTCAAGAAAATAATAATTTATAGAAAAAGACAATTTTAGCCCTCGAAGAGCTGCTGTCTTTGTTTAAAAGCAAATATTTTATATTTGTGTCTTTTAGAAACCCAAATCAAAATGTTTATGCTAACATTCACGTCATTGAGTACATTTAAGTTTGTTTTTTTAAATGTCTGTTTCTTTCACACCTTGACGATGATTATTTCTTACCAGCGTTGACTGTCTTATCTCCATATTAATGTAGCAGAGATGTTGCTGGCTGACGTTAGCTAAACAAAGGGAAAATGCTAATTCAGTTCATTTTCAAACAGAGTAACGAGTATAAAGGCTATAAAGGTCCGGATTTACAGCTGGCTAACATTAGCCCTCATGACTATTATTAAATATAATTCGTATCAGTTTCTGGTTGGTTAGTTATTGATAACACAAATGCTCTATTTCAATTAAATTCATCTAGGATGGTACCGGCTTGGCACCAATGTGGGTTCAGTTCCCTCTTGAGTAGGTTCTCTGGGTCTGGGGTTAGGGTCTGTTTGGCTCCACCCCACTTTGGATTTGGTGTGATTATTCTTGTGTCTGTTTGAAAAAGGTCTGACTGTCTGCGGGTCCCTTTTGGATCAGGACAATATTGAAAATTTGTCTTCACCTCATGCTCAGTTTGACATTCGATCAAATATTCTCGCACCCTGAAACATTTCTAATTTGTGTAGTTGTGATTAATCAACACACATAAAGATCATTCTAAATACAAAAAGACACAATTATCTCATAATAGGCATCAAGTGCAGCTAACAACATCATAAGTGAAATCTATATGCTGATGATATCTTATTGTACTTGACGAACTCTTTTGTCCAACCGGAGTGTTCAGGTTTCAGGTTCAGGTTTCGTTGTTGATGCATGTTTTTAAAGTCAGAAGCTCATTTATTGATTTGGTCTTGTTGTGTTTCAGTCCATTCCCAGAGGTGGCGGAGTCGGTCCAGGAGGAGCTGGACACTTACAGAGCCCAGGAGGACGAGGTCAAACGCCTGAAGTGCATCATGGTGAGACACACACATCATGGTAGTCAATGTGGTCAACAAATGCTTGTAGTTAACAAGTCGAACCTCAAGTCCAAGTCAGAGGTCACATTTGAGTCACAAATTGGTCGTTTTCAGGGTTCAATGTTGACGTCCGAGTCAGTGAAGTCAGGTTCAAGTCCCTGAGTTAATGTGTCCAAGTCTTTAAAGGTGATATTTAAACCCTCAAGAGCTGTTCAGTCCTAGGGGTCACTTTTTAGTCCCTGAGTCCAGCTCGTCAAGTTGGTTCCAGTTGATCCCAGTTCGGTATTGTTTGCTCATGCTGTTTTGTGTCTGCAGGGTTTAGAGGGAGAAGATGAAGGAGCCATCAGCATGCTGTCAGACAACACAGCCAAGCTCACCTCTGCTGTCAGGTACTGATCACCACAGAGTAGTTTAGTTATTTTACCATTAGATTACACTTGCATGTCTTTAAAGAGAACAGACTCTCCATACGTCTCTGGTAGAGACCTGTCAATCACCGTGTAGCCCCGCCCTAAAGCATCCCCTGCTTTATGGTCTGTTTGACTCTAAATGGACCATAATGTACTAAATGAACATCATGCTGTATTGAAGAAGACTTGAAACTGGAGATTCAACCATAAACTCATGTTTACAATGTTTACTGAGGTAATAAATCAAGAGAGAAGTAGTCATTTTCTCATAGACTTCTGTACAACCAGAGGAGTCGCCCCCTGGTGGACACTAGAGAGAATGCAGGTTTTAAAACATGAAGCTTTGACTTCATTCAGCAGAACCTTTACAATCTTTAGTTTCTTTTATACAACTACCAAGATCAAGTTTTATAGGGCCAAAGGAACATATTTTTATGAGAAACATAAAAACTACTGTTGAAGGTCAAATCAGATTTTAAAGCTATGCAGAGAGAATTACTTAATTTCCTCTTTGAACAGCCTGTTAAAACAATAACATTGAATAACTCTGTTTTTGTGGAAAAGTGACTTCCAGTAAGTTTCCCTTCAACAAATCCCCAAACAAAAATCCATCAGACCACGCTGTGCCTGAGAATCCCTCTTTTTTTTTAAACTTAATTTCCCCCTTCAGTGAAAACCTTCTCAGGTTCATCAATATGGACAGATGAGCTCAGAGCCAGGGAACATTTTTGTTTGTTTTCCACCATCACAACATCTGTAACCATGAAACTGTGACAGAGACTCAAAACAACCTGCAGCTCAAATAATTAAATTTAACTGTAAAAAGGGATTTACAGATGTGTTTGTGGTGACCTGTTCGCGTTTTCTCATCGTGGCCCTGAGATGAATTTCTAAGTGATCTAAATACTTTTCTCTCCTCTGAACCACAGGCTGTTTTGGGGCATTTTTTTGGCTCCTGTCACATTTCTCTCTTGATTTTCCCTTCAAAATAAAAGTCCTGCTCCTCTATAGAAACAGAACCATCAGGACTAGAAGTAGAGAGAACTAGGACATGTCTTTAGTGCAGAATAAGAGTTATAATGACATCAATCCTTAAAAAGAAAAAACGCTCTCCTCTCTCCTTCTCTCCTCTCTCCTGTCCTCTCCTTTCTCCTCTCTGCTCTGTGTTCACTTCCTGAAGTTCAGTTTTCAGAGTTTCTCTGATTTGTTGTCACATGACTGTTGGTCTCCAATGACTCAATCATGACTTCATAGTTTCACTGAGGAGCTCACAATTTATTGTTTTTACACAATCTGGTTAAAGTGAACGCTTTATTAGTGGAGAGATTTATAATGAGAACATGAAGAATATAATGTTTTTGATGAAATATGATTTTAAGCTTCGTTTCTGACTGAAGCCCTCATCACACATGATGTGTTCAAGGACCGATAACGTTTTATTTTAGCTATGAAAGGTGTAGTTTTAGCGATTGTTTGAAGGAGCTGAAACCCAATGCCTGTTTCACTTCGGCCTCTTGTGGCCAAAATGAGTATTACAACAACAACAACTGTTTCACAGATGGATACAATACTTTATCCTGACAAAACCCTTTTTTTCACCTGTTCCTAAGACATAAACACAGTAAAGAAAACTATTTAGATCAGACTAAGGAAATGGATCAACAGAATTCATATTCTTTCCTCTCTGGGCTTCCGTAGCGTTTGACTCCAGATGAAAGTGTTGAGGTGTTTGTTAGAAGTTGCTCTTGTGTTGCAGCTCTCTGCCTGAGCTGCTGGAGAAGAAGAGGCTGATCGACCTGCACACCAACGTGGCCACGGCCGTCCTCGACCACATCAAGGTACCACACGCTGCCGACCAATCACACGGCTCCATTCCATCACATGGGTTCATCATTACGGACCTCAGCCAGTTCCAGCAGTACTAGTACACGATGTATACAGCAGTACTAGTACATGATGTATACAGCAGGATTAGTATACAGCAGTATTAGTACGCAGTACTGTATTTACAGTAGTATGAAGCAGTATTTGTACACATTATATACAGCAGTATTAGTACAGATTATAAAGCAGTATTAGCACACAGTTTATACAGTAGTATTAGTACACAGTTTATACAGTAACTTGATGCTGTTTGTGTCTTCAGAGTCGCAAACTGGACGTTTACTTTGAGTATGAAGAGAAACTGATGAGCAAGTCAACTTTAGACAAATCTCTGCTGGACATCATCAGTGACCCCGACGGTACACACACACACAGTCTTGTACTTTATTTAATTTATAAAATGTATACATTAAATGTATTTAATTTCAGTAAAATAACAAATTAAAGTGTCTTTAAATGTTTGTGTTTATCAGCCGGAACCCCCGAAGACAAAATGAGACTTTTCCTCATCTACTACATCACTGCTCAGCAGGTTCCTTCAGAGGTAACACACACACACACACACACACAAATGAAGAAACACCCTGCAGCCAATCAGAATCCAGTATTCACCCAGATCATGGTGGACAATAATATAAAGCATACTTTGATTTATATTCAGTATTAATTATCTCAATATGCAAATTAACTGAAGTTATCAAACAAATGTATTGGAGTAGAAGTGTATGGTATACAGTGGAAATACTCAGAGTACCTCACAATTGCAGTTGCATATATAACTACAGTAAACGGTATAACTAATAATATCACTGAGTAAAAGTACAGCTTATTTTTGTTATGATGAGGAACGTGTTTTCATTTCAAATCAGTTCTGCTTTGTATTCTCCAACAATGTGAGTGTGTCCAAACCGCTGCTGTGACTAATGTGTTCAGAAGTTTACTGGAGCTGTCATTGTGTAATGAACTGGGACCACAGACCAGTGTGAGGCACGGAAACCAGTGACTGAACCACAACCGGAGCCACTTGGCTCTTGTGTCTCAATTGTTCTCTTAAAGCTGAGCCTCATCTGTGAAAGACCTTCAGGAGAAGTTCACCGTTAAACACAAAGAGCGTTGGTTGGTTGGTTGGGTAGTAGGTTGGTTGATTAGTTAGGTGGATGGGTGGTTGGGGTTGGGTGGGTTGGTTAGGTGGTTGGTTGGGTGGTTAGGTGGTTGGTTGGTTGCGTGGTTAGGTTCATACCTGCAAACATCCTTTTCGGTGAAATTCACCGTTTTCAATGAAAAATATGTCATCCACGTGAATCGTGTAGATCCGTACAGCCGGCGTTTCTCAGATTAGTCATACGAGGGGAAAAGGTGATGTCGTGATCTTCGCAATAAAACATATTTGATGTGTCGAGTCTTGGCCAATCGGCGGTCGGATGTCTACAGCGTCTTCATTTCCAGCTATGCTAAATGCAGCCTCTGCTCCAAGGAGATAAAGTACAGCAACAAGGGCTCACTTGCCCTCTCATCACACTGTACACACCGTTCACTGTAATGACCACAGCCAGTGTACTAACAGTCCCACGTTGCTCCCAAGAACCCTGAAGTAATGAGAGGGTTAAGGTGCCTCTACCTTCATTTCGGCGGGTTGTAATGCAGAGGTGTGTATAGATCACAGCTATTATTTTACTCTTGATAAACTACTTTAGCCAGAGTAGATTATCATTTTCATTTAAATAATTTAACTGGATTGAATGCATATTAATTGCAAATAGAAGATAGGCCACAATTCTAACAGCTTTACAGTAACAGTGGAAGTTAATATGGTTTGGTTAGGTGGTTGGGGTTGTGTGGCTTGGTTAGGTGGTTGGTTGGTTTGGTGGTTGGGGTTGTGTGGCTTGGTTAGGTTAGGTGGGTGGTTAGGTGGTCGGGGTTGGGTGGCTTGGTTAGATGGTTGGTTGGTTTGGTTAGGTGGTTGGGGTTGTGTGGCTTGGTTAGGTGGTTGGTTGGTTTGGTTAGGTGGTTGATGGTTGTGTGGCTTGGTTAGGTTAGGTGGGTGGTTAGGTGGTCGGGGTTGGGTGGCTTGGTTGGTTAGATGGTTGGTTGGTTTGGTTAGGTGGTTGGGGTCGTGTGGCTTGGTTAGATGGTTAGGTGGTTGGTTGGTTTGGTTAGGTGGTTGGGGTTGTGTGGCTTGGTTAGGTGGTTGGTTGGTTGGTTGGTTTGGTTAGGTGGTTGGGGTTGTGTGGCTTGGTTAGGTTAGGTGGGTGGTTAGGTGGTCGGGGTTGGGTGGCTTGGTTGGTTAGATGGTTTGTTGGTTTGGTTAGGTGGTTGGGGTCGTGTGGCTTGGTTAGATGGTTAGGTGGTTGGTTGGTTTGGTTAGGTGGTTGGGGTCGTGTGGCTTGGTTAGATGGTCGTACAAGGTGTGGGAGCATTTCACACTTAATAAATTGAAAAAGTGTGTTCATTGCAAGACATGCATAAGCGACATAATATGGCATGGGAGCACCACGGTGATGATTCAGTTTGTGAGTGTAGTGTAGAGAACAAGTTATGACGTTCAAACAAATCCTGTTAAGTTTTCTGATTTGTATTTTTCTTTATTTTTTATAAATTATTCATTGTTCTGACAGCTCAGGTCCCTTTAAACTAAAATATACATATTTTTGTTCACATGTGTGTTTTTGTGTTCGTCCATTTGTTTTTTAGTTTTTTAATTATTACTTTAACAGCTCAGGGATGTTCAAGGAGCAACCTGTTTGTGCACTTTCTGAAGATCAGTTCTGTTTTTGAACAAAGGGTTGGAAATTAATGCTTTTTTTTTTGTTTTTCTTTTATCCGATTAATCGAAAAAATAATCACCGGATTAATCGATTATTAAAATAATCGTTAGTTGCAGCCCTAAATCAAACAAACTAAAAGTCACTCTGCGTCTCAGAAGACAGACCTCCAGTTCTTCCCGTGGGTTTTGGCAGAAGGTATAAATGGATTCAACAGATGTAAAAACCTCATGACACTGTGGAAACGATGGACTCGTTTTGGACGGTGCTTCTTCTTCTTCTTGGCTCTAGGTTCATGATGAGCCGTCATGATAGAACAAAGATGATTGAAACCATGCTCCCCGAGACTCGGTCAGACCTGGATCATGTCTGGTTTGGCAGAAAACGCCTCCCATCCTTTATGAAGTGACAGCGACTGTGATTGTTATTAGTTTCAGTTTGCTGCTAAAGATCTAATGGACCAGGCGGTCAGTCTTAGTGGTGGAACGGATGGAGTAGTGGTTTAATAACACAGATTAACGTTAACCATCACAGTGTAAAGAAAGTTTTAACATTAACCATCAGAGTGTAAAGAAAGTTTTAACATTAACCATCAGAGTGTAAAGAAAGTTTTAACATTAACCATCAGAGTGTAAATAAAGTTTTAACATTAACCATCAGAGTGTAAATAAAGTTTTACTGACTCAGTAGAACATGTTTTATGTTTCTAGTCTCTGATCTCTGATCATGTTTCATTGTAAACAACCAATCAGTGTTTAAACCAACAGGAGGAGAGCTAGTAACGTTAGCAGCACCGCTAACAGCTAACCAACGGAGGTTCACTTCAGTTACATTATGATGCCTTCAGGCTCTGCTCAGTGAAAATGAGTACTGGCTCAAGGTAAATTATAACGTCATCATGATGTGTTCACATGTAATCTGTAAAATGTAGTTTTGGTGATGAACTTGAATAAATCCAGTAGTTTGAAGGAGATGTTTTCACATGAATATAAAATAGATATTAGAGATGAATTATGAGCTGTTTAACTTCCTAACACGAGCTCTAAGCACATTATTATACATCATTAATAATAATGACAATACCAGCTGCTATAAGAAAATAAGACGATAAAAAGTAAGTTCTTTCGCATGTTTTGTCAATGTTTGCACTCATTCCCATGAACTCCAGAAAGTATTTGAATCAATCATGACCAGAGAACTTTAGCCCCAAAGGTTCAGAAGCAGTCATCAGTGGCTCCAAGGAGAGTTCTGCTGCTCCACCTGCAGAACTACTCAGAACAATCCATCTCCGTTAGTCAGTGACGTCAGCTTTTGGGACGGAGAGGTTTTCACTCAGATACACATCTCAGTTTTTCCTCCATTTGACTTGGTAAACATAGCGTGAATGTTAGCATGCTAACAAGCTAATATGCTAAACATTACGTACCATAAAGCGTGCTCGTGGTGTCTCTTCTTCCACAGACAGACTGCTTGTCTCATATATTCAGCTTGTTAAGACGCTGCTGTGGTTTTAAGAGTTTCTCTCTTTCAGATCGTGATCTTAAGTGTTTGATCACTTCTTGTTACTTGATTTGTGTTTCAGTCGGACTTGGATCAGTATAAGACGGCTCTGTTGGACGCAGGCTGCGACCTTTCACCTCTCAACTACATCAAGCAGTGGAAGTAAGTCTGTTGTTCTAACTTTTATATTTGTGAACCAGACTCCACTGAAACAACTAGATTGTCCTATAGTCGTATAAAACCTCAGCTAGAAGAGAGCCGGTGACCGTAACGAGTCGTCTCACTTCTGAAGAATTCATTATCAGTTAATTAAATCATGTTTCTGATGTGAATGAAAGTGTTGAGTCATTCTGGTTTCCTCTCATCTTTTCCAGGGCGTTTACCAAGATGGCCGCCACCCCGGCTAACTACGGCAACAGTGGAGTCAAACCCATGGGGTAAAAAAACCAAAACAGTTTAACACTCGGTGTCTTTAACAGTAGATTTTTAGATCACATCCCTCTTTAATTTTTAAAAGCTTCATGTTTTTATTTATTATTTCCTGACTTGTGAAATCAGTTTTTTTTTATATCGTCTGTTTTAGTCCCATTTAGATTTCATCACTTTTAAATAACAAACACTCAGTTAGCTGTTTATTAACACAACAGTCCTTCATTTACATCCTAACGTTCTTCACGCTTTCTCAGCTCTTTTCTTACAATAACACTTCTGTTAGAACGCTTGTTTTGTGAATGGAGTTTGGATCCTTTAGTGCTAAGCTATGCTAACATTGTAGCCGCTCCATCAACCCTTCAAATAACGTCGCCTCAGCGTAAATACGGCTGCGACATTATTGTACGTACCATAGATGGTCTGATTTATACATATATATTATATATACACATAGTTTTGTCTGGTCTGTGTACTAATACGAGGTATCGTACTTTTTATGTCAACGTGAGCACAATGTGACGGATGAAAGCAGTTGAAGTGTTTGTTGGTCATTAAATAAAAGTTAAAATTAGCTGAAGCGTTAATTGAATCTCCAAAAACACGTCATCACCCTGTAACTAGTAGGTTTTACAGTATAATATTAGTAGTATTAGTAGTAGTGGAAGTGTTAGTGGTACTCCTTTGTAGTACCAGAGACATCAGCAGATGGTTTACAGGAATATCAGTATTAATATCTTAATGGTGTATTTACTCTTTCAATCGAAACAGGACTTTTGTTCAGAATACCAGATTAACCTCCTCCTCCTCCTCCTCCTCCTCCTCCTCCTCCTCCTCCTCCTCCTCCTCCTCCTCCTCTCCCCAGTCTGTTCTCCAGAGTGATGAACAGTGGTTCCCAGCTGGTGATGGAGGGAGTGAAGAACCTGGTGCTCAAACAACATGTGAGTGAACTGATGATGAGTTTGTGGCTCCGATGCTTCACAGCCTGAAGGACTCGTTAGATGTTTGATGATGTTTTAAAGAGTCACACGAACTAACAGACCAGAAACTCCTGAGTTCTGAGGTCAAATCACTGCTTTTCTGAATGAAGTCTGGTGTTTGAAGAGAGCAGAGATGAGAGCAGGAAGGTAAACATCCTAAATATAGCTGATGTATTTTCTTTAAGGCGTCTAACGTTAGAAAATACAATGAAAAACATATTTAGTGTAAGTAGTTTTTCACCCATCTTTTCTTAGATTACACAGGTGTGATTTAGATGGACTCTGGTTTTTAGTCACTTCACCAAAATCTGTGATTCACATTTTTCTATTCGTTCAGGTGTTTTGAAGTGTCTGTCTGAGGCACACAGAGATGAACCGCTGTGGACGTCTTTTAGCCAAATAGAACTACAAACGAACCGAACCACCAGCTACTCTAAAGTCACTGTTGTGTTCACATTAAACCGGTGAAAGTGTTCTAAATATAGCGTCATTCAAACTGATATTGATTCTATTTGGTGAAAAAGGTTTTCTCAGCTACTTTAAAAACAGGTGACATTATTAAGTGTTTGTTGTTGTAATACTCATTCTGTCCACAAGAGGCACCACTACGTCGTGCTCTTAACGAGACTGAAGCCAGTTTAAAAGAATAAACACGACGTACATGTGTTGTGTGTTACGCTAGGTAGATAAGAACATGAGGTAGTGGTGCACTTCAGCCTCGTGTGGACGGAATGAGCATTACAACAACCAGAAAGGCTTCCGTACTGATTTAACGTGACACCCAAACACATGACCTGTGTTCCAGAACCTTCCCGTCACTCGGATCCTGGACAACCTGATGGAGATGAAGTCCAACCCTGTGAGTTTGTTTCTCTTCTCTCACTCGTCTTATTATTTATTTTTACTTTTTAACTTCCATATTTTACCAACATTTAGCCGGTGGAGTCTGGTGTTACTCTGTATGTGTGTTACTTTATCGTTTAGCTCTCAGCTCATTGGTTCAGACTGTTTCATCGTTCATGAAACAGCTGGTCTCTGTAGCTTTTAATCAGACAAGCAAACTGTGATGAGTTGAGACTATTTTATACCCCACATACAGTGATGAAGAGATTATATCACCAACACACACACACACACACACACACACAGAAACACACACTGTGCAGGTTTCTCAGTGTCTACAGTTACAGACGACCAACAAAGATCCTGTTGTTGTGAACCTGGAAGAGGAGACAGGACTGGGATGAAGATGAAAGAAATAGAAGAGTGTGTGTGTGTGTGTGTGTGTAATGGGGATTATGATTCTTGCCGTAATCAAGCAGCTTTTATGATGTATATTCACATATTTGTCATATAAACTGTCAGAACCAGCCGACGGTGTTTTTAACTGGAGAGACGCTGCTTGTTTCAGATCCAGAACAAATGAATCAGCTGTTTGTCTCTTTGATCTTTCAGGAAACGGACGACTATCGATACTTTGACCCAAAGATGCTGCGAGGCAGCGAGAGGTACCACTCTGACTCATCTTTATCATCTGTTGTCTAACTCTCAGTAACTTCTAGAGAGTTGAGTAATGTCTCTTCTTCTTCTTCAGCTCCATTCCAAGGAACAAGAACCCGTTTCAGGAGGTGAGTTCAGTCAGTTATTATTTAATTCAGTTAATTCATCTTCACATACAAGCTTTACCGTTTATCTCCTGACGAGTGTCGACTGTTGTTGGGTCATAACTAATGAATAATTATAATAATGTAAATGTTAACAATGTCTTAACCTTTGTTAAACTAATAGACTTTAATAATAGAAACGTTACATTCAAAGGTCATAATTAAATCATAATTAAGTCATAATTAAATCGTTTGTCTGCTCTCAATATCTGTTAAAATGTCCAATAATTCTTTCTTTAAGATAAATACATAACATAAATAAAACATTGAAAACAAATATTTGGTTATGAAAGAAATGTGAGCATGAAAGGTTCAGAGTTGAGAAACAGACTTGCAGTGCATGATGGGTAATGTTGTTGTAACAGTGTGGATGTGTTTCAGGCCATCGTGTTCGTGGTGGGAGGAGGAAACTACATCGAGTACCAGAACCTGGTGGACTATGCCAAGGTACTGTAGTACTGCTAGTACTACTGCAAGATACTCTGATTATTCTGTGTACAATTAGCTAGAAATGTGTCACGTCTGTTATTATGAAGTTGATCAGACAACGTCTCTGGTGTCGACCTGTCAATCACCGTGTAGCCCCGCCCTAAAGCATCCCCTGCTTTATGGTCTGTGTGACTCTAAATGGACCATCATGTACTAAATGAACATCATGCTGTATTGAAGAAGACTTGAAACTAGAGATTGAGACAAACTCATGTTTACAATGTTTACTGAGGTAATAAATCAAGAGAGAAGTAGAGTCATTTTCTCATAGACTTCTATACAACCAGAGGAGTCGCCCCCTGGTGGACACTAGAGAGAATGCAGCTTTAACGCGTGAAGCATCTCTTTAAAGAACTGGAGGTTGATGACTCAGTGAATTAGTTTTGTTTACCTTCACAGACTCTGTTCTGTGTTTTCAGGTCAAACAGGGAAAGAAGGTCGTGTATGGCTGCAGTGAACTCTCCAACGCTGCTCAGTTCACCAAACAGGTGAGACGCAACACCTGTCCTCTTCATCACCCGTCCTCCCGTCGCTCACCTGTCTTGTACTCAGTCCACCCTCTGACCTCTGACCTCTTCCTTTGTCTCCACAGCTCTCCCAGCTCGGTCAGAAGTGACGACTCCACCGATATGTGAATCTCTCTCTCCGTCTCTGACCTCTTTATTCCAGATGTTTTGTATTAAACTCTTCTTCTGTAAAAAAAAAAAAAAAAAAATGGACTAAACACTTCCTGTCTTCATTGTGATTTCTGTCTCTTCCACTCAGCACTAATAAAGCTAAATAAAAACAGTCCCGGCCTCTTTCTCCGTCTTTCCCACGAAGCTCTCTGAGATGGTTGAAGAACTGGTTTCAGGTGATTCAGAATCAACGTGACGTCTTTCTTCTTCATCTGTTTGTATGTTTTTGGAGTTTGTTTGTGAGCTCTCTAACTTCACCTGTACAGAGAGGTGAGTGTCATTTTTATGACTACGACACTTAAAGGAAAACGTCAGCCAAGAAAGTTTTCTATGGAATTATCATTCAGGAGAATAAAAGACGACAAATAAAAGGTTAGAAAACGTCCTTGTTTTTATTTGTAGTTTCTATTTTCACTAAATTAACATGAAGCGCTTCAACTTTCCACCTCATTTAACCTTCGACTGTTTTTATCCTGCAGACGAACTGGAAACATCTGTCGACTGAGAGGACGAGTGTGTGGTACTACACACACACACACACACACACACACCATCCATTACTTTAAAGGCAGCCTGGCTCAGTGTGGTTCAGCTCTGCTGCCATGTTGCTCCAACACACCCAAAAAAACAAGGAGATCGATTTGAGGATTATGTCAACGTGGCATTTTAATCTGTGTGTGTGACTTCATAGGTTGGCCTCCTGATGTTATTTCCACGAGGCCCTGATAGAAGAAAACGAATACAAGTTTAACTAAACTTCAATTAAACGCTAGATTCATGTAATAGCTCAAATAGTAAAAGTGTGTTTTAGAGACGATAAATTGGATTTAGGCTAAAACTTAAAGTTACTACGAAGAACTTTTATCTTGTGTTGATTCTGGTGGTCCCTGTGGACTAAAGTGGTAGTGTCTCTGCACCTCTCAGTCCTGGGTCTGGTTCTCCCGTGCCTCCCTTCCCTCCAGCGGGTCCAGCAATACGTCCTGGGTTTCCAGCAGCGTGGTGTCTGTGTCGGCTCCCAGAGAGGAGAAGCTCTGCTCCTGGAGGAGGAGGAGGAGGCTGCTGCTGCTGCTGCTGCTGCTGCTGGTGGGAGCTGAGCTCTCCTGCTCCCTCCAGAGCTCTGGGTCTGTCCACGGTGGACCGGTCTCTGCTGAAGGAGTTTCTGGTGAACCTGCATGAGTTCATCTGGTTTCACCAGAATCCGACCCGGTGGCTCCGATGACGAGCATTAAGAATAACTAGAAACAGAACATCTTCTCTCTGATGGTCTCTTTGCTGATGGAGGTCTGATAGAGGATCAGGACTAAACTGAGACTGCTTCATATAGAGGATCAGGACTAAACTGGTTCAGGACCAGTTAAAAGTTCCCTTCCTTCTTCTTCAAAACACAGATTTTAGTGTTAAAGTTCATCTCAGTGTGACGGCACCATGAAACTCCACGTGTTTCTGTTCTATTGTTTCTACTGCAGAGACCACACACACACTCTCACACACAGAGTTAATCCCAGCTCGGTGTCGGTGATGGCGACTCTGTTATGTTGACTTTTTGACCCGTGAGCTGAAATAATGAGGAAGAGGAACAGGAGGTAAAAAATGAAAAACATGGGATAAAAGGAGGAGAATAGCTGGTTTAAAATCTTATAGCAATTCCATTAATTAGTCTTTTTAATGGGATAATTATTGGATAAAATATTGAATTGTTATATTTTAAAGAGTAAAGTTTATAGAATAAAGTTAATTTATTCCATTAAAATAAATAAATGATATTATAATTTGTTAATTTATTCAATAATTAATACCAACTACTAAATTAATGACAAATGAAGTCTCATCTTTCATTTTTTCTTTTCACACACACACACACACACACACACACACACACACACACACACACACACACACACTCTCTTGTGACTGTCAGCAGCTGCTGATCAACGTGGGAGTTCAGTTTTAATGTGCTGGATGAGAGGAAACTTTAATTAAATGTTAACACCAATGTTCATATTTAATCAACTGGAACAATAAAGTTTTAGTGATGAAAATATTTAGATTAAAGGTCTGAAGATAGAAAATACAATGAGCCCTTCTTCTTCTTTAAATATTCATCGTTTCTAAAGAGAGAACTTGTTATACGATTCGAGTCTCCTCTCACCTTCACTCTTGTCTCCTCTCCTCTTGTCTCCTCTCCCCTTGTCTCCTCTCCCCTTGTCTCCGCTCCTCGTCTGAAGCTCCTGGATGACGTTCAGGTGAGAACAGAGAGATAAAGAGGACAGATAAATGGAACCTGTCCTGTTTTGACGCCACTTTGTCTCCACAGAAAACAAGAGCAGAGCGATCAATAAAACGCTGCTACAGCTGTGACTATAGTATATGTATATATATATATATACACATATATAGAGAATATAAAAAGAGCCCACACAGATCCTGGGTCAGCCTGGTAGCCCCGCCCCTTTTATTTTTTATATAACCGCTGTGATTGGCTGCTGCTTGTGACCCCCAGCTGACCATCAGAGTGTCATGAAGCATGTCGGAGACGACATGGTGGTTCACACAAAGAGCCGTTTGTTGTGTCGGGACTCTCACGGATCAGGTGTCTGCCTCTCGGGGGGGGGGGGGGGGGATGGATTCGTGGCCGAGGTGACTTGAACTCAGCAAACATGGACGTTGAGCACTTTTTATTGTTATTATCCGAAACATCTCAAGTTTCAGGTGTTCTGGTACGTAATTGCCGTTAACGTTACTCCGGTTCTTCCTCGTATTATCTACTGTTTAGCTACTGTTACTGTATGTACTGTATGTGCTTTTATTGTGAAAGGTGAGAATGGACGTTGTGTGGCTTTAATGATCTCATCGTTACGTTTTTATGTCCACAGGCTTCTTGTAGCTTTTGACTTTCTATGAAAGAAGCAGATATTTTCGAAAACAGTTGATGGTTTAACCAGTAGAGTTTCACGTTCAGAAACGTAAAGAGCTCCAGCTGCGAGTCACTTCCTGTTGTCTACAGGAACCAGACTTTCACGTCTAGAAACTCAGAACAGCTTCAATCAAATGGGAAACGTGTTGTTGAGGAGCTGAGACCTGAAACAGACTCACAAATACAGTGTAGTTTGTTTTATCTATTGTATTCATACGAGCTTATTGCACTTATTCATATTAGTTTGTGGCACTTATTGCATTAGTTTGTTTCTGCACTGTACGTTGGCTCTGGTTTATGCTCTTAGATGCTTGTTTGAAGAAAGGCGATGCACTTATGACTTCTGGTGACTAGTTATTCTCTCGAAACCCGATGTTGAATACACTTATTGTAAGTCCCTTTGGATAAAAGCGTCTGCTAAATGACTGTAATGTAATGTAATGTTTTCCATCTGAAACAGTAAACTGTGTAAATCACAGAGATGTTTCTTCAGCATTGTTCTCGTGTACTTCATATCTTTTTATCTGTGTCTCTCTATGAAAGCCTTTCAGAAAATGTCCTCCCTCTCTGCAGAAACATTCCTCCTCCAGACATTTTCTTGTTCGCCCTTCTCATTTTACCGGCGGCCGGCTGGGAGCCGGCCAAAGCTGAATTCCTGACCGCTGCTGTCTGGTGATCCTGTACAGGTACCTCCACACAGGTAGCGTTACCTGAGCCGGCCGTCCACAGTGAGAAGAGCTTCAGAGGTGATAGAACGAGGCCAACATGACGAGTCCTGCAGCGACGAGTCGTCAATACGTGCCAGAAACCTTTGTAGAAGATATAATATCAAGTTTTGTTTTGGTGCAAAGCAAATTCAACACTCAGGCTTTGAAGGCTACATTCAACTAATTTGACCATTGTTGTGTAGAATAAAGTCAGACACATTCCTTGTCAAACCGTTTCACTCGAAACACCAGATTTTTCTTCAGAAAAATTAGCTGAGAAAATTACAAAAACTGAATAAACACACCTGCAGAATATTTGCGGAAATATGTTTAACCAATGAAATGATTAGTTCCTCCCTGATCCTCCGAGGGTTTTGTTGGGAACAAGATCACATCATCTGCCAAAAAACAGACTTTAATCCAGACTTTATTGTATATTGGAAACTCCCCCATGCCTCGCCAGCACTGAGAGATTCTTTCCATGAAGATCACCACCATAGTTGGTCTAAAGGCACGTTTCTTTACAGTTTCATCTTTGTCAACAGAAGAACACTACAGCACTCACTACTGGAAACCGAAACGTTTGTGAATTTAACGAAGTTTAACAGCAATTATTTTGTGTGCACAGATAAAACTTGGCTTGTTTTGTTTTATCCATAAAATTCAAAAACATTTGTAAAGTCATAAACCCGACTTTCTAGCTGTAACATCTGCTGACTAATGGACTCGCCTCTTTAGTTTTGTTGATTCTTTTGTACGTTTTACCCGCGATGAGTTTATGGGAACCAGTTTTTATTAAAGGCTCTACATTTGGATAAACCTCAATATTAAATTGTCTTTTTTTCTAAACATGGGGAGAACAACACAACACTGTAAAGTAAAGCTTTTTAAATTATTAATAATAATAATAATGTGTATTGTCAGGTGTGATGTTCAGAACGCTTTAGTTTAATATGGACGCCATGACGAGAACAACTTGTTTACAAAGTAACAACTATAAGTAAACAGTAAACATCACTCAGCTGTTGAATCATTAATGAACTGTGGAAGGTTTTTCATTTTTATGTTTCTCAGGTCGACCTGTCAGTGAAGCCCCTCCCACCTCCCCCTCTGATGTCACAACTGTAAGGTGTGTGTGTGTGTGTGTGTGTGTGTGTGTGTGTGTGTGTGTGTGTGTGTGTGAGAGAGCTTATTTAAAGGGCTGCCTCTCTCTCTCGCGGGGCGATCGACACCAGCTCAGCATCATCAGCTTACCGTCTGCTGCTTCCAGGGAATAAACTCTGAATCGTTTTCCTGAGAGACGGCTGCTGAAGAAACAGTAAGACGAGTTTACTGATGAATGAACTAATGAATTAATGAACTAATGAATGACTGAACTAATGAACTAATGGATGACTGAACTAATGGATGACTGAACTAATGGATGACTGAACTAATCGATGACTGAACTAATCGATGACTGAACTAATCGATGACTGAACTAATGGATGACTGAACTAATGGATGACTGAAGTAATCGATGACTGAAGTAATGAATGACTGTATTATTGAATGATTGATTGGCTGATTTAAATCCAAACAAAGTGACTTTCTGACCGTTTTAACCCAACTTCTTTACTGACTGACTAGTTAAATAGTAATGAGTAATTACTACCCGGCTGCTAAGTTAACTGACTGACCAACGATAACCTGTTTTTACTGACTGGTTAACCAGTTAGCTGTTGATTTTGCATTGTTTCACAGACTAGCTGAACTGTCTAATAACTGGTTGACTGGTTAACATGTAGTTTAGTTAGTAGCAGTAGTGAGTGGTTTATTGTGTTAACTGGTTACTGAGTTAACTGACCTTTTTAACTAGTTACTGTCTGGTTTGCCCACTGGTTGAGTGATTTACTGGCTCACTGGTTATTGGTTTACTGGTTATTTACGGATTGTTTATTTGACTGCCCAATAGTTGGAAGACTGGTTTAAAGATCGTTTGCTGGTTGGCTTTGTCTGTTAACTGGTGATCTCAGTGGTTTACTAATTGATTGATAGTTTTAAATGACAGTTTTTTTTCTGGCTGACTGCTTAACTGTTGTCTTGACTAGTCTTTACTAGCTGACGTTTACCTGGTTTACCATTACCTAACTAACTGGTTCACCTATTGCCTGAATAGTTTGCTTACTGGGTAACTGGTTTACTGCTGACCAGTTTCACAGTTTATTCTCATTGTATTCTTGTTTACTGGCTGGTTATCTCAGTGTAACCATACATCATGTAAGAAACTAGTGAACTGACTACTTTAATTAACTGAGTTAACTGTTGTTTTAACTACTCATTCTTAACTAGTTGACTGGTTTATGGCTGACTAGTTAACTGAGATAACTGATCTGGTTTGACTATTTACTGGTTTACTTACAGGGTTGGGAGGATAACTTTAGAAATGTAATCCATTACTAATTACCTATTAAAAATGCAGTAACTAATCTAAACCCTCAGTATCACAATATCAAAGTAAAGTAACTTGATTACTTTCCGTTACTTTTGGATTACCTCAAAACCAAATTTATAAAGACAAAAGAAAAGTATTTTGTAAGTAAATCAGAAAAGATGAAGATCATCACGGCTGAAGTTCTTCCTTCCAGCTGTGGACACGTTGTCGTCATCAGAGGACTTGAATCATTTCACACGTTAGTGTTCCTGGATCTGAACTTGGAGCAGCAGCAGAACACTTCTATATTAAATTAAATGTGGTTAGTGACGGATTATGTTTGCTGGAAGCGGTTCTCTCGTGATATCTTGCGCTGTTCTGTGATGCTCTTCCTGTTTCCTGGGTTACGTACAATAAAATGGGAGAATTCGTAAAGTGTTGTCATGTGTTTGTGTGCGTGTTCGTATCTTAAATCTGACTTTCAGATCATTAATATCTCATCAAACAACTATTATCTATGTAAAGATATAGTGGAGTAACGTCTACGCATCCTTCTGTTCGCCCTCAGGTAAACACTGTTAGCACCGTTAGCACTGTTAGCTCCTAGCCGCCGGCTCAACAGTCACCATGTTGAGAAGCTATATAAATGCTCCTTGTATCTTGTATTTAGCACCTTTTTAAAACAAATTTTGAAATTGTAATCTTGCCAATAATCTCCAAATGTGTTGCTTAAAATATTGGTAATCTGATTATGTATTTATTTTTGTTTAACATCAACAGAGTTCATTATGTTGTATTCTAACTACGTAGCGCTGTTCCATGTGAATCGGTCCTCCCTCAGCCTGGTTATGTGTAACTAGAGTGGTTTGCTGTCTGGCCAACTGGTTTTGTGTTGTTTATAATTCATCTGTATCTTGTGTGTTGACTCGGTTACAGTTGACTTGTTAATTCATTGTTTAATGGTTTAACAGTCAGTCACTGTAATCTTTACTGTGACTGACCTTGTTTGATAACTGGTTCACAGCCTCTCTGACTGGTTTCATACACTTTATTCAATTTAAATCTTTGTTTAATGTTCTATCATGTACATAAACAGCCTGTAAAACTGAGTTAGTTGTTGATCTGTTGGTTGTCTGGTGTTCTGATTGTTGACTGGTGAAGACGTGAATGTCTAACCCTGTTTCATGTGTATAGTTTAGTGTGAGTGTCATCATGTGCACAGATATATAAACGTTTAATGACATTCATTATTGATGATTGATGACAGTTTCAGGTGCAGAAATGTCTCAGCTGTCTGTGCTGCTGCCTCTGACAGGTGAGCTGCTGCTCTTCTTGTTCTTGTTCTTGTTCTTGTTCTTGTTCTTGTTCTTGTTCTTCTTCTTCTTCTTCTTCTTCAACTTGTCTGTCCTTGTGTATTTGATGACGGGTTCATGTGATCTTTCTTTTTATCTGCAGGCCTTTTCTTCTTGATCTCCTCAACGTCTGGATCAGAATCCAGTGGTCAGTCCTGAATGTTTCCTGTTTTTTTTTTTTCCCTGAATGTAACTAAGTTATTTAAGTAATTTATATGTGCTCTTCTTCTTCTTCTTCTTCTTCTTCTTCTTCTTCTTCTTCTTCTTCTTCTTCTTCTTCTTCTTCTTCTTCTTCTTCTTCTTCTTCTTCTTCTTCTTCTTCTTCTTCTTCTTCTTCTTCTTCTTCTTCTTCTTCTTCTTCTTCCTGTCTGAGTGGCAGGAGGTGGGAGTTGGAGTGTGATTGAGAGCGTTAAAAATAGTGATTTTCCGATCTTTTTCTTCACGGGGTAATGTTGGGTATGATAGTGTAGTGGGGTGTGCAGGGTTTACGGTTTTTTTGTGGACGTTTATCGGGCTTTTTTTGGGTGTTTTTGAGCGGATTGCAGCCGGGCAGCAGGTGCTGTCGGCGTGCTAGCCGCTAGCATGCGGCTGACGGAGCTAACAAGGGAACACGCCGTGAAGGTCCCCCCCCCGCTGTTCGGGTGTTCGTTGGAGGAGATCAGCCTGGGAGTGGGTGAGCTTGTCGGCCACAGCCACGTGAAGTCCGCAGCGCGGATGAACAGCGCTGTGGTCATCTTTCTGGACACTTTAGAAGCTGCGGACGTGGTGCAGATGCACGGGATCTCCGTGGGTGAACACTTCCTGCACACGTATCCTCTCGCCTCACGGGACGTGAAAGTCACCGTGTCCAACGTGCCGCCGTTCATAAAGGGAGAGGCCATCATCAAAGAACTGTCCAAACATGGGAAGGTGGTGTCTTCGGTTCAGAGAGTGTCCTCGGGATTTCAGTCTCCGCTGTTGCAGCACGTGGTGTCTCACAGGAGACATGTCTACATGATCCCCAGCAACAGGAGCAGAGTAGTCGACCTCAGCTTCACGCTCACTGTGGACGACTTTGACTACGTCATCTTTGCAAAGACAAACGATTTCAAGTGTTACAGCTGTGGGAGACAAGGACATGTGAGCAGAGCTTGTCCTGGGGAACACGGCTCAAACAGAGACCAGAACCGGAGACGCACCGAGGGGGACAGAGGGGACGAGCAGGACGGACAAGAGGGAACAAGTGGAGCACAGGAGGTGAGGGTGGAGGAGACGGGTGGGGTACAGGGGGTGAGAGTGGAGGAGACGGGTGGAGCACAGGGGGTGAGAGTGGAGGAGACGGGTGGAGCACAGGGGGTGAGAGTGGAGGAGACGGGTGGGTTACAGGGGGTGAGAGTGGAGGAGACGGGTGGGGTGCAGGAGGTGAGGGTGGAGGAGACGGGTGGGGTGCAGGAGGTGAGGGTGGAGAGGACGGGGGTGACCCAGGAGACGAGAGTGGAGGTGGCGGGTGGGGTGCAGGAGGTGAGGAAGGACGGGGAAAGTGAGGTCCAGCAGGTGAGGGAGAGTGCTGGAGGACAGGTGGAGGCAGGTGGGGAGGTGGACATGGAAGCGGACGAGGAGCAGCTCAAGGCCCCTCAGCGGAAGAGGAAGCAGAAAGGAGACAAAGGACGCTCACAGGCGAAGAAGGCGGCAACTACCGAAAGTGGAGGAGCAGCCGAGTGCGGGTCCAGGCTGGAGGAGGATCCTGAGTCCGGGTGGGAGGATTCTGAGTCCAGTCAGGAGGGCTCTGCTGTTAACAGCGAGCCCTCTGAACACGGTGCTGGCAGCTGCGGGGGCTCTGGAGGCTACAGCGTGGGGGAGATCAAGGAGTTCCTCAGGAGGACTAAGAGCGTGAGAAAAGCCAGAGTGGAGGACTACCTCTCTGATAAGGAGAAGCTCTCCAGCTCTGCCAGATCTCACATGAGGAGCAAGGACAGAGGAGGTCTGACGAAGCAGGAAGGCTTCAGGCTCCAGAAAATAGTTCAAAAAGTGAACAAAGAACTGGGCAAAGGTGGCGCTAAAGTGAGACTCAGATCTCAGTCTAAAGACAATTAAGGACACGTTCATGTTGTTGGACCTTATGTGTGTAACCGTCTTGCAGGATGAAGTATCGTGTTGTTCAGAAAAATAACTAGTTTTGTTTTGAGTAGCAGTGAAGCTTTGTAAATGGAGGTTAAGAAAAACAAATAAAGATATATTAAACCTCTTCTTCTTCTTCTTCTTCTTCTTCTTCTTCTTCTTCTTCTTCTTCTTCTTCTTCTTCTTCTTCTTCTTCTTCTTCTTCTTCTTCGTCACTTTATTGTTTCTGTTGGCTCTCAGAAACACGTAGCGGTAACTTTAAACTTCTCTGTGTGACTCCTTCTTGATCCTCAGAAGTTGTTTATTTTGAGCCTGAATCATACAAAATGTCTGAAGCTGTTTCGCTCTAACAGATGAAACGGATGAAAAGCTCCTTTTATCCAAAGTCAAAGAGGCGATTCATGATCCTGAATAATAATATAATAATTCTGACCCTCTCTCATGAATACTGTTATGTAACAGTAAACCTGCTTTTTAAAAATCATTTTTAAATGTGTTCCTTCTATTATTTTAACTTTAGTCTTTCACAAGTTAACAGCTGAAAACATTATAACCGATAGCATATTCAAATATATATATATTTTTCAGTTTCTTTTATTTTCTTTAGCCTTTAACATAAAAACTAAGCTTAGAGGCCAAATGTTCCCCTCAGAATTCAGACACTAAATGCATGAAAGTATATGGACGGAGGTTTTGTATATAATTAATATATCTTTAAGGATATGAGGATCCATTTTATTTAGATATAGAAAAACATGAAATAGAGAAAAATCACAAAGAAAGTACAACAAAACTTAAAGACAAACGGTACGGCTGTATTTGCTTGAGTCCCTCTGATGTCGCTGTGTTATTGATCAGTGCCGTACCCGGTGACCTGTGTGACCCGTGGAGCCGACCTGGTGGAGGACGGCGTGGAGGTCTTGTGTCCTCCAGACTGCACCCAGTGGAGGGTGCCGGTGTTCGGGACGGGGATCTACGCCTCCGTCTCCTCCGTCTGCGGAGCCGCCGTCCACAGGTGGGTCGATTGTTTTCGAACCCTTTTATTTTTGCTTTCTTGGCGTCCTCGTTTCACACTCGTCGCACTAAAGCAGATCTCTGTGCTGATTGGTGGAAGTCAGGCAGGTTAGCTGGAGGTTTGCGTAGCCGGACAGACACGTGGATCGAAGACTCTGCGACCGACAGCAGATGCAGGTGTGACATAATAAGGAGTCCTGCTGTCTGCTGAACCTCGACTAAACACCAACACCACGAAGGAATGTGCAGCGCTGAAGGATTAAGCTCTCAACCCTGAATGACCTCCTCCTTCCTCTGCTGAGGGCCTCGGGGGGGAAACTCCTTCCTCCACTGCCTCACATCTCTTCTTCCTGTCCTCTCTGCTTTAGTTTCACACACTTCCCTCTGAAGTCTCGAACAATGCTTCCTGTTCTCAGATCCGGGGTCAGTCCGGAGACACCATTGTTTTTATTGTACTTTCATTATAATAAGGATTATGTGTCCTTTCCTTTATCATCTTATTTATATATTACAACCTATTGTGGTCTGTTCTGGCTGCCATGTGTCATGTTGGCCAAAGCACAAAAATGTCTTTTTAAAAGCCTAAATTTTTATAAATTCTTCTCAATTAAAAAGATATTCTCTCCCCATCACGTTTTAACAAACACAATTAATTTAAAATAATTTGATCTGATCAATAAACCATCAGGTAGCACCGGGAGGAGCTTGACAGACAGCGTCGTCATCCAATCACCACAGCGACTCTCATTCCATTTTTGATATTTTAAGTTGAATATTTTAAAGTCTTCATGTCACAAGTCGTTTATTTTCTTTCAAGTCATAAAAACAGAGACACGAGTCGACTCGAGTCCACATCTCTGGGACGGAGCCGGGCTAGCTGTTTCCCTCCATTTCCAGTCTTTATGCTAAGCTACAACTCTTGTTTTAACACACTCTTAATTTGTTTGTTTATCATATTTGGTTGTAAGTTTTGATATTTTTTTTTTTCTTCAATTATTGCACTCGTATGTACAAACGTAGATGCAGAATAAAGTTTGTGTTGCTCAGCCGATGAACAGTATGTTTGATGTTCTGACCGTGTCTCGGCTCTTCAGGGGGGTTCTGGGTCGGTCCGGCGGCCCCGTCAGGGTTCACAAGCTGCAGGGACAACACAACTACATGAGCTCCTACGCACACGGCATCCAATCACAGGCCCTGTCCCGCTGGACCGCCTCCTTCAGCCTCACCAGTAGGTCGGAGCCCGTTCTGTTCATCCAATCGATCGGATGGTTGATTGATTCGTTTATTGTCCTGTGAAGTTTAATCGTTTTTGGGTTATTGGTCCGGGAAAAAAACAAGATATTTGAAGTCACATTGGACATTTTTTAGTGTCCTCAGCTGCTTTTATGTCTTTCACAAAACAATCTCACCTCAAGGTCCGAGCTTGTTCTGGAGCTTTCAACAGCGCCTCACCGTCTTCATCAGCTGATGGAGTTTTCTTCGTTGTTCAAACTTCAGCACTTTGAGGACTTTTCGACCACGTTGGTTTGAAAGTTTAAATTGGATCTTCGTCCCTGACCTCATAATCAGCAGTTTGACCAACAACTCAAGGTCCACTTACTCACTTGTTTAGTAGCTTTCAACCAGTAGATGGAGTTTACACATGCTGTGTAAGTAGAGTAGGCCTAAAGGGTCAAGGTTTACAGCTTGTTGTGGCGTTCCACCGCCTCCTAAAACAAGCCGCTTAATGCAGCTTTAAATGTTTATTTCCTCTCAATACCGTGTACTATACAAATATAGTAATATTAATAATACTGCATCATCATTAACATCTTTGTCCAAAGGTTAAACTGGGAAACTGCTTCACTGAAATGAAGGAAATCTACCAGATATGACTGATGTTTGTTCATTAAATATACTTTAATATACAAAACTAATTAGCTAAACGTGTGTGTGTGTGTGTGTGTGTGTGCGTGTGACCAGAGCCTATTAACGTCCCACTAGAGTTGACCAGTGAGACCAGCACCACATCTCTGCCTGCAGCAGCACTACCAGGTAATGATACATATTATTACATCATTAAAAAATATGTTATATACAGAGCTGTGCAACAAATCAATTAATTTCCTGAATCAACTGACGTAGAAGCTGTTCCAGAACCAAGAAGAACCAACGTTACGTTACTCAGCGTCTACTAAATGGTGGCCGCTCAAAAAACAATATGCAGAAAATGATCAGATTACAAAATAAATCTGTTCATGCTGGTGATTATTGAAGAATGCTGTTATTTGAATTCCAGCTTTGTTTTGAAAATTTACAGAAATGTTATCAGGACTTCTTCTTCTTCTTCTTCTTCTTCTTCTTCTTCTTCTTCTTCTTCTTCTTCTTCTTCTTCTTCTTCTTCTTCTTCTTCTTCTTCTTCTTCTTCTTCTTCTTCTTCTTCTTCTTCTTCTTCTTCTTCTTCTACTTTTTCTTCTTCTTTCCTGAAGCTTCCAGACACAACAGGAGTGTGATGTTTCCACCAGACATACTGTGTTACCCGAGCTGACCTGTGTGTGTGTGTGTGTGTGTGTGTGTGTTTGTGTGTGTGTGTGTGTGTGTGTGTTGCAGCAAAGAAACCACTGAAGAAGCCGTCAGTGAAGAAAGCTCTGACAGGCGGAAATAAAGGTAAACTGTGCGCTCGGTGTATTTGATATTTTTGACTTAAAAGATTGAACATGAACTAAGATTGTTTTAATGTGTGTGTGTGTGTGCAGACTGTCAGATGGATATCGCCATGGTGATCGACAGCAGTAACAACATCGGGCAGCGGAGGTTCAACCTCCAGAAGAACTTTGTCACCAAATTGGCGGCCATGTTGAGAGTCGGATCAACAGGGCCGCATATAGGACTGATCCAGGCCAGGTGAGACACACACACACACACACACACACACACACACACACACACACACACACACACACACACACACACACAGGTAAGGGTGTAAATAATTAACAAATTCAGAATCCAAAATAGAAAATAAAATATGAGTATTAAAGAAAATTTCCAGAAAATGCTCAAGAAAATAAATTCCAAAAGTTTTTAATGATCTGCTTTAAAGTTTACTTAAACATAAATTGTGCTTTAGTGTGTTATGGATGAAGCATTAAGTTGTTACATTTTACTGATTTAGGGGCTAGCTACTTAGCTAGCTAGCTTGCTAATTCCTTGCTGCTTTCATGCTACGGTTATAGAACATCAAAAGCAATTCCTTCTACTTCTTCAGCTCAATAAACTCTTTCAAAGGAATCTTGGATCAGCTGGAAAACGCATCGTCACAAAGCTGAAAATGGCTGTTTTTCTTTTGAGGGATTCGTGGTTCTCACGGGACTTTTACTTGAAGTACATGTTGCTCATAATACTTTCATAGTTTTACTTGAGACAACATTTTCAACTGGTCTTTCACCTGGATTGCGTTTGCAGTGATTCTCCCAGGACTGAGTTCTTACTGACCAACTACACTCAACCTAAAGAGCTGCTGTTTGCCATCAAGGAGCTGGCCTACCTGGGAGGAGACACCAACACAGGTAACACACACACACACACACACACAACATAAAGCATTGATGAGTCACTAACCTGAAGCAATACAGCTGTGATCAGCTGATCCTCCGTCATCAGAAACAGACGTCGCTTCACGTGACGCAACTGAGGAAAGGACGTCTCGTGTCTGTTCCTCTCTCCTCGCATGGTTTCCTCCATGCATCCCTGGTGGGAGGGACTAAGACGCAAGGAAATCCAACATTTAGAGATAGATCTCAAGCATTTCAATGAGGTGCAGTGAGAAAAGGGTCCACATCCACTAGAAAACAAAACCTCATAATTTTAACCAAGATAAAACTACAAGGGTGAACTACAGCTCCCATGAGGCTTTGGCAGCCCCTCGGTGGCTGTAATGGTGTTAAACCTGCATTAAAGCGTCTCTTTAACTGGTTCCTCGTCTTGTTGCAGGTAAAGCCATCATGCACACGGTGGAGACCTTCTTCACCCAGGAGACCGGATGTAGGCGGGGTCACCCTCGGGTCATGATGGTGCTGATCGACGGCTGGCCGTCTGACGACCTGGAGCGGGCGGCCATGTTGGCCAGAGAGTCCGGCATTAACGTCTTCCTGGTGTCTGTGGCCAAACCGGCGCCCGAGGAGCTCGCCATGGTGCCAGACAAGGACTTCATGAAGAAGGTGCCCGTTTCATTCACATCTTCTCTCATTTATTAAACATGCGTGTGTAATGTACACGACCGTTTTCTAAAAGTTACGAATCAGCTGTTATATTGATGAGCAATAACAACTATTCCAACAGAGTTTAATTCAGACACCAAATGCTTTCTTTACATGTGAAATGATTCAGACTTCCTCACAGGGTCACATGACAGATTACTGTTGAATCAGTTTGATTATTGATCAGAAAATATTGATTGAAGAGGTTTAAGCTGTGATTAGTTCAGATGGCATTATAGTGCTAAATAGACAAACCTTCTGTTTCTATTGTGAAGTCTGAAGAAGTTAACTCCGGCTTGTTCTGCGCTGCTGAAACTGATTTCTTCTCCTTTTCTTCTGTTGCTCAGAGGATCTCTGTCTCTTTTAGGCCATGTCCACACTACTCCGTCCACACGGCGTTTTCAGCATCGTTTTCGAATTGATCTCTGTCCAGATGAAAACGAATATCACGTGCCTATTCACATACACTGGGCATGCGCTGGGTGCCGGTGTAAACAGGAAGTAGATTGGTTGCTAAGTTAAACAAATACGAGTATTAAAGTACCGGTAGTCTTTAATAATGACAGGTTGTGTTTGATATTTAAGATCTTCTCTAAAATCTTCCTGTATGAACTCAACCCAACCCGGAGTTTTCAAACTTATCCGTTTTCAGTGCTCGAAAACGCCGGCGTAGTGTGGACGCTCAGTGTAGACGTAGCAAAACATATGCGTTTAAAATGGAAACGGAGTAGTGTGGATGTAGCATGAGTTGAACAGCATTTAGTTCTCCGTCTACTAAACTAAACATCTGTTCGTAAAGAGACTTTTTACCAGATAAAAGACGTGTAGAGCCTGAAACGTTTTGGTGTTTCTCTTCTTCCTGCAGGCGGTGTGTAAAGATAACGGTTTCTTCAGTTATTCCATGCCCAGCTGGTTCAGCACCACCAAACACGTCAAACCTCTCGCTCAGAAGCTCTGCTCTCTGGACAGCCTGCTCTGCAGTGAGACACAACACAGCACTCAGCACCACGACACGGTTCAGTTCAGCCTCCCGCTGTGTTAGGACTGCGTTAGAAATTCAACATTTGCTTCATGCAGAGTTGGATCTTAATACTGTTCTAAGACAGTTGTTGTTAGCTTAGCATTAAGACGGGGTAACAAAGCTCTGTCATTAACACGTTGTATCTTGTTTTGTTTAATTTGGAAAAAGTTTCTTGCCTTCGTCCGCCTTGTTTCTGCGTAAAATGACGTCAACCCTTTATCCAAGTACTTCTGACTTGAGGGGGCTTTCACATGAATCTTCCCGGTCATTAAATACTTTTTCCGATTATTCCGACACCACATAAATGCAGCACAAGTGAAATGTGGTTGTAGTGGGCGAAGCTAGAGAAAAGGTCAGGAGGTCACAGAAATCCTTGTATTTCTGAGGAGGATTTCATTTCCACAGCTGATTTCCTGACAAACTGGACCTGCAACAAGTCCCACAAGTCATAGAACATGTTGTATTACCACATGTTCTGGTTCCTGCACAGTTCTTGGTGGTAAAATAAGTTGAGTGCCAAGCTGAGGAAATGTTGATGTGTGTTCTTAAGGTAAAACCTGCTACAACTCGGTAAACATCGGGTTCCTCATCGACGGTTCTTCCAGCCTCGGGGAGGGAAACTTTCAGCTGGTCCTGGACTTCCTGGCGGGAATCACCAGAAGCTTTGACGTCTCGGACATGGGAGCGCGCGTCGGTCAGCTTCACAATATGAAAATGAACTGATTTATTGATTCATTGATTCATTGATTCATTGACGAGCCGATTAGCCTGCTGACTGTGTGTTGGATGTCCAGGTGCGGTGCAGTTCACCTACGATCAGAGGCTGGAGTTCGGCATGTTTGACCACTCCAACAAAGAGGACTCCATCAACGCCCTGACGAGGATCCCCTACATGAACGGAGGAACGGCCACTGGAGCCGCCATCAGCTACACCACCCAGAACCTGTTCAAGTAACAACACACCTGAGTCCATTATGAGTCATTCTCCTACTCGCTTGGCACACGGGAGAAGTTTCAGTTGGTTGCAGTCCGCATCCTCACCACTAGAAACTGTCCCATTAAGTTGAAGGCTGGTGATAATTAGCATTTTTTTAAACACAAACTAAATATGAATTAATCCTACTAAATGAGGAGTCATCCGCCGCTGAAAACAAATCCACTAGTTCCTCCCGTTTGTTTGATAAAAACTACAGTGACCAGCTGTTTTAGGAAATAACTGAGCCTTTTTAATACAAAAGGAAACTATCTATTTGTGTTTTTAAAGATTTATATCTTCAGTAGGAACCAGTGGGTTCGGAACTGAGAGCCACAGGCAGCAAGACAGACAGTATTGAGAGACGGACTCACGAGTTGTTGGTTTGGATACGCACATGGGTTTTTTGATGATGAGAAAATATAGAATGATAGGAGACACATTGAGAAACATTAAATGCAGCAATGTAAAACATGTTGATGCATGTCACAGGTGACCAGTTACCCAAAGAGTAAGTGAGACTTTAGGATTAGATTTTAAAACAGAAATATATTTGTTTGTTTTTCTACCATGTTAGTCACCTCAATACCCCTGAAAGTTGCTGACTAAATGACAAAATGTTTGCCCGCGTAAAAACAACATTTGAATCCAACATTTTCACAGAGACAAAGAGAAAATTGAGATTTAAAAATGAACTCTGATGTGCTGGAAGCTCCCTGCAGGGAAATGTGACCAAATCCTGAAGTGGTGTTCTGATTGTTGAAGTTTCTTTCAGCAGGGTTCATCGTGTCCGAAGGAGAAAAAAACACAAACACCTGAATTAGATTTGTTTGTTTTTCTTCACCAGGCGGACGGGACCAGGACGTAACTTCCTCATCCTGGTGACAGACGGCCAATCATACGACGACGTCAGACTTCCAGCGATGGCTGCACAGAGACAAGGTGCGTGTTGAAATAAAGGAAAAACAGCAGCAGCTTGTGTTCACTTCTTAGACAAATGTCCTGTTTCCACCAATCACCAGGCATCACCATGTACTCGGTGGGCGTGGCCTGGGCACCCATGGACGACATCAAAGCGATGTCATCAGAGCCGAAGGAAAGCCACGCCTTCTACACCAGAAAGTTCACCGGCCTCGCCGAGTTGATCCCTCTGCTGGTCCGAGGCATCTGCCGAGACTTCACAGAGAACAACTAAGAACACACACACACACATGTTTGTACTTCTATACTGGTGATGACAAACGCAACTCAAACCTAAAAATCTGAACCCTCAAAACATCCTGGCAATGAAAGAGAAAATATCTTTGATTTACAAAATATCCCCACTTTGAGGGTAGAGAAATATGTCCTCACAAAGAATACAAGTACACATTTGTACTTCTATACTCGACAAAAGTTGCCAAGACACTTAAACCAAGTCCTAACCCTTAAAAAGCCATTTTAAGAAGAAAAAACTAAATAAAATGTTGTTTTCAAAATGTCCTTACATTGCAGGCAGAAGATCAGGTCCCCACAAAGACAGAAATATGTTCACACACACACACACACACACACACACACACACACACACACACACACAGACACACACACACACACACACTGTATATATATATATATATATACATATATACTGTATACATATACCAACTAGAACTGATACATACACATGTATATAAAATACATAGAAAGACACGCATATATACCATATATATATATTTAATAAAGGAGATCATCATCATCAACAACAATAGAAACAATAGAAACCAAAATCATTCACTTTTCACTGAACAGTCCAGTGTGTTTGATTCTGTAAACAGATGTAGTATAGTAAATTGAAGTACAACAAAGAAACTAGTGAAAATACTCAACTTGATATCCTCTGTATTTGTATTTTAAAAATATGACTGAATTGATTTGATTCATTTTAACCCAGATAACTTTAAAAATAACCATAATCAGCACTAATTCATTTAAAATGGAATAATCTAATTCACATAAAATAGATTCTAACTATAAAATGAAAACTTGCTGGATCCTCGAATGAACTGCAAATTAAAGAGAAAGAAATGTGGATACTGTAATTATGACTTTTAAGAATCTCATAATCAATAATAAAATAAAGGTTTTTGAGAACCGTATCTAGTAATTACAAAATAAAGATGTTGTGATTATGAAATATATTTCTCTTGATGAGATTTGTATGTTTTTATTATTAGATCTGTATCTTCTATTATTTAGGGATTATGAGATCTTTATCTTGTATTTACGATAAGGATCTCGTAAATACAAGATTGTATTTAGACTATTATTAAACAGAAAGCTTAAACGAATCTGTTATAATCAAAGATTAACAAAAATACGCAAACAATTCTGAAATCATCTCATTGTATTCGCATTTAATTTTTTGATAATTTTCAGATTTTTATCATGAAACACAAATCAAAAATCTTTCTTTCTTTGTTCTAATCTTTAAGCTCCATCCTTGTTTACGTTGTAATCATCCCGATGTACATTTGCCAAACACGTTGATTTCTTATGGTTTGTGTGCTTTTGGGAAACAGGCGTCATACTTAAAAGAAAAGACATAACACATTTATAAATCTGATTTCCTGTCTGTGTAACTGAAACCTTCTCTGTAATTTGGATGTTAAATGCTGATTCTGTCCCTTTTCTGTATTTATTACCTCTTTTCTTTGAGTCTCTCAATAAAGAATACCGTAGTTATTTTTACAGCTTGTCCAGTGATGTTTGTTCAGGTAGCTGAAGCTCAAACTCGTAGACGAGGACGCTGCGCCCCCTGGTGTCCAAACGGCACATTACAAGACAACAAAGTGATTCCTGGGAGAGAATCAGATGCAGTCAGAAGACAAAACTGTGTCCACATTTCACATCTGTTGATTCTCATCATGCTTGAATCTGTTTACATATAAATGCATCAAGTAGAGCATCTCAAAATCTTGATTTAAAAAGTTGAAATTTTAAAATATTATTTCTACAAATTGATTCATATTGATATTGACATATTGAGTATTTTTGATCATTTCTAACTTTCCATCGGGTGAGTTTCATGCCAAACTGTTGCTCTCAATGAAATAGGAGAATATTTTAATATATCAAAACCTCAGGCTGCCTGTTTGCTCAGCAAATTAATCTAGTATTATGGTATATTCAGCTGAAATAAACTTCATGCCAGACTTCATATAAAATGTCCTGTTTAAACCTCTCTTGCTTAGCAAGAAGGGAACACAAGTCGTACGGCTTAATATAAGATGTTGAATAAATTAATAGTCTTTTAGCGAATTCAACAGGCAGGTGTGTAAAGTCATAATTATTAGTCGTTTGTCAGCGCTTCTAAACAGCAAGGATGTCTTAAACATGCACATTTTTCAGGAGTTTGGCATTGGTTTCATCTTAAGTTGAACCTACAGTACAGTATGTGAAGCGCTGCCCAATAAAGCCAGTATATGGAGTTAGTGTGTATTGCAAGGCCTTTTCCAGCAGGGGGTGCTACGGCACACGGACACGATGACGATGATGACGATGACGATGATGATGATATCTATCTATCTATACCTTATGCTATCATAAGTTGATGATTTATTTAACTTATTCAATGATTGTTTGAGTTATGGAGAGAGAGTTATGAAGAGGTCGGACGTATACTTGTATTTTTACTGAGGCTATTTACGGGCTATTATGACAGCCGCATGTAAACACTCATCACTCTCGCTGGCGTCTGCCAAACCCTGCAGAGTGGGTCCGGGGTCACTGTAATAGTACCCTGTACTGTGTGTTACATTTGATCACTTTTATTAAGTGGGATTGTGATGTTCTCAGAGAAGCTAATATGTTGCATGTTTTGGTGCGTTGGAAAGGAAGGCGCCACCGGCCTTCACCCCAACACAAACTGGCCTCTGGGTTTGACTTCTTTCCAGCTGAATGGGACATCGAGTTTGAACGAGTGTTTCTATTATTTTGTCTACCCCATCAGTGAGGATAGGCTGAGTAATAGAAACAGCTCTCTGTGTAAATACAGTTCAACTGCAGAGAGCATCCCTCACACCCTAGCCCTCATGCAGGTAGGATTTATACCGCTACTGTAAGCGACTGCATTGGCTTTAGCTAGCTGTGTTTAATAAACTGCTAACTGAGTCATTGATTATTAATTTGTTTTTTTAAGCTGTGTCCAAATCGGGGTTATTATAGTAAAAACTACATCCTTTAAGAACAACTAAACTGGTAAATAAAATAAAAATGAACGTAAATCAATTTCAGTTTTAGTTTTTAGCTAAAATATATCGCACCAAAAAAAGGAAAAAGCAAGAATACGGTCAACTCTCGAGACAGAAATTCAAGTCAATATTACAATGGATGGCGGATCAGACACTATATGGTATGAGGATTAAACATTGGACATTAGAGTCTTCCCCATGTCTTCTGTATGTTGATGTAAACTTTTAAATATTCTTATATAGATACATTCTACCTGCCCTAACAAAAACAAACCTCGTGTATAAAAAGTAAACACGTCTGACCAACTCAAACTAAACTACTAAGCACACTAAAATAAAAACAAAAACGAATTAAAGATTCAAAACTATTAAAACCTCGGTCTGGATACAAGCAGGTTTTGAGTTTATAGCCTACTTGTGTATTTTTCTGGATATTATGTTTAGGCACCTAAACCTTAAATTTGAATTAAAACAAATGTTTTAATATCATTGACAGGCCTCCATTACATGAGTAATACTGTAATTGTGGAAATTGCAGTGTGAAAAACAGACTCCAGTTTGTAGATGTTGTTTTCACAGTATATTTGTATTGCACGCTTTTTTGACAAGCATCATTTCATAATGCAGGTCTATTTCTTAAAACATCATAATAATGCACAAATGCACTCTATCTGTATGACATCACTGCTGAGCACCACTGAATACTACCTGGATCAAATAATAGCTTTCAAAAGAAATCCCAAAGAATTGCCAGGTAAGTTTGGTATTGCATTTGTATCACTTCATTGCTACAAATTGACACATTCACAGGAACATGTGTTGATGCAGTTAAACCTGAATGATTGTGGCTCACAGTTTGGATGTGATTTACATAAATCCGTATCAATACCTTTTATTACGCAGCTGTGCTCAGAGAACCATCACACTTTACCCTCGCAGCTGTTTCTCAGAACAAAGTCACACATGGGGCTGAAAGCTCTACCAGGGGTGATTTTGGCGTACAGGCCCAGCCGATACACCCCGGCGTCGGGCAGGCTGACGCTCACCGTCACCTTGCTGTCCGTGTACGTGCAGAAGAGCTGCCGTGACAGCGGGACGGCTGCCGGTTTGTTCTCCTCTCTGCTGAGCACAGTGTGAATCTCGAGGTCCCGCTGGTTGTGGAAGGTGATGTTACACTTGCCCTGCTGGGTGCTCACCAGCGCTGTCGTGTGGCTGAATTTGGAGAGCCCCGCCTCTAACGTGCGGGTCCCCGGCCCGCACTCCGAGCTCAGGTTAGGAGGGTAGAGCTCATCCGGTCCGACCACCTTCCCTTTGCAGTGCAACAGGAAGTTTCCAGCGTTCTTGAGCGTGACTTCTGTTTTCTCGTAGTCTCGCACAAACACCGAGAGCCGGTAGTAGCCGCGCAGGGGGCACAGGACGTGGCAGGTCAGGACATCCGGTTGGATCTGCGTAGCCAGGCAGCGCTTGGCCACAGTAGCTTCCAGCCCTGGGTGGACCAGCTCACACACCACCATCAGAGGCCTGGACGTCTTCAACGCCAACTTGAAGACGCCTTCTACCGCCTCGGCAGCCTTGCTGCCCTGACTGCTGCCCTGGCTGCTGCCCACGATGCCCAGAGATTCGGCAACGGGCTGCAGGCCCCAACACAAGGAAGGGTTCTCTGGGATCTCCTCCATGGCCCTGGGGATCGGACACTCCACCGTGAAGGAGCAGACCAACCTCAGAGACGTGGTGGCCAAAGGCCCGGCAAACACCTCGACGTCGTACACGCCGCTCGCGCGCGGCAGCAGCTGCAGATTCATGCTCCGATGGGAAACTGCCAGGAGGCCGAAGTTGCTGTAGTCTTTCTGCTCTGGAGCTCCACGATGTCGAAGGTCCTGGTGCTGTGTGATCTTATAGGTAAAAGTCGCTGGCCTGGAGAAGCTCAGGGACACGTTTGCCTCGCCATCATCTGAGAAGGAAACCAGAAGTATGTGTTTTTAAGAGCTGGTGGGGCACAATAGCTTGAATCCATTTCATAGAAGCAAATACTTAAATAATATGCATATCATTTGATTTTCAGTGCCTAAAATGACGGGAGGATTGATACATCTGCACCCCGTGAGCTGAGGACGGACCTGTGACGATGTGGAAGTGATGAGGCTGAATCAGCCGGAGCCCCATGGTGAAGAAGTCTGAGGTCTTGAGGACCCTCCTCTCAAACTCCTCCAGGGGGATGGGTGGGTCCAGGAGCTGCCACTTCTCCTCATCGGGGAAGTGCGATTCGATGAACTCCTCTGGGTCCGTCAGGAAATAGAAATCGTTTAACCTGGGAGGCAACAGATGGCGACGGCAGACTGGTTTGAGACTCAACTCGCTGCTGGTTTCGTGTGTGTGTGACGATAAGCGAAAGGGCAAACACAATCCTAGCTTTTACGGAAACCTTCGCAAACCTTTTGGTGAAGCTTTCGTGTTGCATATCTATATGTCCGGCTCCCCAGCAGGCGTCCAATAGGAACCACTGTCCTCCCAGAAGCACAGAGTTCCAGATGTGGTTGGATTTCACATTCTTGAGGCTCTGGCCCTGAACGTACCCGGCGCCCTTATCGTGGCCCCGCACTTCTTGGCACTCAATGCCCACCTCTCTGCAAACACAAACCAAACAGAGCGCTCACTGCTTCTTTTATTTATTGCTTCTTTTTTTTTTTATCCGGTGTGCTTAAGCGCATGTTCAAGGTTATGTTTGTGCTGTAGGTCTTTAATAAAACCACGTTATTTATACTATATCTTCAACTCAGAAGGGAAGGACGCAGCACAATGCCTAGGTGGAAGAATCTGAAGAGAATGAGCGCTTAGCGGGTTTAAACTTTGTATTGAACTGTTGAACAGAAAAATGTTCTGCAATATGGAATCATATTTTGTGACATGTTTTTCACTTTACACAGGAAGCTCTTATTCCATTTTTATTCTTTCAACATCTCTTGAAAATCTCAATGAAGGCATAACGGTTTAGTCTGAGACATACGATTTTAATTTAGTTGTGTTTACCTGCACATCTCTCTACAGAGGCTGGAGTAGCCACTGCACACGCCCCGACCGGCGGCTAGCACCTCCTCCGGGGAGCACAGCATCTTTGAGCGGCCGAGTAACCCGCTCACATCGTACTCTATGAAGACAGCATTCCTTTTATCCCAAAACAACGAGTACAGTGCCTTACATGCCCCTTCCTGGCGTTTTCCCTATTTTGTTGCATTACGAACTGGAATTAAAATGGACTTTTATTTGGATTTTATGTAATAGACCTACACAAAATGGGGAAAACTGGTGAGGTAAAATAAAAACGTAAAAATAAAATCACATAATTGGTAATATATAGTCCTCTCTTGGCAGGTTTGCTGTGGAGCCATGTTCTTTAATGGTGCTCCGTTGGGTCATGTGACACTTAGATTGCACACAGGTGAACTTTTTAAAACTAATTATGTGACTTCTGAAGGTCATTTATATCACTGGATCTTTATCAGAGGCTTTACAGCAAAGGGGGTGAAAATGGACTGTACTTGTATAGCTTGTATAGCTTCTAGTCTTTCTGACCACTCAAAGCGCCTGCACATTACTTCATCATTCACGCTGATGGTAGGGGCTGCCCACCATCACCACTAACTAACATTCAACTAACGATCCTTTGATCGAAGGCCGACCCTGCTCTCACTAAGCCGCAGTCACACGCACCGCTTTTCAGTTTTTTATTTTTCAGAATATTATTTCACTTCAACAACATGACTATTATATGCAGGTCCATCACATAAAAAAATCAATTTTAATAAAAAAAAAAAGGAAAAACAGCAAACGCCTGTGAAGTATCACAGAACTGTAGCATCTATATGAAAGTAAGCGTAGTTCAGTAAAATACGCACCGATGTTGTTGCACAGCCAGACCCAGATGGCACGAAGCTTCTCCAGCTCATTTCTGGCTCCTTGTGTGATGCTCTGCACTATCGTCTTCATATCATACACACACTTACCCTTCAGCTGCAACACACACACACACAAGAGATATTCAAACCGCCAGTGTCGTTAAAAAGCCCGAGAATAGACACTCGGCTATCTGAACACGGTGTCATTTTATCAGTGGCGGGCCGTGCGTTTTATACCTGTAGTGGGGCGGCTTAGTCCAAATATTCAAAAGAATTGTGCATTTTGTGATACAAGCACCAAATTTGGCACAAATGTACATTAATATGTTGCGAACATTTTCAGATATTGGGCCACTTGAAATTCTCTCTTTATGTCCGCCATATTGGATTTCAAAATGGCCGCCACTTGAAATCTACATTTGCTATTATCTCTGGACGTAATGCAGCTATTGACTTGATTCTGGTATCTAAATGTATGTTTTTGGGGGCAAGGAATCCAATGGTACCAATTTCAACTTAATATCTATCACAGTCTGTTATATAGTTTTATTTGGAAATTATCTGGGCAAATATTGGATTCAACACAATACTTTGAAAAGAATGTCTTAGTTCTGTAAATGTCTTAGGTATAATACTGACATGCTACATGATCTAGTATTTGAGGCTAGGTGTGCTGGTATCTGAGGCTAGGTATATACCGGTACTGAAGATACGTGTAAATAAACAGTGTCATGTTAACAAGTTCAGCATTGCCACAAGTACATGTATGTTGTTGACTCATCGTCATGTGCAGTCCCCTTCACACTCACAGAGGGCTGTGCACTGAAGGGCAGCCTTTTTGCACTTGCAGCGCCCCACACACCCTTTCTTGCACTTGCAAGAAACCAGCTCAATGCAGCTGTGAGCTGCCTCAGTTAGCCTGGTCCAGTAAGGTGTGTACTGTCCTTCTCCAGTCCTTGACCAACCCCAGTTGGTTGGTGGAGGGAGCTCTGGTGCTGGCAGCAGTATCTGACCCCACACATGTCCACCTTGATACACTGCCCTCTTGACATGTTCCTCCAGAGCTGCCTTCGTTGGAGGGATGAGCTGCACATTGTTCTTCCTTGCGAAGAGTTTCCTCCTGGCCTTGTCAATGTCTGTGCATTTGCTGGTTCGATCATACAACAGGATCACAAACCTCTCGATGATGCGCATTGCATCGTCTGGTATGTCACGAGGTGCAGAGGACAGCAGCAGCAACGCCTCAGTGAGTTCTGGCAGTACCGTCCAGACTGCCCACGCAGTCTTCTTGCCATGTCTATGAAAACTAGACACAGTGTCGCATCCAGTTAGAGCCTGGAACATTGGCAGTGCACGAGCCTTCTCTCGTCCCAATCCAGCTGCTATTTCGTGTGCTGCTAGGTATCGGAAACTCTCGCCTGTTCCGAATGCCAGCCACAGTTTGTCTTCTGGTTGCAACTCCTGTGCCAGGGACACTGCCAGCACCACAACATCGGTGTCTACAGTCCGGATGAGTATTGCATGGTGTCCATGCTGGGCTGCGTGAGATGCATGCAGCAACATCCGACTGTCAGCTTCTTCATGGTTACATGGGGCGAGTGAGGTCAGATCTGGCAGTAGTGGCTTGCTGAGCACTGCCTCTCCATCAGTAATGACGAGTTGCTTGTCCTCCTGGTCAAACCATTCCATGAGAGCTGCTGAGAGGAACCTGAACAGCTCGGTCTTGTTGCTGTCCACTCGTAGGAAGTTCTGCCAGTTTCCTGGTATGGCTGCGGCAGCCACCACACGTCTCCGCACACCTTGTCCCCGCTTTGCACGTGTACTACCTTTCAGTGAATCAGCAAGGTAAGTATCCCAGACCAGATCCAGGTGTGACACTGTTTGCAGCTTCATGGACATATATGGGATGAAGATCTGTTGTGCATACTCTTCAAAGGTCTTTGATGCAGCCGGCTTCAGCATCTGGACGATGGCTGCTCCATCAAGCACAATACAGGTCGTGACAGGAGTCTCTGTCTTTGCGTCGGAGACTTCTTCCAAGCATGTGAGGAGATCACTCTTGGTACCAGTGCAGAGGCTTCCACCATCAGACAATGCAGGAGGACATGCCTGATTCTCGTGACTAAAGAACTCCTCAAGGTTTCCATCCCTCGTCTGGCAGCCAATGTACAGGCGTGCGAAGAGTTCACGGTCATTCTTGATGGAGGCGAGCTGTTGCTGACCTTTGCTCTGGCTTCTTGGAGTGGAAGTGCTGAACACCTTCAGCTTGTTACGATGAATGGGTTGGTCCACTGCCTTTGTTCTGTCCAACAGACACTCTCTGGTGAAAGCCTCGAACTGCTCTTGGCCAATCCTCTTGGCATTCATCACGGTCTCCACAGCAGCAGGATCTGCGATCTCCTTTGTGTCCAGTTTCACTACATCCTGACTCTCCTCCTCGAATGGGTTGCCCATCTCCTCTATGACACCGACGAGAGAGCGAACATCTTTCACAAATGAGGCCTGTACACTTGCCGTCTGATCATGATGACGTGTGTCTGCTGTTTGCCGTCTCCATCCAGCGACGTAGGGTACTAGGGTTGTCAGTGAGCCCAACTGCTCCACCGTCTCCTTTGATGCAGGCATTATTCTGCTCATGTGCCTGGTCAATCGGGATTGAAGAGAACACCCTCTGTGTTTTCTGAACGGTGAAGTGGCTTTCCCTGAATTTCCTGGCTACATCTGGGTGTTTGATGGTGAGTTCGGCCATGTCCTTCAGGTGCACTGGTATCCACCTAGCATAGTGGGTGTGATCCAGTGCATGGAACCAGGGGACTAGCTCTGTCAGAGCATCGAGGTACATCATTAACGATCCCTGCCTGAGAGAATGCACACACACTAGAACCAACAGTTCTAGTTCCAGCACGGTTGCCCAGTAGTGAAACTGGGGGATGTCTTCTCCTCTCTGGCAACACCAGTCTTCAAACTCCGGAAGGTCCTCTGCATCCCTGGTTTCTCCCAGACAGTAGTGGTTGTAGGCACGGTGTTGCAGGATGTACAGTGCTGCTGCAGTCACTTGATGTGCTCTTCTTGTGCGCAAGACATGGGATGCTCGCAGGAATGAGTCTGCTGTCCCTGCTCTCGCAATCTCGGCTTGCACAAGTGCTTGCACCCAACCACTCCCTTTCAGCCAGCAGTTCTGTATCACCAAGAAGGGTTGCACAGGCACGCACCCGTTTGTCCATTTGGAATGTTGCAGCTTTCCGAAGACTGTCAGCCCCAGCAGGTTGTTCACACATTTTGTAATATATATAATAGAGGGGTTTCCTCCGCCATACTAATGGAGAGGAGGAATTCCTCTATATCGTAGAGCATTTAGCTTGGCACACTTAGGAAATTAGTTTTGTGAGATTATCCATTATTTGCCTAGATAATTTCCAAATAAAATTATATGACAGACTGTGATAGATATTATTAAGTTGAAATTGGTACCATTGGAAACATACATTTAGATACCAGAATCAAGTCAATAGCTGCATTACGTCCAGAGATAACAGCAAATGTAGATTTCAAGTGGCGGCCATTTTGAAATCCAATATGGCGGACATAAAGAGAGAATTTCAAGTGGCCCAATATCTGAAAATGTTCGCAACATATTAACGTACATTTGTGCCAAATTTGGTGCTTGTATCACAAAATGCACAACAGGTTTGCTATGCCGCCCCACTACTGGGCCTTCTGTGCTGTCCTGAGCGGTTATTTGTTTCCAGGGGTGTAACATCACGTATTCGTATTAAACCGTTTGGTACGAGGCTTACGAACCGAACAATACATTTGAATAATACCAGTGCATTTGGAAAATGCAGAAGCTTAAATTGTGGGAAATATAATGTTTTCGGTGGACTGAGCTCACGTAACAGACAACGGACTGTGTGACCTTTTGAACCCGGAACAATAACAAAAAACAGCTGGGCCGGCGTTCGGCGTCCTCAGGTTAGCATAGCATAGCATAGAGAAATAGGGGCTGAATCTTTATTATTATTAAATTATTAAATTATAAAATAGCTATAACTTTGTGATTCTGTTTCGGCCAGCAGAGAAGGCTTAGCTGGCCCTGACGGCCCACCACTGCATTTTATGACTGGATGAACAAAACAAAACAACCCACGATTGAATAAATGTAGTGCTTCTCATTTACAAATGAAGACTTCACATTTAACTTCCAATAAGCTCAGAAAATGTCATAAAAACACAAACGTGTCCTTGTTTTGCTCAGTGACATCGTGAATATTTGATATTTTCTGACGAGTTTTAAAGTGAGAAAGAGTCAAAAAGAATTTTCTCACGCTGCAAGAGAAACTAAATCCCAGAGAAATCCCCCAAACTAAAAGAAAGCATCAGCAGCTTGAACAGGAGTTGAGATAGTGGAACTCCTCACATTGTGCAGCTCCTCCTTCGTCTTTATCAGATTCTCTTCCACTTCCATAACCTGGGACGAAGAGGCGACAGAACAAAACAGTGTTAAGGAACCAGAGATAAAGATAGATACATTAAAAAGGATATCAGCGTCTTTCACTGTGTTGTAGTACAACATCTGATCTAAACATACAGACTGTGAAGTAATGGCATGTATTACGTATATGATCTCAGGTCTTCATTTCGCTTTTGAAAAACTGGTTTGTGACGACTTGACTTTATCTTTTTCACGAATGGATGTTGGTTTTATTTATCTATTCAAGGATTCTAAGCTTCATTTGCCAAGCGATGTATTTGATGAAATGCAACGCGGTGCGCTGAAGGACTAGTGTGACAAATAAGGATTAGAAAAAATAAACATGGGGTGTAAAATCTAGCATGGATGTCATAACTTCAAATATGAAACGCACAGGGCAGTGCATGGGATTGTTATATGGTTAATTCATATGCATGTATATTTCTCTTCCAATACCACAAGCTATTAACGGGTCTTTCCCTTTAGGAAATCGAGTGTAAAAGGCCTCCAATATCAATGTATTAGTTAACTGGATGATAAGCTGCCACAATAACATTTCTGGAGAGCAGCATACAAACATTTCACAACAGGTTTATAGCACACGATGAGGTAATTGTACACAACTATAAGGGCATTTTAAGTGTTTTGTAATGTACATTATTTCAAGTCATTTTAAGACATATCTTGTTCTATTGTTGTATTTATTACAACTGTGTAGATTGACATTTATTATCTTTTCATACACCAGCATCCACTTACAGTAATTAACACTTATATCTGCGTACTAAAACATTAAAGTGTGTTCTTAAACATTTAATAAGTATTTATATACTGCTCCTAAATGCTTAAAATAAAGTCTTAAATACATCCCAGATAGCCGGTGAACTAAATATAAATGAATCCTTTTTTGTACGAACAACACGGAAGATATAGAGAAAAGAAAATGCGCGTGATCGCAGAACAAAAACACCAACTGAAACGTTGATGAGCGGCAAAGAGAATGTTCGGACATATTCCTGGTAATACCGTACAGGTACATCTTTTGATCCGATTTTGAAATGTCACCTTGATGTGCCATGACTCAGCCTCTTCCTCCTTGACTCTCTTGATCTCCTCCAGCAGAGTGATCTTGGCGCTGTACTCGGCCAGATCTGCAGACTGAAGGGGGGGGGGGGGGAGGGGGGCACAAACCAAAATAGACACTCGGCTATCTGAACACGGTGTCATTTTATGAATGGATGAACAAAACAAAACAACCCACGATTGAATAAATGTAGTGCTTCTCATTTACAAATGAAGACTTCACATTTAACTTCCAATAAGCTCAGAAAATGTCATAAAAACACAAACGTGTCCTTGTTTTGCTCAGTGACATCGTGAATATTTGATATTTTCTGACGAGTTTTAAAGTGAGAAAGAGTCAAAAAGAATTTTCTCACGCTGCAAGAGAAACTAAATCCCAGAGAAATCCCCCAAACTAAAAGAAAGCATCAGCAGCTTGAACAGGAGTTGAGATAGTGGAACTCCTCACATTGTGCAGCTCCTCCTTCGTCTTTATCAGATTCTCTTCCACTTCCATAACCTGGGACGAAGAGGCGACAGAACAAAACAGTGTTAAGGAACCAGAGATAAAGATAGATACATTAAAAAGGATATCAGCGTCTTTCACTGTGTTGTAGTACAACATCTGATCTAAACATACAGACTGTGAAGTAATGGCATGTATTACGTATCTGATCTCAGGTCTTCATTTCGCTTTTGAAAAACTGGTTTGTGACGACTTGACTTTATCTTTTTCACGAATGGATGTTGGTTTTATTTATCTATTCAAGGATTCTAAGCTTCATTTGCCAAGCGATGTATTTGATGAAATGCAACGCGGTGCGCTGAAGGACTAGTGTGACAAATAAGGATTAGAAAAAATAAACATGGGGTGTAAAATCTAGCATGGATGTCATAACTTCAAATATGAAACGCACAGGGCAGTGCATGGGATTGTTATATGGTTAATTCATATGCATGTATATTTCTCTTCCAATACCACAAGCTATTAACGGGTCTTTCCCTTTAGGAAACCGAGTGTAAAAGGCCTCCAATATCAATGTATTAGTTAACTGGATGATAAGCTGCCACAATAACATTTCTGGAGAGCAGCATACAAACATTTCACAACAGGTTTATAGCACACGATGAGGTAATTGTACACAACTATAAGGGCATTTTAAGTGTTTTGTAATGTACATTATTTCAAGTCATTTTAAGACATATCTTGTTCTATTGTTGTATTTATTACAACTGTGTAGATTGACATTTATTATCTTTTCATACACCAGCATCCACTTACAGTAATTAACACTTATATCTGCGTACTAAAACATTAAAGTGTGTTCTTAAACATTTAATAAGTATTTATATACTGCTCCTAAATGCTTAAAATAAAGTCTTAAATACATCCCAGATAGCCGGTGAACTAAATATAAATGAATCCTTTTTTGTACGAACAACGCGGAAGATATAGAGAAAAGAAAATGCGCGTGATCGCAGAACAAAAACACCAACTGAAACGTTGATGAGCGGCAAAGAGAATGTTCGGACATATTCCTGGTAATACCGTACAGGTACATCTTTTGATCCGATTTTGAAATGTCACCTTGATGTGCCATGACTCAGCCTCTTCCTCCTTGACTCTCTTGATCTCCTCCAGCAGAGTGATCTTGGCGCTGTACTCGGCCAGATCTGCAGACTGAAGGGGGGGGGGGGGAGGGGGGCACAAACCAAAATAGACACTCGGCTATCTGAACACGGTGTCATTTTATGAATGGATGAACAAAACAAAACAACCCACGATTGAATAAATGTAGTGCTTCTCATTTACAAATGAAGACTTCACATTTAACTTCCAATAAGCTCAGAAAATGTCATAAAAACACAAACGTGTCCTTGTTTTGCTCAGTGACATCGTGAATATTTGATATTTTCTGACGAGTTTTAAAGTGAGAAAGAGTCAAAAAGAATTTTCTCACGCTGCAAGAGAAACTAAATCCCAGAGAAATCCCCCAAACTAAAAGAAAGCATCAGCAGCTTGAACAGGAGTTGAGATAGTGGAACTCCTCACATTGTGCAGCTCCTCCTTCGTCTTTATCAGATTCTCTTCCACTTCCATAACCTGGGACGAAGAGGCGACAGAACAAAACAGTGTTAAGGAACCAGAGATAAAGATAGATACATTAAAAAGGATATCAGCGTCTTTCACTGTGTTGTAGTACAACATCTGATCTAAACATACAGACTGTGAAGTAATGGCATGTATTACGTATCTGATCTCAGGTCTTCATTTCGCTTTTGAAAAACTGGTTTGTGACGACTTGACTTTATCTTTTTCACGAATGGATGTTGGTTTTATTTATCTATTCAAGGATTCTAAGCTTCATTTGCCAAGCGATGTATTTGATGAAATGCAACGCGGTGCGCTGAAGGACTAGTGTGACAAATAAGGATTAGAAAAAATAAACATGGGGTGTAAAATCTTGCATGGATGTCATAACTTCAAATATGAAACGCACAGGGCAGTGCATGGGATTGTTATATGGTTAATTCATATGCATGTATATTTCTCTTCCAATACCACAAGCTATGAACGGGTCTTTCCCTTTAGGAAACCGAGTGTAAAAGGCCTCCAGCCTTTATCGATGGGTCGGTCAATATCAATGTATTAGTTAACTGGATGATAAGCTGCCACAATAACATTTCTGGAGAGCAGCATACAAACATTTCACAACAGGTTTATAGCACACGATGAGGTAATTGTACACAACTATAAGGGCATTTTAAGTGTTTTGTAATGTACATTATTTCAAGTCATTTTAAGACATATCTTGTTCTATTGTTGTATTTATTACAACTGTGTAGATTGACATTTATTATCTTTTCATACACCAGCATCCACTTACAGTAATTAACACTTATATCTGCGTACTAAAACATTAAAGTGTGTTCTTAAACATTTAATAAGTATTTATATACTGCTCCTAAATGCTTAAAATAAAGTCTTAAATACATCCCAGATAGCCGGTGAACTAAATATAAATGAATCCTTTTTTGTACGAACAACGCGGAAGATATAGAGAAAAGAAAATGCGCGTGATCGCAGAACAAAAACACCAACTGAAACGTTGATGAGCGGCAAAGAGAATGTTCGGACATATTCCTGGTAATACCGTACAGGTACATCTTTTGATCCGATTTTGAAATGTCACCTTGATGTGCCATGACTCAGCCTCTTCCTCCTTGACTCTCTTGATCTCCTCCAGCAGAGTGATCTTGGCGCTGTACTCGGCCAGATCTGCAGACTGAAGGGGGGGGGGGGAGGGGGGCACAAACCAAAATAGACACTCGGCTATCTGAACACGGTGTCATTTTATGAATGGATGAACAAAACAAAACAACCCACGATTGAATAAATGTAGTGCTTCTCATTTACAAATGAAGACTTCACATTTAACTTCCAATAAGCTCAGAAAATGTCATAAAAACACAAACGTGTCCTTGTTTTGCTCAGTGACATCGTGAATATTTGATATTTTCTGACGAGTTTTAAAGTGAGAAAGAGTCAAAAAGAATTTTCTCACGCTGCAAGAGAAACTAAATCCCAGAGAAATCCCCCAAACTAAAAGAAAGCATCAGCAGCTTGAACAGGAGTTGAGATAGTGGAACTCCTCACATTGTGCAGCTCCTCCTTCGTCTTTATCAGATTCTCTTCCACTTCCATAACCTGGGACGAAGAGGCGACAGAACAAAACAGTGTTAAGGAACCAGAGATAAAGATAGATACATTAAAAAGGATATCAGCGTCTTTCACTGTGTTGTAGTACAACATCTGATCTAAACATACAGACTGTGAAGTAATGGCATGTATTACGTATCTGATCTCAGGTCTTCATTTCGCTTTTGAAAAACTGGTTTGTGACGACTTGACTTTATCTTTTTCACGAATGGATGTTGGTTTTATTTATCTATTCAAGGATTCTAAGCTTCATTTGCCAAGCGATGTATTTGATGAAATGCAACGCGGTGCGCTGAAGGACTAGTGTGACAAATAAGGATTAGAAAAAATAAACATGGGGTGTAAAATCTAGCATGGATGTCATAACTTCAAATATGAAACGCACAGGGCAGTGCATGGGATTGTTATATGGTTAATTCATATGCATGTATATTTCTCTTCCAATACCACAAGCTATTAACGGGTCTTTCCCTTTAGGAAACCGAGTGTAAAAGGCCTCCAATATCAATGTATTAGTTAACTGGATGATAAGCTGCCACAATAACATTTCTGGAGAGCAGCATACAAACATTTCACAACAGGTTTATAGCACACGATGAGGTAATTGTACACAACTATAAGGGCATTTTAAGTGTTTTGTAATGTACATTATTTCAAGTCATTTTAAGACATATCTTGTTCTATTGTTGTATTTATTACAACTGTGTAGATTGACATTTATTATCTTTTCATACACCAGCATCCACTTACAGTAATTAACACTTATATCTGCGTACTAAAACATTAAAGTGTGTTCTTAAACATTTAATAAGTATTTATATACTGCTCCTAAATGCTTAAAATAAAGTCTTAAATACATCCCAGATAGCCGGTGAACTAAATATAAATGAATCCTTTTTTGTACGAACAACGCGGAAGATATAGAGAAAAGAAAATGCGCGTGATCGCAGAACAAAAACACCAACTGAAACGTTGATGAGCGGCAAAGAGAATGTTCGGACATATTCCTGGTAATACCGTACAGGTACATCTTTTGATCCGATTTTGAAATGTCACCTTGATGTGCCATGACTCAGCCTCTTCCTCCTTGACTCTCTTGATCTCCTCCAGCAGAGTGATCTTGGCGCTGTACTCGGCCAGATCTGCAGACTGAAGGGGGGGGGGGGGGAGGGGGGCACAAACCAAAATAGACACTCGGCTATCTGAACACGGTGTCATTTTATGAATGGATGAACAAAACAAAACAACCCACGATTGAATAAATGTAGTGCTTCTCATTTACAAATGAAGACTTCACATTTAACTTCCAATAAGCTCAGAACATGTCATAAAAACATAAAAGCATCCTTGTTTTGCTCAGTGACATCGTGAATATTTGATATTTTCTGAGGAGCTTTAAAGTGAGAAAGAGTCTAAAAGAGCTTTCTCACGCTGCAAGAGAAACTAAATCCCAGAGAAATCCCCCAAACTAAAAGAAAGCATGAGTTCAAACTGCAATCACAACAGTTAATGTGTGTTTATCCTGAATGTAGGAGCTTTGTGTGTGTAATGAGTGTTTTTCCATCACGACTTTTTCTCACGTGAAAGCTTCGAGTGCTTCTTGCACCGTGTACTCACCAGCTGCTCCTGGCTCTTTATCTGGTCCTCAGCTTGCCTGACCAGCTCCTCCTTGGCTATTATGACCTTCATCCTCTCAGCCTCCAGCCAGGCCGCCTCCTGCTTCACCCTCCTCCTCTCATCCTCCAGCCTCATGGCCCTGTCCAGTTGCTCCTGGCTCTTTATGACCTCCATCCTCTCAGCCTTCAGCCAGGCCGCCTCCTGCTTCACCCTCCTCCTCTCCTCCTCCAGCCTCATGGCCCTCTCCAGCTGCTCCTGAAGCTCCAGCTGATCCCTGCAGAACACAAGAACAAAAGACTGTTCATACATATTCATCACAGCCTGAAGATTCAAATCCTAATGCTGAGAGACCATGACAGTAACGCGTGTGACTTTTAAACCCCTCCCCCTTACCTCTCCATCTTCTTGTGCAGCCTCTCCTCTTTGGCCTGAGCCTTCATCTGCTGAACCTCGATGGTGTCGGTCTTGCGGCGGCGCTTGTACACCTCAAGGTTGCCAATGCACAGCTGCCGGATGTGCTTGTTGACTCGCAGTCGTGGAGCGTAGAATAGAAAATCCTTTAGAGGTGAACAAAATGTCAGGGTCCGTCTGTATAGTTGTGGTTCCATCTTCTTACCCGCTAACTAAAATGTAGTATATCCAACTTATTTGACAAATAAACGTCCTCGAGGTTTATGTTTGATTTCCTATATATCGAGGATGTAATTATGAAAGGAAACGGTAAAAAGCTTTTCTTTTGTAAGAATGTTTGAATTGAACTTTAAGTGTGTCAGAGTCTGTTGTCTTCGCACAGATACCTGAAAAAATGTATGTACAAATGTACCTAAAATTGTTGCATTTGGGCATTTTCAATACGATTTGGACAACTTTAATCCCGTTCTTTTTCTGTAAATGTGCACATTACTGCTGCTTCATGGTGCAAATCTGCAACATATCTTCACACATTTTGACATACACTTGATATGCTACGGAGGACTAAGACTCGTTACATACTTACAGGAGCTTTCTTATCTATGGACTTGATGATGAATTTCTTTTCGCTGAAAGAAATTCTTCTTATTTCACTCCAGGGGAATCCAATCTTTGGAGAAAGTCTAGAGGACGACGACAAATCAGACAAACTCAACAGGAAATTTAAAAAGTTGGTTTGCAGTTACAGAATATTCACAGGCGGAGAACTCTTTGCACGTAACATTCTGACAGCAGTGTTCATGTTGTAGTGGAATCAAGAGAATTCGGTCAATGGCCATGCGGTCAGACGTGTTATTTAAAAGTTGACCGACTGGAAAGGGAAGGTAGCAGAGGTCGATCAAGTCACTGATCTGTTGACTCACTTGTCGTCCTTCTCGTAGATGTTCAGTCCCAGAGCGTCGACTCCCAGCCACAGGTCTGAGCCTTTCTTGTTCTTGATCTCAAAGTAGTTGACGCCGTACATTTCCAGGTCCTGAGCGATCTTCAGGTACTCAATCATGGACTCTTCCCTATTCAGGGTGAACAGACGGATGAAAACACACTGATTTCATCCGTTCATGGGAGCATTTCCTTTTTAATTAAAGCATTTATCTTCTACTCAAACAGGTGAGATGAAAGAGTTGATTATTTTGAGTTTCATAGACGAACACAATAAGTAGGGTTGGCTTCCATTTCCAGCTCCATTTAGGTTCAAAGTTGGTAAAATACACAAACTTATTATCAAATCTGTCCTATTTTGTAAGATGAAAAATCACATTTAAGACACGCGATCCATGAGATCAGCTTGAGTCCCTGATGAAGGCTTGATGCCAAAATGCGTACGAGTCTTCAGTTCAACATCAGTGGATTTATCGCTTACTTCAGCATCGATCTGTGCTCCTCGTGCCAAACCTGGATCCTCTCCTCCCACTGCTCCTTGGACAGCTTGTGTTGTTCCAGCACTCTGAGGGGAGAGACCGGTTATCAGCAACCCACTGGTGAACATGGAGACAGTCTGTGTGTACCCACAGAGCTGAATCAAACACAAGCTGCATTGTCTCGTCTTGTTATATCTATCGTTGGCCATTGCGAGTGTGTGATAGTACACAGGTTCATATTTGAGCCATTGAGGGAGCTATTCAGCTGGAGGATTTCCATTATTTCACAATTTATGGAAAGTAAATTCACAGTAAATGGTAAGTCTTTGTTGGTTAACCCTTTTTAAGTCAGTTAAAGCAATATATTTATCATTCTTTGCCCACAGAAATCAAAGCAAAGCACATGTTTAGAGGCTTAAAACAAGTCCTTTCATACATCGGTGCTTCATTAACTCGTTTCACGTATAGTTACTGTCTGGAGAGCAGGATTTCCACCGAGTCGTTTTTCTCATCATCTATCACATCAGCGATAAACATGCCAAACGTATCCAGTTTGCTGTTAGTATACGAGTAACCGCTTTATAACAGAAGACTTCATAGCGTCTGCCTCGCATATTGTTTAACACTTGGCCTGTTTCCAAAACAGTAAAAGTACAATCTGTCTTTTGGCTTGAAGAAGAAAACGTGATTTGTTCCATTTAAATAAAATTGTGTTCTTCTGGGAGGTTCTTGACCTTTTCCATTACCTGCTATCGCTACTATCCTCCTCTTCGTGGATCAATCTTGAACGCCTCCGAACTGCTTCATTACTTTCTATATTCATTTATCAATTACACAGATAATCAACACTTTCAAGGATAGAAAAGTTGTACTTGACAGGTGACCTCAGGCAGTGAAGTAGACACCAGAGATCACTCAGAGCTCACACATTCTCACACTCACCTCTTGGGCAGCAGGCGCTCGGAGGACAGGTAGCCGGGCTTCAGCGCCGACTTGTCCTGCTCTCCGTACTTGGACTGGACGGCGTAAGAGGCCAGCAGCACAGCGGACTCTGGAGGGCAGTAGATCTCCTCCCCCAGGACGCCCTCCTTCACCTGCAAGAAGAAAAGCCTGCGGGTGACGTCCTGGATCAGCTCCTCGGTCACGTCCTCTGGGTAAAACTTGGCCCTCAGCTTGAACTGCAGGGGAGTCTCCTTCCTCACATCCTGGACCATCACCTGAGCAGAGCACACGTCACAAAAGAGTGTTGGAATAAAGTAGAGTAGAGAAGGAACAGAGTGAAGCAGTGTTCCATGACAGCATGACGGAGTAGAGTATAAAGACAATAGAGTGTGAACATATAGAGTAGAATACAGTGCAATGGAGTGTAATAGGATACAGTAGAACAGCAGCAGGATAGAGTAGAATAAAGTTAAATATAAAGATAGAAAGAATATCTTGGAGTAATATTAAGTAGTTTTCCCAATCACGGGTACTTGCAGGAGTACGTACATATGTAATCTCACATGTTTGTGTTTAGGTTGAAAAGAAGCACACTAAATAGGTTTATAACCAATACACTACCAGCTACAACAAGAGGGCTGTAGAAGACACACGTCCCACCAACCTGAGTCCGTTGTAACACCTGAACATCACATGCTGGCTGGCAGTTCAGGAGAAACACTTAGTAAGGCAGCAGCGAGGGTTAAATAGATGAAAGTCATCAAACGGCTGCGGCACAAATACAAATGCTAACTTAACCGTGAACCTACTTTCAAAAAAAAGGAAAAAGAAACAAAACCTCAACATGAACAATTCCAGGATCACTGTGTCTTCTGTGAAAGTCAATTGTTACAATGTATTGAAAGTATATAAGTAATATTAAATACCTTCCCGTTTAAAATCCATTCAAATTAGCACGTTTGGTGTTGATTAAGGGTAAACTGTGAACCAGTGCAGTAGAGTAGAGAAGAACAGAAGAAGAACAGAAGAAGAGCAGCAGAGAAAGAGCAGGTCAACAGAACAGGACGATGAACAAGAGCAACACAATGTGTCAGTTATCAGCACGCTGACTCAGTGAAATCACAGATTCACCTTCTTCTCAGAGTTCAGCCAGGTGATGAATCCTTTAGAGTCGACAAACTGAAGCCCAAAGTACCACGTCTCACGCAGACCGATGGTCCTGGCAACCTGAGAGAGAGAGAGAGAGAGAGAGAGAGAGAGAACTAAGACAACAATGATCCCATGAATCTGCGTCCTGGTTTCGTACAGCAACATACGGACCTGGTCAAAGAGCTGCTTCCCTGTGGTGTTGGGTTCGAGGGAGAACTCCAGCTCTGCATCCATGGTGGTGACACGAACGTTGACCTGAAGCAAAAAAGATCAGTGAGTCTCGTGCCGACATGGATATTGGTTTGGATACACAACTCTTCTCATTCCCCTTCATTTATCTGTTTTCACTGATATATATATCAGAATCCATCAATCCTGCATCTGCCGTACCTTTTCAGCCCGATTCAGCAGAAATATTGCTTTTTATTTTGGGCACATTTGACGGTTACATTATGAAACAACTTTTAAAGTAAAAAACTTAAATAACAGAGTCAGTTGTGTGGAGCTGTGGAAAGGATTGTTCATAAAGCATAATTGCTCACTATCTCATCAGACTTTGGACTACCCTTGCGAGGTGCCAAAAAGTTGAACATACGCAGATTAAAATATCAAAACTCCCTGTTTGCCAAGTTACCTTTACCATTGTTAGTAAGATCAACTTCTTTTATAACAACAGCAATTAAACTGCCACATAAATCTGACTTTTTGTTGTTTCTAGAATTAATAATTAATTATTAATTAAGTATTATTCTCAATATTTTCCACAAAAGCCCAATAAACTTTGAATAGAAATTGCATGACCCTGGCCTGGACTTATACAATCATTTTATGAAGTTTCACTAGAGCACACCCTGCGTGTCATAAAGATAAACACACTGAAACTGAAACAAGAACTGGAGCATCCCTCTATTGTTGAAGAAAGAAACATTCCTTTATTAGTCCCACAGTGGGGAAATTATTCTCTGCATTTGACCCGTCCCTGTATCTATAGGGAGCAGTGGGCTGCCAATGACAGGCGCCCGGGGAGCAGTTAGGGGTTCAGTGTCTTGCTCAGGGACACTTCGACACAGGACACGGTGCAGCCGAGGATCGAACCGGTGACCTTTCGGTTGGCGGACAACCCAAAGAAGTAAGTTGTTGATTGTTGTTGATTGTTGTTAAATGTTATGCACCTCCCGTCATGTCAAATTCCTTGCATGATCAACATACCATGGCAATAAACGGTTCTGATTCTGATAAATGCAGAAGGGATTATTTTGTTTAGGATGGAAAATTGATTATTGTCACAATCTTTTCACCAAAATCACGAGAGTCTTACTGTTTTGGGCATCTTGGCTCTGGTTGGTGGACGAGCTCCAGCAGAAGAAAGTGTTTCCCAGGCGGACCGAGGCTGCAGTGGTCGACTCCCAGCAGAATCTCCACCTGATAAAGAACGCGGCTCCGCTCTCGCCGGCAGACTCGAGGGCAGGGCTTGTGTCCTTTGAACTCGGCCGTAGAACACTCACAGTGACGTGGGAGGTTCAAGTCGGCTGCTGCACGCAAACGGACAGACTTACCTCCAGGGTGACCGTCCGGCGGGGCAAGACGCACGGCTCCACCTCAAGTCAATCAGCTCATCTTATATTCGTAGGATCTTTACTTGGAACAGTATTTTTGTCCAGTCAAGAAATATTCTGCCTTTAATAAAAGTCCTGCATTCACAATTCTCCTGAAGTAAAACTACAGAAGTATCAAAGTACTGTGAAAGTACCAGACGTTAAAGTACTCATTGTGCAGAATGGCCCATTTGAGAATGACATGCATTATATTCTTGCATTATAATTATTGATGCATTAATGTGTACATCGCTTCAATGTCGCAGCTGGTAAAGGAGCCGCTACTTTTAAATCACTTTATAATTTATACTGCATGGTAGTTTAGCTCTTATCTGATCTTAATACTATATAATAATGTATTTGTTGATTGTATTTTGTATTATTAATCTTAATCAGAGTAACAGTGTGTGTGTGATAAACAATACAGATAACAGATACAGGAGAACATTCCTGCCCACTGCCATATCACTGTATAATAAATCACTGCTACACTGTTGTTGCTGCTGTTGGTGATCTTGTGCACTACTGTTTATTTTTATTTTTCCTACTTAGTTAACTTAATATAATTCTATTCAGTGTATATACTGTGCATTTTTATTACTTTGTTTTCTTAAATGTAGGTCCTGCTCTGTTATTGTATTATATTGTATATAGTGTGCATTTTCCATACCCAATATTTTATTTTATTGTGTAACCCTGTTTGCTGCTGCCACAGACAAATTTCCCCTTGGGGATGAATAAAGTACTTTTCTATTCTATTCTATTCTAATAAACCCGGCATCGTTACAGAACACGTGATTCTAAATGACTGCAGACTTGATAATACCAACGTGACGGCAAATCCCTGGAACTCTGTCGCCATTCTGTGTGGCGTCTTCATGGCTCTCTTCAAGGCTGCAAATTTTGCCAAACTCACGATTCAGTGGATAATCAGAATGCGTAAGAGGCATCTGAGGAACAAAACTCGGGAACTGAACCAAATAACCTGAAACGTCTTGCAGAAAAACACTGATGACACAATCTGACAAGATCCGAATTATCCAAGTGTTTTTTATTTTCACAAGACTGTGATTTTTTATTAGGTCAATACTTAATAATCTTTTAATGATTGGTAAATATTCTCCACATTCGGGAATATGTATTCATAACATGTTTTATAGATACAGGGATATGCTCTAACTGATGGATTAATCATTTCCAAATAATAACCGGTTTGACAATTGTATTTCACACGCTGCCTGGCTGTTCCTGCAGCTGAAGGAGGAGTAGCTCCTCCTTTATTCATATTCATGCAAAATTTCACAATCTACTTTTTCTCGGTGAACTTTGACTTTTGAACTTTTGAAGATTTGGTTTTATGATCTCTAATTATTGTGAACGTTTCTGTCTTCGTCACTGATATTATAAATGGGCTGTGAGTCACTCTACATGCAGGAAAAGCATGAATCAGTCTTTAACAGCTCAATCCGCTCTCGCTTAGCAACAGTGGACAACAGTAGAGCTCAATAATAGATGTCAAATACATAAATCCAGTTAAATTCAGCAGGTCTGTATTTTAGGGAAAGCCACGAGTGTCATGTGATTGTCTGTGTGGACAAATATAAAGAGTGTCTTAGATGTGATAACTTTTCATCACTTTTTAATGGAGTTTGTTCTCAGGTCTTAACAGGTTTAACCTCCATTCAGTGTGTGTGTGTGGAGCGCTGTGGTACAGAGACGGTGTGGTGGTGTAATGCTGGGCGTCCTCCAGCAGGGGGCGCTACATGACACGTGGTGAAGATGACGATGACGATGATGCAGACGCGCACATTTGTTTATTTAAGAAAGCAAACCAGTTCAGAGAGAAACAGATTTTCTATCGTCTCTTGTTCTTCGTTATTCATTGATTTCATATTGATTGTGAGAGTTACTTCTTTACCTCCGAAATAATAATAATAATTATTATTTTATGTTTATTGAGAACTTCATTCACAAATTACCAAATTATGAATCTGTAGCGTACATGTGTTCACACTCCAGCGATCAGCTGGTGTGGCTGGTTTATAATAATAAACAAAATGCATATGCGCGTGTGTCCGCGTGTGCGTCCGTTAGGCTGCGTCACAGGAGGCAAAGGGCGGTGCCCCCCCTTCCCCCTCCCCCAGGTAGGGCGCACCAGCAACGGTCACGTCACCACAAACACGCGCACACAGGAGGCAGTGTGTGCAGAGCAGCGGAGACTCCCAAGGTGCCAAACACACACACACACTCACACACTCTCTCTCTTTCCTCCGCCTCCCCAGTCTGGAGGAGGAACGACGGAGCGAGAAGGAGCCGAAAACATCCCGGAACATTTGGAAACATCGAAACAGGGAAGTTGCGGAGCGCGTGAGCAGCAGCATGTTCAGCTGGGTGAAACAGGAGCAAGGTGGACGCAACAAGGACGGAGAGATGTACCAGACGGTGACGGAGGGGCTGCAGAGCCTCTACCTGAAGAAGCTGCTGCCGCTGGAGGAGACCTACCTCTTCCATGACTTCCACTCTCCGGCCCTGGAGGCCGCCGACTTCCAGAGCAAGCCCATGGTGCTGCTGGTAGGCCAGTACTCCACCGGGAAGACCACCTTCATCAGGTGAGCGCAACGCCCCGGCTCGTACAGTCCGTATCATGAGTTCTAGAGCAGAGGTCTTCAGCAGGGGGTCCGCGACCCATAGGGGTTCCGCGGAGGTACTGCAAGGGGGTCCGCGAAACATTTGGTTGATTGGACAATTTGTTATGTCATTTTTTTTTCCAAACATGAATCTGTCCATTATTTTAATAGTTCAGTGTTGTATGCAAGATAACAGGTATCTTTATGCATGGCAGTGGCTCTAATAGGCCATCACTCATTTTCGTTTCCAGATTTATGTTTAAAATATAAAAGTCCGTTTGAATAGCTTGTATGCATGATTATCATGCAATTGACAGACGACGGTCTGTTTACAAATGGCAGTGGCACGGCCTCCCTACTCACTGTACCTGTTTAAAATGAAAACATGAATATATCAACCTGTGTATTATTTGGTTGAATGCACAATAAAGAGGTATGTTTATACATGGCACGAGGCCCAGTTTAATATAAAACACAATTTTATACAATATATATAGTCGGGGGGTCCCTGCTCCATCGCTCTATCAGTTTGGGGGTCCTTCGCCTGAAAAACGTTGAAGACCCCTGTTCCAGAGAGTTCCTCTGCATGTGGAGAAGCAGCTTCATCAGGTCACACTAGTCCCGGTCTCTGGTCCTGTAGACCTGTACAGTGAAGCTCTCTTCTCCTCAGGTGTGCTTCAGAGTGTCCGCACGAACATCCGAGGAGGCAGACTCACGTGTCGGGTTTCTGGAGAATTCGGCGAACATAAAATCCAACAAGACCGATTCTTTTATTTTTTATTTTATTTGAGTTAAAGCACCAGTTCTGTGTTCCTTCACTGCACAGATGGAAGCCACATAAACACTTCAAAGATCATTAAAAGACACAAAGTTAATCTTCTGTAGTTGATGCCGAAGTGGATAATGTAATGGTAGTAAGTACAGCATGTCTCCAGTCTTTCTCTATAAAATGCAGAGCGTTGCTAAATAACACGAAGGTCTTCATTAAGACACTTCTTAAACGCACTTTGCCGTTATGTCCGCTTCAGCGCGTTTAAGGTATTTCACGCTGAGGAGGCATTTGAAACAGTCTGCGTGTGTTTACTGACTACCTGACATGTGGGCTGTTGTTTCTAAAATGTACCTTTTTATTGTGAAAGCCTGAGCACCAGCTGAGGCTCATGGGAAGTGTAGTGCTGTTAACAGACGTGTGGGGTGAAGGTGTCCTGGATGTGACGACGGCTTCCTCTCGGTGTCACTGATCTGCTATTGTTCTGTGTATTTACACGACCTCTCGTCATGCTGCTGCTCCGGCAGACGCTTCTGATATTTCCTGCACTTTTTAGTTGTTGTTGAAGATGAGAGGTCTGATGTCCTGCATCAGTCCTGTGGGGGGTTTGCATCCTGCGTCTATGTGCTGACCTTTATTTTAAACCAGGAAATCGCTCATGTACATATTGAAATGCTGTAGTGAGTGCATGGCCTCCACACGGTAACATGTTTGATTAATAAGATGATTAACACATAAAAGCACTACATTCAGAGCGTTAGTCACTCGTTGGTGTCTTATTGTGTCATGAGTACAACGTGATGAACCAGAACCACAGCACATTAAAACAGTGAAAGAACTTCAACAATCAACGCTTCAGACCTCCGCTGTCTGCAACAACATTCATAAACCACTGACAAACATTTACAATCTAGAACAGGGGTCGTCAACGTTTTTCAGGCCAACGACCCCCAAACTGATAGAGAGATGGAGCAGGGACCCCCGACTATATATATTGTATAAAATTGTGTTTTATATTAAATGGGCCTAGTGCCATGTATACCTCTTATTGTGCATTCAATACTAAGCTATTCAAATAATACACAGGTTCATATGTTCATGTGTTGATTTTAAACAGGTACAGTGAGCAGGGTGGCCGTGCCACTGCCATTTATAAACACACCGTGTCAACTGATACCAATGCCAATATCAACATTGTCTGTCAATTGCATGATAATCATTCACACAAGATATTCAAATTGATGTTTTCATTTTAAACGTGGAAATGAAAAATGAGTGCTGGCCTATTAGTACCACTGCCATGCATAAAGATACCTGTTATCTTTCATACAATACTGAACTATTAAAATAATGGGCAGATTCATGTTTAGAGAATTTGTTTTTTAAAATTTTCTAATCAACCAAACATTTCGCAGACCCCCTGCAGTACCTCCGCGGACCCCCTGTTGAAGACCTCTGATCTAGAACAATCAGAGTGAATACTAAATACTTTCTCCTTCTTTTGCAGGATTTTGAGACAAAGTTAACAAACAAAATTAAATGAAAATATGTTTTTTGTTTATTTGTACACCCGAGTGTTTCAGGGTGTTTTTGTTGAACCATTAAATGCACAATATGTCATTTTTAAATGATAGTGTATCGATATGTCCACGACTACATTCGACATATTAACAAAAATCCTGTTTTAAACGGATATAAAATGTCCTTTAAATTGCCTCGAATCCCCGTGTGACAAACAACCCCCTCCTCCGCTCCTGTTATGCTAGATATCGCTAACTATTACCTATAATATTACCTATTATATACCTATAACATACCCATTCTAAGGTCAGCGACCTCCCGGCCTGTCAAATGGCCTGGCCAAAATCACAAGCAAATGGCCGTGACCCCGACACGTGATGGATGTAGCCGTGTAGTGCCCAGGACTTGCGTATCAATACACAGCTCTAATGCTAACGTTAGCTTAGCTTGTTTCTTTGATAACTTAAGATCCAGACGTCTGATGCTAACGTTAGCTCAGCTTGTTCCTCTGAGAACTAAAGATCCAGACGTCTGATGCTAATGTTAGCTCAGCTTGTTCCTCTGATAACTTAAGATCCAGATGTCTGATGCTAACGTTAGCTCCGCTTGTTTGTCTGATAACTTAAGATCCAGACGTCTGATGCTAACGTTAGCTCAGCTTGTTCATCTGAGAACTAAAGATCCAGACGTCTGATGCTAACGTTAGCTCCGCTTGTTTGTCTGATAACTTAAGATCCAGACATCTGATGCTAACGTTAGCTCCGCTTGTTCATCTGAGAACTAAAGATCCAGACGCCTGATGCTAACGTTAGCTCCGCTTGTTCATCTGAGAACTAAAGATCCAGACGTCTGATGCTAACGTTAGCTCAGCTTGTTCCTCTGACAACATAGGATCCAGACGTCTGATGCTAACGTTAGCTCAGCTTGTTCCTCTGACAACATAGGATCCAGACGTCTCATGCTAACGTTAGCTCAGCTTGTTCCTCTGATAACTTAAGATCCATACTTCATAATAATAACCGTCATTTTCTAACCAACCCAGGCAAAAGAAAAATAGAGACTTTTTAGCAATAAAAGCTGCATGTTAGACCCATGACCTCAGTTCTAGTTAATCCTGGCATATTTAGCCCGGAGGCTGGTACGTAGTCATGAGTTAAAGAGCTGATCAACACACACACACAGAGGCTCAAACCTGTACAGTGATGCAGACAAATCTCACTTACACACACTAAAACATGAACACACTCAAGAGGTAGAGAATATTCTTGGAGTCGGTAAACTTTGGCTTACGTAGAATTCCCCCCGCAGGTCTGTAGTGAAAGACTTGACCTTAAATCTGTCTCTGCTATAGAAATAGTAAGAGGGCCTTAAATAGGCAGATCTTTCAGTGGAGTTTGGCATGACGTTATGGTATGTCTTGACGTGTTTAATGTCTTAAAAAGCACAAATGTCAAACATACTTTGCTTCCAGCTTCTTAAATGTGGGGGTTGCTGCTGTTGTCTTTTAAATAGGTTTACTGAATATATTAGAGTTTTGAAATGTGGTTGCGGTGCCAGACTTCATGTGGAAGTCTTCATGTTTAAAGCGGTCTTGCTTTGGGTTAGATTCATGCTGCTGATTAACTCCTGACACCTGTGGGACAGACGCTGTATGAAGTTTAAAACCAATATTATAAACAGCTTGATTGTGTCACACCCTCTAATTACTGTTCTGCTGAGTGAACACATGATTCTACGGTGGCCTGGAAGGAAAGAAGTCAGCGTGGTCGTTCTGACTGAGAGCTCACAAAGCTTATCTCATGTCTGCAGAAAGAGAGAGAGAGTGTGTGTGTGTGTGTGTGTGTGTGTGTGTGTGTGTGTGTGTGTGTGTGTGTGTGTGTGTGTGTGTGTGTGTGTGTGTGTGTGTGTGTGTGTGTGTGTGTGTGTGCGCGTGCGTGTCGGGTACAAACAGTCGTATGTTTTGGAAGCAAACCAGACCTTCAGAACTGACCTGCAGTCAGTTTACGTCAAACACGAGCTGCAGAGTAATAGCTGCTGCTGCTACAGTGTGTGTGTGTGTGTGTGTGTTCCCCCACCGACGCCCCACCCTGCCCCAAGGAATGCTATGAATCATGGGAACTGAAAAGAATGCAATGAATCATGGGAAGAAGTTGCCAGTAAATTGCAGAGTCAACATATTTTTTGTTCGTTCTTCTTCTTTGGTGGAGGTGAAGTGAAACCGGCGTCGCAGCGCGGCCTCTGATTGGTCCACACACGTGGACAGAACTTTATGCTTTTAGTTTTCCTTATTTTGATCTTTATATCGTGTGCTTGTTCTTGAATCTCCTGTCAGACTGAAGCTTTGTCAATCAAGTTTTGTGAACCTGTGATGTGTGTTTGTGTATATAATCTGGATTTGCAGAAACACCTGTTGATGCAGGTGGAGACAAGTCTAAACACCGCCCGACTCGTCCTGTTAGCTCAAGCTACCCGTCAAAATAAAAGCTCCAGACGACACCGGGGTCACGTGACCTACGGGTGTAGCCGAGCTAGCGCTTAGTGCTAATTTAATATAGTGCAGAAGAAATGTGAAATAAGATATGAAGAGATGTGTGATGGTAAATAGAGTTTAAAATGAAAATATTGGTTTGTCTCTCGTTGAAGTCCAAACAGGAAGTGAGAGGAAAGAGACACGTCCTCCATCTCTTCCTTCCTTGAGATGAAAGGATACCTGGGAAATGTAGTGTGTGAGGAGGCTGCAGAACTAAATCTCTCTCTCTCTCTCTCGCTCTCTCTCTCTCTCTCTCTCTCTCTCTCTCTCTCTCTCTCTCTCTCTCTCTCTCTCTCTCTCTCTCTCTCTCTCTCTCTCTCTCTCTCTCTCTCTCTCTCCCCCCTCTCCCTTCCTCCCTCCCTCCAGGTACCTGTTGGAGCAGGATTTCCCAGGTATGCGTATCGGTCCTGAGCCGACCACCGACGGCTTCATCGCCGTGATGTACGGTGAGAACGAGGGCATCATCCCCGGCAACGCTCTGGTGGTCGACCCCAAGAAGCCGTTTAGGAAGCTCAACGCGTTCGGAAACTCCTTCCTCAACAGGTACACACACACACACACACACACACAGGTATACACACACACATTGTCTGTCAATTGCATGATAATCATGCATACAAGCTATTCAAATTGACTTTTTCATTTTAAACAAACGTGTCTAATCATCCAAAAATTTCGCGGACCCCCTTCAGTACCTCCTGCGGACCCCCTAGGGGTCGCAGACCCGCTGTTGAAAACCTCTGTTCTAAAGGATGTGAAGCTTTTGTTTGATGTGACCTGAATATCTTTAATAACACAAAACAATAACTGGAAGACGTCCCGGTGAGTCTCTGATCGGCTGATTAATCCATAATGAAAACACTCCTTAAAGTGTTTTCACCATAAAATTGTTCATATTAAGTGTAATTTTTTCTCCAGAGCTTTCTAACCACGAATAAAATCAACAACCAAACTCCATTTAAACTTGCGCTTGATACCGATAGTGATCCTCCACGGATGGCGAACAGGCTCCGAGGACACACAAAGGAGTTTATGCTCAACGAGCTCTTCGTTGCTTTATTCTGTGAAACGTCAGAGGACGAACCAACAAAATGAAATGTGAAGAATCAAAAAGACGACGAGTGAAACCAACAAAACACCGTAAACCAACCTGTCGAGGAGGGAATGTAATTATCAGTAAACTCGTATCTCATATTCATGAACTACTTTAGCTTCATACAAACCCTGTAAAGAAAGAAGTCAAGTATTAAATGTGTTATAAGGAAACAAAGGTTGAATATCCTGTAAACTCTTTGATTTGGCTTCTAAATATTTACTATAATGTCGATTTTTAACACGTCCTGTTTCTAAAGCATCTGCAAACTAACCTTTGTTTAATCCTCAGAAATGTAAATAATGTATTTGTCAGTTAACTATTTGTCACATCGCCAAGTTACAAAATTCCAGAGGTGCACAACAAAGCGTATAAACGAAGCTTTCTTCTTCAGTCGTGGAACTCTTTTTCTGAGGTACGGCTGCTGAAAAACCATCCTGACTCCACACACTTAGATCAGCTCTTCACACTGCTGTCACTGCTTTCCTCAAAACACCCACAACCCGGGAAATGACCCCTCCAGGCCTGATTGACATATAAACACACACACACACACTGTTAGTTCGTAGCGAGGATTTAAATTTAGCTAAAAACACCCCGGTCCAAACGTATTTCCTCCGTCCCGAAATATTTCTCAGAGTGGCAGCAGGAAGTGGAGAGACAGTCAACCTTCGAACTGTGTGTGTGAGTGTGTTAAAGTGTGTGTGTTAATGTGTGTGTGTTGAAGCGCATTCCTTTAACCAGGAATCCCACCTCGTCCCGGTGTGATGGAGGAACCACACTAAGTTATTGTTTCCAGGGGGAAGTGTGCGTGCGTCACCGTGTGTTGGCGCGGCCGTTTTGTTTTTTCCCCGCCGCCGCAGTCCGTCGGCTAAATTTAAGTTTATATTTATGACGAGGTAACGTGGAGGTCACACACACACACACACACACACACACAAATATAAGTGAAACAAAAAGTTTATTTTTCGTCTCTAGTTTACATCCTTTAACGGTTTAACATTTTGGGAAATATTCTTTTTCTCTTTGATGTTCACCATAACCAGGACGTGGTTAGCCTAGCTTAGCATAAAGACTGGAAGCGAGGGGGGAAACTGCTAACCTGGCGCCGGACAAATTCAAAAAACTACTCCTATTAACATGTTTTATCATGGGACTGTTTTATCTGTGCTTGTTAAATGCAAACACAAAATGTGAAAAACAGTCATATGCTGTAAATTAACGTGCAGATTTTTAAAAATGTATTGTTTTCTCTGTGACATAACCACACACACACACACGCATGATAGACGATACTCTGATGGACTCCTCGCTCTCTGTGTTCAGGTTCATCTGCTCTCAGATGCCCAATCAGGTTCTTCAGAGCATCAGCATCATCGACACTCCTGGTATCCTGTCTGGAGAGAAACAGCGAATCAGCAGAGGTAATGACCTCTGTCTGTGTGTGTGTGTGTGTGTGTGTGTGTGTGTGTGTGTGTGTGTGTGTGTGTGTGTGTGTGTGTGTGTGTGTGTGTGTGTGTGTGTGTGTGTGTGTGTGTGTGTGTTAGCTGACTAAGCTCCCGCTCCTTTCGTGTTGTGGCATAATAGTCCTTGAGATTCTTTCACTTCCTCATATTGTATGAAGTCAGAAAGCAGTCAACCTCTTGGGATCCAAACACTCGTTTCGTTCGTCGCTCACAGTTTAAACTCACAGGCAGCAGAGGTCAGAGGTCACAGTACCCCAACAGATCAGGGAGCGGGCTTATTATTAACACTGTTCACTCCCAGGAAGTTGGCACTTAATTCCTCCTTTTTTTACGAGTTCACTCGTAATTGTTTTAACAAACTTATTTTAACAGATTAATAAAAAAAATACATTAATTTAATGTATTATTACTCTGTTGTTAAAATTGCAAAACATTTGGGGCCTGACTGTCTTGACTAGACTTAATCCTAATGATTTTGGGAACCTTCTCTAGCACCACCATCGGGACATAATTTCTACCCCAAAAAACACAGATTTTCATAAACTGTCCTGGTTGTCAACAGGTGCAGAAGGTTTTTCACAGTAAAATGTTCTTGTGAAATTCTTCATCCCTCACTTCCTGTTTTGTCTCTCGCCTGTTTCCTCTGATGAATCACTGCTGCTGATCTTTAACCACAATAGTTAATAAATGAGGACCTGAAACCAGAGAAACTATCAGGATGTTTCTCATCTAATCTGTTTTACCATCTGCAGTATCAATACAGGATTAGTACTTATGTATTTATGTACCTTTACTCTATGTGCTAGTACTTTGTTAAACATTAAACATCCTAAGGAATATAGGATATTATAGACGGATACATAAATATAAAGAATGCAGTGAATTAGGCTGTAATGTATACGTAATACTGAAATATGGAGTATGTAATCAATAAAAGAGCGAAATGTACAGATCATTATGATTTATTGACAGGAGGTTTTAAACATGTTTTGGAGTAACACCGTATAAAATATGCAAAAGCTGGCAATTGTATGAAAACACAGCAAACCGACTGTATATTTACACTTATTGATATATGCTTTTTTAGTTACATGTGGGTAAAAAAAAAGGCGTGGAATAATAAAAAAGACAAATTCAATCTGACTCTTCCATAAAGACGCGTTGTAGCCGGCACCTAGTGGCCATGAGAGGAACTGCACCGAAACACTCATTGTTGGTTTTAAGTTAATGACAGCAATGAGACCTCCAGTATCTTGTGTGTGTATGTGTGTGTGTATATATATATATATATATATATATATATATATATATATATATATACTGGGCAAGTTAACGCGTTAATTTAGCGCTAACGCATTCATTAATTAACGCCGACAATTATCTTATCGGCGTTAAGGCATTTTAAATTTTTTTTTAATTTTGATAGTCCGTTGCTCACTGGCAGCAGTGGAGGAAGTCTTCAGCAGACTACGTTGATGCAGCGTGTGGGAGAAGTATAGTTAGATAAACAAAAGCAAGACAAGCTAACAAAAGCCACAGAGAAGTGGAGACAAACTGCAGCTGATTAGTATCGATTAGTATTCGCATCGCGTTTGGTGTGAACGCACCTTTAGGATCGCAACGAATGACGGCATGTATGAGCCTCAAGAATGCGCTACGAAAGTTAGCGGAAAGATTAATGTGAGACAACATCCGGTTTCTTCAGACGAACATCCGGTTTTCAGAATAAGATAACAAAGTATGAATTATATTCACATGAGTATATACAACTATAAAGCATGCTACCTGCACCTAATACACATAAATTGTGCGTAAAGTGTCTTTATTCTTTGATCGCTGGGTAACCATCATCACCTCGGAGTTACGGCATTCTATTGATGAACAGTAGAGCTGCGGTCACATGCTCTGACTGTCATGAAGACAGACATTTTTGCTGAAACGTGCTGAAACATGTTATTCCTGTTGCACAGCAGTGGAGCGTTTCACATACAGTCACACACTGAGCACAGATAGTGAAGAGATAGAACTGCTGCTGTGTAAAGGGAATACTGCTGCTAACAACAGCCTGATGTGTTTAAAGTGTTGACTAACCAAATGTTATTGACCTGTTGTTCATAGAGCAGGACTTTCAAAATAAAAGAGAGCAATACATTTTGAATTCATTATTGAACTTTTCCATAACAATGTGATTAATCGCGATTAAAAAATGACCTCAGGAGGAAACTGAGAGTAGAAGTTGTTACAAATCTGGCAAATGAAAGTCAGCAGAGAAACAGATGTGTGGCCTCGATGACAGCTGGATTCTCTGATACAGATTTCTGGTTGATGGAAGCAAAACATTTGGGATGAGGAGGCAGGAAATGTTACTGAGACACAAAAAACGCAACTTTTGTCTCCAATTACTCAACTGTGGACAAGTCATGATGATGATGATGATGATGATGACGGCATCCGTTAAAGGCCTCAGCTGGACGACGGGGGGGGGGGGATAGAGGGAGGGGCCACAGGAAGCGGCGGCGGGCGTTCCCGCCATCTGGAAACATTTAGATTTAAATTCCATTAAACACACACATTACATCAGCATCATCACTGACAGATTACAGCTACTGCTCTGACAGAACGTACGTACGTGTGTGTGTGTGTGTGTGTGTGTGTGTGTGTGTGTGTGTGTGTGTGTGTGTGTGTGTGTAGTAGAGATGAATGGCAGGCTGGTCTCATCCAGCAATCATAGCAAAAGCTACGAAAAATAATGCGCCGTAATTCGTAGATTTTGTTATTCACGTGATCATGAACCAGGAAGTATAAATACCACAAAAACACACAAGGTGGGAGGGCGGGGTGGTAACATTAGTACTTCAGTAACGTGAGTAGTAGTGCAGTAATGTGAGTAGTACTGCAGTAACTTTACTGCAGTAAAGTGAGTATCGCTGTAATTTGACTTGCTGTAACTACGCTAAACTTTCTCTCTCTACCTGGTTCTTCTCCTCTTGTCTTTAACCTTTTCTTACTTCTTCTTCTTCTTCTTCTTCTTCTTCTTCTTCTTCTTGGGTTTAAATCTCTGTATTTCATTGAGTCACTGTTGGATCTGTGCCTCACTTACTTAAATTCATAAACCTGACAGCTCGCCCTCCTGGGCTTTCAGCCAGTAGTCCCTCCCTTCTTCCCCAGAGACTCTGTCCTCCTCTGTCCCACCCTTTCCAGTCCAGTCCAGTCCTGGTGTCTGGTTTCACTGGTCTGCTTCAGTCCTGGTCCCGTGAATGAACTCAGTGACCAACATCACATCGCTTCACTTCTACAGCAGGAATTATTTATTAAAGGAACGTTTCTGTTTGTATTCACACTAAACAAACCAGCATGTTAATTAGTGAACTTGAGAGGAGCTGCTCTCTGTGTGTTTGGCCTTTAGACAGAGCCAGGCTAGCAGTTTCCCTCTAGTTCCAGTCTTTATGCTAAGCTAAGCATAAAGATAGATCTTTCTTTCTGTGTTTCCCAAAATGTTTGACTGTTCCTTTTTAAATGTATTTACCAGGCATCAAACTCATTATTCCCAAACAAAGAGAAGAGATGCTTAATATCACTTTTAGCTACTTTTTTTCCCTCGGTGTGGAGAAGTTGGGAGACGAAATATGATCTAACCATCCCCGTCTGGATTTAAATGTAGTTTTATGACTTCTTTAGAAACCGGAGCAGTTTTGTTGCAAATTAAACATGAAAAGTTTGGATCTTCGGGGACAAAAAACTTGTCTCGTAGCATTCTCTTTTAAATACAACCTCACAGTGTGTCAATCACGTTTTTCACACTGTCTACATCATTATAGTTTATGGAACAGGTTTGATTTTCTGCTTTTTATTCACATCTGTCAGAGTTGTTTGACCACTCAGAGACACCGTACATGCATCATCGAAAATGACATCTAGTAAACCGATTCACTTCGACGGACAAATTAATGAATACAGAGATGCAGAACTTAAAGATAGATTGTGGCAGGTGATTGTACGTGGAACAACTGTGATCACAAAGCGAAGGATGTACTAAACATTAGAGAAGTGGTTGAGCTCTAATTGGTAGCTTCCTGCTAATGTCGTTCATTATTTAGGGACTAGCGCTGTCCTCTGCACCCACGTAACTAATTCAGTTTTGTATTGTGAATTTTCACATTGAATAGAAAAATACAATGAACTCATTGCAACAATTTGTATTTGATACAAAGTGATACAAAAAATATGAACTTAGTGCTGAGAAACTTAGTGTTTTGTTTTTGTTTGCTATTTTCCTCTATTTAGTCTTCGTCTGGTGTCAAATGTCCTTGTTAGTTTTAACATTTAGTCACGTCATCCTGCTTTTTAAGTCAAGTTTGGGCATTTTAGTTTTCTCTTCATCAAAGAAACTGTAACTATTTTCTTATATTCAACGTTTTAACCAAAATATCAGCTGGTTTCTGTTGTTGTCATTGTTAACTTTAGTTACTCTGAGTCCTCCTGACTCGTGTGTCGCTGTGGTCCTGATGTGGATCTTTTTTCGTCAATGATATTACCACAGTTAGTGTTTGATGACTTCGTCATTGTCACGTCTTAGTCGTGAAAAAAAAATGTCATTAACCAACATATTTAGTTTTCGTTAAGGAAATAAACACTGGAGACAGTTTCCTCTCGTTAAGTTGACTAGCAACATGAATTCAGTAAATGCCCAAATAAACATTGCATGCTTATGGTGCACTGTCATGTCTACACTATATTTTATTGATTTTAAATTCTACACCAGCTCAGTATTTATTTACCAGTCCTACGTTGTAGCAAGGTCCCCTGTTTGTATCCTAAACACCATCGTGTGTGTGATTAGTAGTTCTTTTTTAAAGTGTTTTTAGTATTTACGTGTATTTTGCTGCGTCATAAAGATTCGATTTGTTGTGCAGCAGCTGCAATACAAAGTAGAGTGCAAATAAAACCAACAATAAACATCAAAAAGGTGTCATGTGGTGTGAGCACAGCGAGTCACGCTCCTCCAAACACCAACCAGCTCCCATTCATTTACGTTTCCTCTGTTGCACTCTGGACACACATCATTTTTTTCCAGGACATGAATACAGTAAGTTGCAGCTCTAAAGAGGAAGTAGTATTGTTAGTCTGAAGGTGTTTCCCTTTGGAACAGGAAGTGGAACAAGTGGAGCAATCAGTCGTCCTAGAGAACCGTTTTTAAAACCTGGAAGGAAGTGTTTTCAGTCTCAGAGGTGCAGGAAGTTTCTGATGAAACTGATGTAACCTTCACTCACTCACTCCTCTCTTTCACTCACTCACTCCTTCACTCACTCCTTCTCTCTTTCACTCACTCACTCCTACTCACTCCTTCACTCAGCATCACAAACACCTGAACAGGTGTAACCTGAAGCTGTTCCTGACACCTTCACACATCTTTTATTCAGGATTCCTTCCAGCTGAGCAGCAGAAAGAAGAAATAAAAACCTTGTCACTTTATTCTGAAGAGGTCGAATAAAAACCAAAGAACAACTTCATTCAGAAAGGTTTTTATCTGAAACTGAAAGTGAAACTAAAATGATTGTGCGTAGACTGAATTAAAAAATATATTCTTTCAGAAAAACGAAACTGAAACAATATTGGCTGGCTTAAAATAAACAATGAAAATTAACATGAATTCATTTTAGTTGTGTAACAAGGGTTAACTGCGTGTGTGTGTGTGTGTGTGTGTGTGTGTGTGTGTGTGTGTGTGTGTCTTGTGTCCACAAACAGTGTTGTGATTGTGGACAGCAGCTCCTCCACGTTAGAGGTTGAAATGTGAAACCTATTGTTCAACACGGCAGCGTCACAGACATTGATCAGGTGACTGATTGATTCTGTTTTAATTAATCAAAACTCTGCAGATTTTATGTTCAACTGTTAGTTTAAAAAGTTCTGAAGCCGTTTTAAAAGGAGTCCTTTAAGACAAATACTGAAGTGCATTAAAAGAGAGATCAGCTGATGTGAGTGTGTAGTTTTCTAGATGTCCTAACAGGAAGTGGAACTTTCCTCCTGCTGGTGACTCATGGATGATGTTCTTGCTTCTATAACTCTTAAAGGGACAGTTCACCTAAATATTCCTCTCTTCCTTCTGCTCGTGTCCCTGCAGTCGGATGGTTTTGTTTTTATTTGTCTCTGAGATGTTTGTGTTGTGTTAGTCATGATAAACCACAGAACACAGTAAAGTAGAACACAGTTAAGTATAACACAGTAAAGTATAACACAGTAAAGTAGAACACAGTAAAGTAGATCACAGTAAAGTAGAACACAGTAAAGTAGAACACAGTAAAGTAGATTACAGTAAAGTAGAACACAGTATAACACGGTAAAGTAGAAGACAGCAGATTCCTGATCTCTGATCTCTGAGCAGGATTTTCTAAAATCAAGACAACTTTAAAAGCTTTTGTCTCAGTTTAGCTTCAGAGCTGTGTCACCCAGTTTGAGAGGAACCACACCCAAACTGCTGCCACATATCACTTTACACACACACACACACACACACACACACACACACACACACACACACACACACACACACATATTTAAAGACATAGTGTAGCAGCTGTAATGCTCTCGTTGCTCTGTTGTCCTGTTCTCAGTTGCCTGGTTGCGTTTCCGTCATTGAATATTGGAAAGCTTCCTATTATGTTAATATTACATTATTCCATCATTCATATAATAATATTACAGTTACCAAAGGGGCACTGGGATGTCAGAAATCAGCTGGTGCGATCACTTGTTAATACAAGATTAAATATTCTGGTAACACATGTGAATTTGCTGTACTTTTCCTTTTCAGCCAGTGTTTATTTTGTTTAACGTTTTCTTTTAACTTATTCCTTCAGAGTGGTGCTCAATAGAGACTCCAATAGTGTCCTCGATGACTCCTCAGTCTAACATGGACCCTGTTTGACTGGTTTAAACACACTGTTGTTAAACCAGGCATCTGAAAAGTGAAGTCAACAAATAAATCATCAATAACTAGACATTTGTTGGAATATCCAAGTAATTAGAAAAATAAAATCGCAACTAAATATAATTGTAATTTAAAGCAAATTATTTGTCACAGAAGTAGAAATTCTTACCTTCACCTTCACATCGGTCAAAGTGGGTTTAAGTGTTCTTACAAACTTTATTCTGAAAGGATGAACTTCCTGTCTGCAGGTTATGACTTTGCGGAGGTGCTGCGTTGGTTCGGGGAGCGCGTGGATCGGATCATTCTGCTGTTCGACGCTCACAAACTGGACATTTCAGACGAGTTCTCCGAAGCCATCCGAGCCTTCAAAGGACAAGACGACAAGATCCGAGTCGTCCTCAACAAGGCCGACCAGGTAGGAGGACGATGAGGATGATGAGGACGATGACGACATGAATGGCATTGTGAAACAAATAACCTCTTCCTCACCTGCGCTCTCAGGTGGACACGCAGCAGCTGATGAGGGTATACGGCGCCCTCATGTGGTCACTGGGGAAGGTGATCAACACTCCAGAGGTGGTGAGAGTCTATCTGGGATCCTTCTGGGGCAAACCACTGCAGAACTCTGAGAACAGGTCAGATATTCATCCATCTATTCATTCATCCATCTATTCATTCATTCATCCATCTATTCATTCATCCATTCATTCATCCAAACCACTGCAGAACTCTGAGAACAGGTCAGATATTCATCCATCTATTCATTCATCTATACATCTATCCATCTATTCATTCATCCATCTATTCATTCATCCATTCATTCATCCAAACTGCTGCAGAACTCTGAGAACAGGTCAGATATTCATCCATCTATTCATTTATCCATCTATTCATTCATCCATTCATCCATCTATTCATTCATCCATTCATCCATCTATTCATTCATCCAAACTGCGGCAGAACTCTGAGAACAGGTCAGATATTCATCCATTCATCCATCTATTCATTCATCCATCTATTCAGTCATCCATTCATTCATCCAAACCGCTGCAGAACTCTGAGAACAGGTCAGATATTCATCCATTCATTCATTCATCCATCCATCTATTCATTCATTCATCCACCCATCTATTCATTCATCTATCTATTCATTCATCCATTCATTCATCCATCCAAACCGCTGCAGAACTCGGAGAACAGGTCAGATATTCATCCATCCATTCAGCCATCTGTTCATTCATCCATTCATTCAGCCTACAATAGCCAACGAGAGTCCCCGTTGAAGGACAGTGCCTGCCCCTCTTCTTTCGGCGTTTTAGGCTATTTTTACTGGAGTGGTAACAGGATAATTCATTCATTCATTCAGTTATGTAGCTGTCCAGGAACACATGTCTGTTTTGTTCATTTGTTCAGTCATTTGTGTTGTTGATTATTTCTTTGATGATTTAGTTAATTCTCTCCCTTATGTTTCGTTTTATTGGTGAGTTAATGAATGAATTCACTCGTTCACTTCCTCCTCAGGCGTCTGTTTGAGGCGGAGTCTCAGGACCTGTTCAAAGACATCCAGAGCCTCCCAAGGAACGCGGCGCTCCGTAAGCTCAACGACCTCATCAAGAGAGCGAGGCTGGCCAAGGTGAGACAGGAAGTGACCTGTTAACACAGAGAGGCCTTCAGGGGTTCAAACCTGCTCAGGAATTCTGGGAATGTTCTGCGATGTTTGGTTGTGTTTCAGAGTCGGGGGAAAAAAGTCAGGAAATTAAATCACTCGCTCATAAAAGATGAAGTTTCAAGAGTCAGAAGTTTCAGTTTCATGTCTGAGCAATCAGTTCAGACAGGGAGGGGGTCAGCGTAGATATTCATTCATTCATCCATTTATTTATTCATCCATTTATTCATTAATTTAAGTTATTCCTTCATCCATTTATTCATTCTTTCACTCATTCATTCATTTATTCAGTTATTCATTCATGTATGCATTCATTTATTATTCATTCATTCATTCATGATAGTTTTATTTTAAAAAGGAATCAGGAGAAGCTTTTATTTCTGCCTCCTTCACTTACTTCACCTCCTCTAACATCAGGAGTGATGGTTGTTTTCATTCACTTCCTGCTGTGTTCTGATTGGTTGGTTTGTGTGTCGTAGCAGAAGTCACATGGTCAGGCTCCTCCCTCTTGAGTCTTTCAGTCCCTGACTGGTTTTGTGATGAGAGGCTCACGGTGGAGCTCATCCATCACTCGTATGTCTGTCCTCCCTCCAGAAGATAACCCTACTCCCTCCTTTCCCTCCTTTCCTTCCTTCCTTCCATCCACCTCCCTTAATGCTGTTGACTGGTATGAAGGATTGAAGGGTTTTTGAACTCCTCCATTCGTTCCTCCTCCTCCTCCTCCTCCTCCTCCTCAGTGTAGTTAACCCTTTAGTCTCCTGTTGTTCTGTTTGACTCCTGAATCTCAGATGTATGAGATATAAAGTATTAGACTTTATAAACCAGCTGATTTTGATGTTTTCATAACGTGAATGTAGAAATATGTTGATTCACTTTTTGCAGTTAGGCCTTCATCACCGTCAACTCACCTTCTTCTTCTCCTCTTCCTCCTCCTCCTCCTCCTCCTCCTCCTCCTAAATCTTCATCTCCTCCTCCTCCTCCTTCATCTCCTCCCTCTGTCTTTACTCCTGCAGGTGCACGCTTACATCATCAGCTACCTGAAGAAGGAGATGCCGTCTCTGTTTGGAAGAGAGAAGAAGAAGGAGGAGCTTATCACCAGGCTGCCTGAGATCTACTGCATCCTTCAGAGGGAGCATCACATCAGCCCCGGAGACTTCCCCAACGTCACCAAGATGCAGGTACTTTATGTACTTATGTGTTTATTTACATACATTTGAGGTTTTCTTTTTTTTTTTTAATATATATACAGTATATATTTATTAAAGTGAATAAGTGCAAGAGGTTTATATCGTATTTCAGAGGGTTAAAGGCAAGTATGTTGGTAGTTTTAGCTAAATGTACTTAAAGTATGAAAGTAAAAGTGCTCACTATTCGATCATTATTGTTGATGCAGTAATATGTATTTTAATGTTGTAGCAGTGGAGCTATGATTTTTATTTATTTCTTATTCTGGTGGTGTGTTCATTTATATTTCCTATGTAAAGAAACTACAGATCCCTGATAAACGTAGTGCAGTACAAGTACACGCCATCCTCTGAGATGTAGTGCAGTACAAGTACACGTTGTCCTCTGAGATGTAGTGCAGTACAAGTACACGCTATCGTCTGAGATGTAGTGCAGTACAAGTACACGTTATCCTCTGAGATGTAGTGCAGTACAAGTACACGTTATCCTCTGAGATGTAGTGCAGTAAAAGTATAAAGTACAGGAAAGAGGCGGCGACACAGACGTGGCCTTTCAAAATAAAGGTGATGATATGTGTTGGATGTTTTAACTTTGGATCGATGAATCGATCGATTGTTACAAATATGAGGACTTTCGGCTAAATTTGTTGCTCATATTTGTGTTTTCACTGCGGTAAAGTACTTCCTCCAGCACATGAGAACAAAATGTAATCTCAACTGAACGCTGTTACTCTGCAGCTGGTGTGTGTGTGTGTGTGTGTGTGTGTGTGTGTGTGTGTGTGTGTGTGTGTGTGTGTGTGTGTTCCCCAGCTACACTTTTATTTATTGGATTATTGACGAGAGGGAATGTTTCAGATTTTTCGGTTCCCTGGTGAGATGTGTACTCTCATGACACACTCACACACATTCTGACACATGTTGTGAGTTATCTGGATCCTCCTGCAGACACACTGTGTGTGTGTGTGTGTATGTGTGTGGGTGTGTGTGCTCTTCTTCAGAGGTCAGTCAGAGGTCAGACCACACTGTGTCCAGCTGCAGAAGGCAGGAGGTTTGACCCTCTGCTCTGCTCAGTCTCATGTGATTATCAGTGATTATCAGTGAAGTATTCAGATCCTTTACTGCAGTAAAACTACTAGTACCAGACTGTGAAAATACTTCCCTACAAGTAAAAGTCCTGCATTTAAAACCTTACTGAAGTACTGAGATGTAGAACAGTACAAAGTACAACATGTACCTCTGAGATCTAGTACAGTACAAAGTACAATATGTACCTCTGAGATGTAGTAGAGGAGAAGTATACATGTACCTTGAACTCGTACTTGGCTACGTTTGATGAACTAACTTGTTTTTTTCGCCATCTGTCAGCGACAGAGAGGAACTACAACAGACAATCAATAATCTCTCGTCAACAGAAAACTCTTTTCCTAAAAGAGAGAAAGTCAATGATGTGAAACAGGAACAAACTGTGTTTTTTTTGTCTCCTCCAGGACATGTTGCAGCACTACGACTTCAACAAGTTCCCGTCCCTGAAGATAAAGCTGGTCGAGTCGGTGGACAAGATGTTGGCCACCAAGATCGCCGGCCTGATGTCGATGATCCGCGAGGAGGAGTCCAAGGCGCCGCCGGCTATGGTGTCCGGCGGCGCCTTCGAGGGCTCCCAGGAAGGGCCCTTCGGTCAGGGCTACGGCGAGGGCATCAGCGCCGGGGCGGACGCCGAGGACTGGATCGTCAGTCGCGAGAAGCACCGCTACGACGAGATCTTCTATATGCTGATGCCCGTCAACGGCAAGATCACCGGCGTCAACGCCAAGAAGGAGATGATGAACTCGCGGCTGCCCAACACCGTGCTGGGGAAGATCTGGAAGCTGGCCGACTGCGACCGCGACGGCATGCTGGACGACGAGGAGTTCGCGCTCGCCCAGCACCTCATCAAGGTGAAGCTGGAGGGCTACGAGCTGCCCGGAGAGCTGCCCGAACACCTGGTGCCCCCGACCCACCGCAAGAACCCCACCGACGCCGACGAAAACAACACCCTGTACAACCACAGTGAGGACTAGAGCGCCAACGGGGGAGGGGGAGGGGACACTGACGGAGTCCAAGTGTACAAATCCACCTGATGTTCAGACTCACTGGAGAACCAATCAGCCAACTGACGGACGGTCAACGATTTAGGATTTACCTCTCACCGACACGGATCATATAGATATATAGATATATATATATATGTACAAATTCAATTCACCAAAGAAGAAAAACACTCCTGCTTTAATCTGGACGCTTTTATTTTGAAAGAGGACACTCTTGTAAAGACATTTCAACTTCCTGTCTTCATTTTTTCCGTCATGTTCCCCTGAATGTCTCAATGACTGAATAGTCGGAGGCAAACAAACGATAAAGATCTCATGATAAAATGACTTTGCGTGTACTAGCTCTGACCTTCAAAATAAAAGTGCTAGAGGTTTATATAGTGTTTTTTCATAATCAGTGTCAGAATATTTCCATAGTTTTTGGTTATTAAAGTGTTTTCACTATTTCTCTGTCCCGACAATACGATGCTACGTTACATTTAGATTTTTTACTGAATTATGATTATTTGCTGCTTTTATTCTGAAGGCCAGAAGCTTTAATTTAAAGTGTCCCTTAAACCGTCGTTTCTCGACCTCGTGACCTCGTCTTTGTCGCTGTAAAATACTTTGTTGTTAAATATTAACAGAGCTGATCTGCAGTCAGTTTCCCTTTTTTATATTTTTACATCCGCAGTAGCTGAGTTCACAGACAAAGAAGTGATCACATGGAGAGTCCGAACTACATTACCCACCATGCTGCTGAAGCTGAAGAGTTTTACAACATTTTTCATTTGAAAACAAATTAAATCAAAATATTTTTGTGACATTTAATCTCTTTTATTTATAGATATGAAATATATAAAGAGATATATAATTACAAAATCCATTCCAATAATAAGGCCTTCCAATAATTTACCCTCCAATAATAATAAAACAAACAAAGAATATATTTTAGTATTTTAAAGAAAATCTAAAATATTTTATTACATTTTCTTTGTTTTTATTTCCATTTTCAAAGAAAATAAAAACATCATTCCACCGAACAATGTGTTTGTTGTTTTGTAACCAGCAATTATTTCATGATTTAAACTTTATGAATTAGTAAAAATAATGAATCGGGTATTTAAAATTGTCATCATTTGACTTCCTGTAGATGGGTTTTCTAAATAAAAGATGAATAACACTGTACGGTGATGTTGTAGTTCACGTCCACACGTTTGAGAACAGGAAGCAGTTACAGACCGTCTGACGGGGTTTCCTGAGGTCGTCAGAGATCAAAGGTCAGAGTCTGTTTAAACAGCGAGGAGACGACGACTTAACCCTCGTCCTGCGGCGCGTTTTACTGTCCACGTTCGTGTTTCCTCTCATTGTAAACGGCAGCGTAGTCTGTGACCTCAGTTTCCTCCTCAAGACCTGCGTAACGTTTTATGAAAGAAATGCTGTGAATGAAAACAGACTCCTCTGGTTGTATAGAAGTCTATGAGAAAATGACTCTACTTCTCTCTTGATTTATTGCCTCAGTAAACATTGTAAACATGAGTTTATGTCTCAATCTCTAGTTTCAAGTCTTCTTCAACAGCATGATGTTCATTTAGTAAACTATGGTCCATTTAGAGTCAAACAGACCATAAAGCAGGGGATGCTTTAGGGCGGGGCTACACACTGATTGACAGGTAACTGAAAAAGTTTAATTTGCTTCTTTTTTCTGAAAGCAGCTTCGACGTCAGATCCACAAATCAGCAGAAAGACGATGTTCTGAACCGAAAGACGCATTTAGACGTTAAAATTAACGTTAAAACCAAAGACGAACTCAAGCAAAGAGTCTGACTCACATTTCAAAGCGCCTTCTTCACGTCGCTCCGTCAGTGCCGGTTGGTTTCAAAGCCTCTCACTCTGTTCTCATGATGGGACGGTCGTCGTCCTCGAGGATTCAGTCTTTATAAGAGAACGTCTGTAAAGTAGACTTCAGTGGATAAACGTGTCACTTTAATGAGCAGGTATATTCAGTTTTAAATGTTTTAAAGATGTTTCCGTCGGTCAGACTTCAAATATAAATATTCATCTATCTAAAATGTAAAAGTTTTTATTTTTGTGACTTTGCTGTATTTTGTATTCTTGTTGTTGAAGCGGATGAAGTTTGACTCCTCGTCCTGTTATCAGAGCTGGAGAACAATAAAGTTTATTCAAACATGTACTCAACATCTTCTGCTGGTTTGAGGTCAGTTTGTGTTTAAAGTTTCTATGTTTCCTCCGTTTACAACTGTCCTCACCTGTCTGTCTGTCTGTCTCCTCACCTGTCTATCTGTCTGTCTGTCTGTCTGTCTGTCTCCTCACCTGTCTGTCTGTCTGTCTCCTCACCTGTCTGTCTGTCTGTCTGTCTGTCTCCTCACCTGTCTGTCTGTCTCCTCACCTGTCTGTCTGTCTGTCTGTCTGTCTGTCTGTCTGTCTGTCTCCTCACCTGTCTGGGTTTTGTAAAATGACACATTTTGGTGAACAGGTTAAAAATTAACGTGTGCGTGTGTGTCTCTCTTTACTGTCAGTGTGAACTTTGACCCCTGTACCTGCTGACAGGTGAGCAGAGCTGCTCATGCTGTAAATCCAAAGGCTTCAAAGTTCTCTCACACACACACACACACACACACACTTCTTCTTCTATGGTAACATTTGGTTCAGACTGTTTTTCTTCTTATTCCAACAGGTCTTTGGATCTCTCACTCTGTCTGAGATTCTATAGCAGTAAAGAGGACGAGTTAAGGTAAGAAACAATAACTTTATGTTCTTTATGACGTGTGCTTACGTCCGTAGTGTTTTATGCTTCAGAGTCCCCCAGTGCAGGCTCAACAGCTTAAAGAACTCTTTTGTCCATCAAAGCCCTAAATGGCAAGCTAGCCAGACCTTAACCCTGGAACACCGATTTTTATTTATTTGTAATATCTTAACTATACACTACTGGTGCGTTATACAATGGGCAGTGTGAAATGTGTCTGTATGTAATGTGTATGCAATATGTTATTTGTATTGTTTTTTAACAGCAGACACTGTACACTGTATGTATGTTTCCAAGACAAATTTCCTTCGGGACAATGAAGTCTGTCTTATCTTATCTTATCTTATCTTTATGGTCTCACATGTTCGTAAATCTGCAGGATTAATTATCCTCCGGTTGTTTTATTTCTGTGCGTCTGTTTCCTGTTGTGTGAACACAGCAGAGATGCATATATATTTATTAACATGTTTATTAGGGGTGTTTTAAAAGTTGAATTGGTTCTGAGTATGAGACACGAGAAAAATGCAAATCAGAGTTAAAGGCATAGTTCTACATTTTCATGTCCGTACGTTTAATATGAAGGTACAGCGAGCGGTTGTTAGCTTAGCTTAGCATAAAGGCTGGAAACGGAGGGAAACAGCTAGCCTGGCTCTGTCCAAAAGTACATTTAATACTGTGCCACTTAATTTCCATGTAATTCTGCTTTCTGCTTCTATTTCACTATTTTTATTTGATAACCTGTGTAGAAATGTAACAAACGGTATGATGAGTAAAATATGATGTATTGACAAAAATAAACTAAATGATATTAAATGATAGTGAGGATTCAGATCCTGTACTCGTGTAAAAGTACTAATACCACAATATAAAAACACAAGTAAAGGTCTTGCATTCACAACTTTATTTATGTAAAAGTGTTTTTATATACGAGTGTGAGAATCCTAAAGAAAAGTCACATTATTCTAAGAAAAATCATAAAACTTCTATTAAAACAGTTTGAAATCATCTCATCGTGATTTCATTTCTCTTATTATAAGAAAATTAGACTTTTAGGATTTAATAATAGAAATAAATTACTTAAAGATGAGGATTGTTGAGGTGTTTGAACTGAAATATTAATACACACACACACACACACACACACACACACACACACACACACACACACACACACACACACACACACACACACACACACACACACAGGCTACCTGGATTATGAGAGCTCAGGTATTTTTACAGCAGTGTTATATTGAAGGTGTGACTGCTTCTGTCAGCATAAAGTAAAATAATATTTGAACTGCTAACTCAGAGCAGCTGACAGCTCACGAGTCCGTCCAATCAGAGGAAACGCTGCATGAAATACGTTTAAATCTGACTTTAGAGGTGTGAGATGCAGCTTTTTTTGTTGTTTTTTCCACCACTGAAGACAAGAGCAAAGTATCTCAACAACTACCGGCCTGATTGCAGACATGTTTGCTCCCCAGAGGATGAACCCTGATGATTCTGCTAACCTCTAGCGCCACCATTAGGACAAAAACTTCCCATTAAATGTTATTCAATGTCAAGATTTACGTGAAATATCCTGATCCCTTTCCTGCTCTTCAGAGAATAAACCCTTTAGGTTCCTGCTCCAGAGGATGAACCCATTAGAATTGAAGGACTCCATGATCTTTTCTCTTGCACCACCATTAGAACAAAATTAGAACTTAAATTTCAAGATTTAATGTACAGATTTCCGTGAAATATCCTGATCCTATTCCTGCTGCCCTGAGGATGAACCATTTAGATTTGAACGACTCCATGATCTTTCCTCTAGCACCACGATCATGACAAATACATCCCGTTCAATGTCAAGATTTAATGTATCAATTTCCGTGAAATTCCTGATCTCATTCATGCTCCCTGGAGGATGAGCCCTTGAGATTATAATTACTCCACCGTCTTTCTTCTAGCGCCACCATCAGGACAAAGATCTATCCTTAAATGTCAAGATTTAGTGTACAGATTTCCGTGAAATATCCTGATCCCATTCATGCTCCAGAGAGGATGAACCCTTGAGATAGATAGAGCAGCAGGGCCAAAAAAAGTCTTCAATGTTTTTTACCTGAAGAATAAGATGTATCATTTTGCATCTTCTTTTGGAACGTTCTCTGTGTTCTTCCAGCCAATCAGGATGGAGGGCGAGGAGGACGGGGCGGGGCGAGTCAGAGAGCTGCAGGAGCAGAGGATGACGGTCCAGAAGAAAACCTTCACCAAGTGGATGAACAGCGTCTTCACCAAGAACGGGGTGAGACAGGAAGCCATGAAAAAGAAGATATGTGGTTATGTATGAACAGATACCACAAGAGGAAGTATGCAGTCCTTTACTGCAGTAAAAGTACTAGTACCACACTGTGAAAACACTCCACAAGTAAAAGTCCTGCATTCAAAACCTCACTGAAGTACAAGTATATAAATGTAGTTAAAGTAAAAGTATAGATTGATCAGTAAAATATTTCTTTCTGGATTAGAATAAAAAGTACAATATATAACTCTGAAATGTAGTAAAAAGTACAATATGTACCTCTGAGATGTAGTACAGTAAAAAGGTACAATGAAATGTGCTGAGTGGATGTTTCCTGGGTTCATTCTGGTTACAGTGATAATAATACTCAAGACTTCGCCTTCATTTTGTGATTCAACACCGAACACGACGACGTGGAAGCAGTAACACCCAGCAGAAGAACCGACGCTTTACTTTGAAAATCCAGTGCTGACACATTGAGATACGAACTGTGAAACCAATGAAAGAGAAGAGATTCACCTCAAACCCATTTTAGAAACAGAGTAGTGGAAAACCTGACTTGCATTTTTAGAGGTATGGAGTATTTCCACTTTGTGTATAGCCAAGATTTTTATGAAGCATGTTGCATTGTTATAGATTAAACAGGATATAAAAGAGTTCAATCATGTTTACCTCAGCATCAGTAATAATAATACGAATTTATAAGTTGTAATGTCATAATTACATAATTACATAAGTACTTTTACTTCAGGAACATTTCAGAACACAAGACTTTTACTTGTAATGGAGTACTTTTAGTGTGTGTGTGTGTGTGTTTATAGTTATTAATTCACGAGTCACATTCACATAAAACAAATGCGAAAGTTTGTGTTGAATGAAACTTTACAGGAGAATAATAATAGGTTTTTGTGATGATGTCATGATAAAGTGACACAGCTGATGATCTCTTGTCTCAGCTTTGAGACGTTCCAGACGCTTCTCTGTTTGATTCCTCGTGTTTGTTTTCTCTGATAACTGGCATCAGCTGTTGGCTGAACACTGAAGCTCGCTGCTGCTCCTCATTCCCAGAATTCCTCTGGGATTTATGGGGGGGGGGGGGGGGGGGGAGAATATGCGCCGAGAGAAGAATGTGTGTTTCCATCCACACTGAGGTCATGTGTCATATCATATTTGAGGGTGTTTTCGGAGGGTTAGGAAAGGATCTAGATATGCAGCTACACATTTGTTTAATGAGAAAACAAAACAAAGAAAAGAAGAGGACACTGTGGCCCCATGCAGACTGTAGTAAAGGGAGATACAATGAACAGGAAATAGAATTACAACAACGAAATGAAAAAAAAGTCATGTTTTGTGATTTCTAAAATATGAAGTAAATTGCACAGGGTGGCTATCTTAAGTCATGTAAAGAGATAAAGTGGGGTCAAACAAAAAAATAGTTTTGTACTTTTGTTATTGTCGATAATAATAATAATAATAATAAGTTCACAAAGTGCTTTGGCAGCAAAAGCAAGGCAATAATAGCAATAACAGAAAGCTCAGTGAGACAGTCGATACGGTGTTAATAAAAGAAGATAAGATAAGACCATAAGATGAATACAATTTGAAAAAGGAGTAAAATAATTTCGTAAAATCAATAAATATAAATAAAACAGAAATAAAACAGAAAGACGACATCACATGAAAGCCAGTCTGTAAACATGCGTTTTAAGAAGTGATTTAAAAGAGATTTATGATTTTTTTATATTAAGTAGATGAAATAAAAATAATTGAATACTGCAGAACTCTATAAATATTCTGTTGAAATACTCCTCGCTCCATGTTGGAGTACTATTGACTAAAGTATTCTACTGTAAACGTATTTCGAATGATAACCAAACCAGGACAAGCAAACAAAAATATGTCTCCACAAGAATATGTCTGATATTTAATAGAACAAACTTCTGATGGAGAAACTCAACGCATTAGTCATAAAATAGAAATGTTTCTTAGTTGTAGCTCCGTTTATATACTTTAATAGACTCCATGATTATTTATACTCTGACCAATGTTAAATATGTTGTTTTTATTTTCTGTCATGAACTCTGATTAACAATGTTATCTCCACGGCAACAGGAACCAAGGAAACCAAGGTAATTGTATAAAAACGCTGTTGAGATAGCACAGCTTCCTGTTTCATGACAGCTTCCTGTTACATGACAGCTTCCTGTTTGATTCAGCTTTCAGATTAACAACCTTAAACTAATTAAGTGTAGTGTTGTCTTTAAAACAGTCGACACTAAGAATGATGCTAGAAACGTTCACATGAACTATTTCTATCTTAATAATAATATTAATACAATAGCAAATAAAAGCTATAAAAGTGAATATATATATATTCGTCAGGAGGTCTTCATGAGTGAGATGAGTCTCAGGTGTATTTCAGTTTAATTCTGACACCGCTCCTCCTTCAGACTTGTTTGTTGTCAATCAATCAGTGTTTCAGTTTCTTTTTTTAAATGAATCAATTCAGCGTATAGTCTATAAAATGTAGAGAATAATCCAAAATGTCCGTCAAGGTTTCCCAAAGTCCAAAGTGATGTCTTCAGATGTCTCATTTAGTCCACAAATACTCAGAAATATCCCCTTAAAAAGATACTAAACAGAAAAGCAGCAAATAGTCACATCTGAGGGACTTTAAGTGAGTTTTTTTAAGCTAACAAAGTCCATTTACTGAAGCTACTCACATGTTTCCATCAAAGCCAATGAAAATACTGTACTGCTACTCCAACGAGTCTATCTGACAGCTGGTTACTAGTTTGTTAGATATTCAGAGATGTAATTAAATCTGATGTAATGTCTCTGGCTGCTCGTTCTTAGTGGAATAGTCGACTAATCGGTCGTTTTGGTATTTTTATGTCTTTATTTAAGAAACCTGTGAACACATCTCTGGTAAATTTAAAGTGGTTTAAAGTGGTGCTTTTGTGTGATTTGCAATGACTGTTAAGAATTTCTTTGGTCGAGGACGGTCTTTGTATTGTCATAGTTTTAACTACCTAACGGTATATAAAGTACCGGTATTGTAATTAACCATTTAATCATATACTATTATACACTATACTATTTTAAGCATAAATACAAGAAACTAGTTCCTTGTTGTCTCCCTCACGTTGGACTGTAAACATTAATACTTCTCAGTTTTTGGACTGTTTGTCAGACAAAATTAGCTTTTTAAAAGACATTTATCTCCATTGTTTGAGAGACAAAACCGCATTTCATTTTCCCAAATGAGTGATGTTCAAAGCCTCATCGATGAAGGTCTACTAGTCTACTTGAATTAAGAAGACCAGGTCCTGAGGTCATGGAGGTAAAATAGAGCTGAATGAAGACATGATGGACGTTCTGTTGGCGCTGTAACTCATAAACAGCATGAAGGCCGGACCGACACGCCTGTTATTGGGAGGAACTTGTCCACTTGATGAGCTGTAAGATGTTACCTGACCTGCTGATAACCAGGATGTCCTGAAGCAGACTTTATGTAACTCACTTCAGACTCTCAGGATGATTTAAGGGCAATTATGCTTTGAACTTCCTGTTTAAAGTCGCTGTAAACATGTCTGCTTACATCTTAGTAATAAATCTGAGGTATACTGTACCAATATATTCATGTAAAAATAGATACTTGTTCTTCCCCTCCTGCAGGACAACGTGGAGCTGACTGACGTTTACACGGAGCTGAAGACCGGAGTCGCCCTCATTCGCCTGCTGGAGCTCATCTCCAGAGAGACGCTGCCTCCGCCCAGCCGCCGCAAGCTGAGAGTCCACTGCCTGGAGAACAACAGCATCGCCATCAGCTTCCTCAAAACCAAGGTAGCTCACCTGTTAGTCATTAAGAGTCCTAGAAACCAAGGTAGCTCACCTGTTAGTCATCAAGAGTCCTAGAAACCAAGGTAGCTCACCTGTTAGTCATCAAGAGTCCTAGAAACCAAGGTAACTCACCTGTTAGTCAATAAGAGTCCTAGAAACCAAGGTAGCTCACCCGTTAGTCATTAAGAGTCCTAGAAACCAAGGTAGCTCACCTGTTAGTCATCAAGAGTCCTAGAAACCAAGGTAGCTCACCTGTTAGTCATTAAGAGTCCTAGAAACCAAGGTAGCTCACCTGTTCGTCATCAAGAGTCCTAGAAACCAAGGTAGCTCACCTGTTAGTCATCAAGAGTCCTAGAAACCAAGGTAGCTCACCTGTTAGTCATCAAGAGTCCTAGAAACCAAGGTAACTCACCTGTTAGTCAATAAGAGTCCTAGAAACCAAGGTAGCTCACCCGTTAGTCATTAAGAGTCCTAGAAACCAAGGTAGCTCACCTGTTAGTCATCAAGAGTCCTAGAAACCAAGGTAGCTCACCTGTTAGTCATTAAGAGTCCTAGAAACCAAGGTAGCTCACCTGTTCGTCATCAAGAGTCCTAGAAACCAAGGTAGCTCACCTGTTAGTCATTAAGAGTCCTAGAAACCAAGGTAGCTCACCTGTCATCAAGAGTCCTAGAAACTAAGGTAACTCACCTGTTAGTCATTAAGAGTCCTAGAAACCAAGGTAGCTCACCTGTTAGTCATCAAGAGTCCTAGAAACCAAGGTAGCGCACCTGTTAGTCATTAAGAGTCCTAGAAACCAAGGTAGCTCACCTGTTAGTCATTAAGAGTCCTAGAAACCAAGGTAGCTCACCTGTTAGTCATCAAGAGTCCTAGAAACCAAGGTAGCTCACCTGTTAGTCATCAAGAGTCCTAGAAACCAAGGTAGCTCACCTGTTAGTCATCAAGAGTCCTAGAAACCAAGGTAACTCACCTGTTAGTCAATAAGAGTCCTAGAAACCAAGGTAGCTCACCCGTTAGTCATTAAGAGTCCTAGAAACCAAGGTAGCTCACCTGTTCGTCATCAAGAGTCCTAGAAACCAAGGTAACTCACCTGTTAGTCATTAAGAGTCCTAGAAACCAAGGTAGCTCACCTGTCATCAAGAGTCCTAGAAACTAAGGTAACTCACCTGTTAGTCATTAAGAGTCCTAGAAACCAAGGTAGCTCACCTGTTAGTCATCAAGAGTCCTAGAAACCAAGGTAGCGCACCTGTTAGTCATTAAGAGTCCTAGAAACCAAGGTAGCTCACCTGTTAGTCATTAAGAGTCCTAGAAACCAAGGTAGCTCACCTGTTAGTCATCAAGAGTCCTAGAAACCAAGGTAGCTCACCTGTTAGTCATCAAGAGTCCTAGAAACCAAGGTAACTCACCTGTTAGTCAATAAGAGTCCTAGAAACCAAGGTAGCTCACCCGTTAGTCATTAAGAGTCCTAGAAACCAAGGTAGCTCACCTGTTAGTCATTAAGAGTCCTAAAAACCAAGGTAGCTCACCTGTTGAAGGTACTTTTTTGTCTGTAATTATTGTGTTGTATTTGTCTCATTGTGTATTCATTACAGCTGTTATTTTGACTCAAATTCAACTGAACTAAAAATATAAATAAACCGATACATTTAGCAGACATCTTTTGAGTGAACAAATTATGCAAATGATTCTCATAAACTGTCCGTTCATATTTAAAACCACTCAGTCTGAGACACTAACTAATCACTGTCTCTCCCGTCAGATTCGAGTGGATCTGATTGGTCCAGAGAACGTGGTGGACGGGGACCGTACGCTGATCCTGGGTCTGCTGTGGATCATCATCCTCAGGTTCCAGATCGGACCCATCAGCTTGGCCGAGGTAGGGAATCAAACCCACAACCTTCTGTCCAGCTCACTAACAAACAAATGAGTCCAACATTGTGTCGTCTCTTTGGTCTCTTTCCTCTCTCCTCCCTCCCCCTCCTCTCCTCCTCTCTCTTCTCCTCTTCTCCTCTCTCCTCCCCTCCTCAGGCGGGAGGAGGCAGTGTAGCTCATCGCTCAGCTAAGGAGGCTCTACTGATCTGGTGTCAGAGGAAGACTTCTGGTTACGACGGCGTCAGCGTGAACGACTTCTCTTCAAGCTGGAGGAACGGACTGGCCTTCAACGCCCTGATCCACGCACACAGGTAACACACACGCACACACACACACACACACACACACACACACACACACATGCACACACACACACACACACACACACACTTCTTTCTATTCACCATCCAATCTGCCTTCATCCCTCTCTCTGTCCCCCCCCCCCCCCCAGACCTGACCTCTTTGACTACAGTCGTCTCCATGCTGAGGACCCCGTCAATAACCTGCAGCATGCCTTCTCTGTGGCGGAGCGTCAGTTTGGGATCATGCAGCTGCTGGAGGTGGAGGACATGGTGGTCAAACATCCAGACGAGAAGTCCATCATGACCTACGTGTCGCTGTACTACCACTACTTCTCCAGGATGAAGCAGGGCCAGACCGTCCAGAAGAGACTCACCAAGGTCTGAACACACACACACACACACACACACACACACACACACACACACACACACACACACACACACACACACACACACACACACACACACATGCCTAGACACACACCTACACACACTTAAAAGATCACAATGCAGATGTACCCTGGGATGTACCCTGCCCCAAGCTGAATCTATTTGTGGACGCTGATTGGTTAAATTATATGTCGCACATTAATATCTTTAACCAGCAATTGGCTAAACTGCTTCATAGACCCGCCTCTTTTGGGCAGTTTCTCCAGCGCACGGTGTGCACACGCGGAGAGGACGTGCAGAAAAAGCATATATTTACCGCAGATATCATATTTTACACATATTACGGGGTGATTCCATATTTCAAAAACATAAATATTGACAATTTGTATAATTTATTGTTATTATTATTTATTTAATTTTATTTGTTGTGGTTCAAGGTGGGGCGGCGCCCTAGCGCCCTCTATTGACCAGCTGCCACTGCTTGAGTATTTTCTCCTCATGACCCTTAATACTTCTACTCCTCTACATCTCAGAGAGAAATATTCTACTTTGTACTTCACTACATTTATATGACAGTTAAAGTTACTTTACAAGTGCATCGTTTTTTCAGAAAAATATATGAAAATGATTAATCGATTAATTGATTTTAAGAAAATAAACTGTTTCAAAAATAATTTATATCGTTTTTCCAGTAAAAATATTTGCTGGTTTTAGATGTAATAATGTTAGTTTATTGGTAATAAAGTTTAGTCTCTACTTGTGTCTGCAGGACTAATGCAGTCTCATGTCAGGTGACCAGGTGGTCAGGTGGTCAGGTGACCGTGGAGCCTCTTTAACCTGTGTGTAGTCCGCTGTGGGCGGGGCTTCAGCCACTAAGCTCATCAGATCAGATCACAGTCTGAGACGCTGCAGCAGAAACAAGCTGTACACCTTTACCTGCTGTTAGCTCAGAGAAACAGGAAGAAGAGTTCAGTCAGAACCAAAGCACCGAGGATCTCTGTGGATTTAAGAAGCTTTCATGTGTTTCTAGTTGTTGTTGGTTATCTCTGTTGGGTTGTTATGTCTAATGAGTTTGATGAAATTAGAGACAACAGGTGTATGAGGTGTTTTTTTAATGTGTGGTCAAGGTATCTGGAATCATTTTCAGGTATATTGTCGGCAGCAGGTGCGTTCCAGATGTGACGAAGGTATCTAGAAGCATCTCTAGTGATTTTCTACCATATATATTTTTCCTGGTGTGTTCAGGGTTATATATATAGTGACATATGTACCAGGTGTATCCATGTGTACCTGTGTCTCAGGTGTGTCAAAGCTCCTTTCAGGTCTCCTTTGACTGAAGGTGAAAGGTGTATAGACTGTTCCAGGTGTATCACGGTGTTCACGGTAAATGAGCTACAGGTGTGTGTATAACAGTTGAGTATGTCACTGGGAGGAAGTCTCAGTGGTCGGTGGTTAAAGAAACAGTACAGGAGAGAAACTTCCACCAGATCCCACAACAAGGTGTGTTACATGTTTACAGGGTTTTAATGTAAAGTCATGGAAGAGTTCTGTGTTTTAATACACGGTAAACTCCTAAAAACCTCTAAAGTAACTAGTGAGGTTCCTCAGGGATCCATCTCAGGTCCTCTGTCTTTTAAGGTTTAATCTTTTAAAACATTTTCCAACATATTTCTACAGAACGGCTTTTATGTGATGTCGTCGCTTTTCTGTTTTATTTTTAATTGTTAATTTTACGAAATTATTTTACAAAATAATTATCTTTACATTTTGGCCATTTTCAAGCTAAAGTGACAAACTTGTGCGATAGGAAACATTTTAGGAAATATTTTAATTTTTTACTGTTTGTTGGACAAAACAAGCAACTTGAAGTCGTTGCTTTGAGCTTTAGGATGTTGTGTTAGTTATTTCTTCACCATTTATTGACATTTTCTGCATTATATTAGTTAACTGACAGTTTAATTGATAATGAACAGACTTCTTTAGTTGCAGCTATAGTTGAATACAGTTTAAATGTTTGATTTCTGTGTGACAATGAGACGTCAGAATGATTCAGGATCTGTCCTCTCTGTCTTCAGATCGTCGGGATGCTGAGGGAGCTGGATGACATGAAGGTCCAGTACGAGAGGCTGGTCTCAGATCTGCTTCGGTGGATCAAGACCAAGGTAACAACAACAACAACGTTAGTGTTGACGTCTGGATGTGAGGACTCGATGCTGAACTTAACATGTTGCTTGTTGTCTGACGTACTGAAGGTTCTGCAGCTGAACGACAGACGATTCCCAAACTCAGTGAGGGAGATGCAGAAGCTCCTGATGTGGTTCAAGACCTACAGGACGGTGGAGAAACCTCCCAAATATCAGGTGAGACTCACCTTCTTGTACTCAGCCTTCAGCTCATATCTCTTCTTCAGTGTCTACACTCCTTTTTGTTGTTAAAAAATCTTTCATTCTGTTATTTTTTTTCAGCCTCCAAAAGAGTTTTTCTTTCTGAAAATCGAATGAATACTTTGTATTGTGATGATTATCGATGACATAATAAAGTACATAGTAAGCTTTACAATGTAAATGTGTGTCATGATTCTTCAAATCCACAATTGGATTTGACTTCTTTGCCATTGTTAGACTCATAGAATATTCATAAGAAGTGGACATAGTGGTGGTGACGTCACCCATTGGTTTGTGGACTGATGTTTTGAAGCCTCCAGTTCGGCGATTTCGTCGTCGCCATCTTGTTTTTTTGCAACCAGTGAACAGGAAGTGACCATATTAGGACTGAGGAGTGACGTAGAAAAAAAATACGTCTTTTCCACGTCATGCCTCCTCAGTCCTAATTTGGTCACTTCCTGTTCACTGGTTGCAAAAAAAAAAAAGAGAACAAAGAACTCTAGGAGAAATCGTAGATCGCTCATTTAAATCGATATTGAATTTAATTATAATAATAATATATGTTATTTGTATAGCGCTTTAAAAGGTATACTCAAAGGCACTTTACATGGTAAAAAACTGACACGATAGAAGCAATTACAATACAAACAAAATAGATGACATAACAGTAAGAAACGACACAAAAACATACATAACTAACTGTACAGGTTAAAAGCAGATTTAAATAGGTGAGTTTAGAAAGTTTTGAGGTTCTTTGGGATTTATATTTGGAATCAAACTCTACTAGTAAATGTAATAATTCAGAATTCTTAAGATAAATACACATAATAATCAGACTGGAGTGTAATTTCATTTTAAATGCTTCTTACTAAATATTACACTATAATGTGAGAGCGCTGAATACCAATAAATAATAAATATACCATTGAGATAAAGATGAGTTAGACTGATTTTGCCACTTCTACAGCAACATCACTTATTTAGGAAACAAAGTAAATGCGGAGCTCAAGGAGTGATTTATTTTTTCTCTATTCATTCATTTTAGGAGCGCGGGGCGATCGAAGCTCATCTGTTCAGTCTGAAGACTCAGCTGGCAGCCAACAACCAACGGGCTTACAATCCTCCAGAGGGTATGACACACACACACACAGAAAGACACACACACACATGCACACACATGCACACACAGAGACAGACACACACACACACACACATGCACACACAGAGACATACACACACACACACACACACACATGCACACACAGAGACATACACACACACACACACACGCAAATTGATACGTAGACACATTGTGTTTATATTCTTCAGATAATCAAATAGAAACAAAGTTATTTTTGTGCATATGGACAAATTAGATTGACTTGTGTAACACCACAATTTCTCTCATTGCGGTGTGTGTGTGTGTGTGTGTGTGTGTGTGTGTGTGTGTGTGTGTGTGTGTGTGTGAGAAGGTAAAACCCTGAGTGACATAGAGAAGAGTTGGGTTATTCTGGAGAGAGCGGAACACGAGAGAGAGAGAGCTCTGCAGGAGGCGCTGCTCCGTCTGGAGAACCTGGAGCAGCTCGCCCAGAAGTTTGAGAGGAAGGTAACCTTTGAAAATAAAAGACTTCCTCTTGCAATTAAAAACATCCCAAAATCTAATGATTTTGTTGGTTAATATATTAAGATTTTCTTTCTCTTAGATTCTTCGGACATTTGTGACTAAAGTGAACTTGCAATGTTGTTTCTTTTTACCCCGACATTCATTAAATGTTGAGGCAACGTTAGCTGGATGTGTGCTCATCTCCTCACATAGTTATTGTTGTTGTGGTGTCCCAGGCAGCGCTGAGGGAGGGCTACCTGGAGGACACGCTGCGTCTCATCCGGAGACAGGACATCCGAGGTCTGTCCTCCCTGGAGGAGGCTCAGGCGGCCGGACGGCGTCTGGAGGCTCTGGCCACCGACGCTCTGGCCAGAGAGCCGCGCTTCACCGCCCTGAGAGACATGGCGGAGAGCGTGGAGAGAGGAAACTACCACAGCAAGGAGCAGATCATCAGGAGGTGAGAGACACATTTTAATGTTATATCCTGCGGCGTGAAGCGGGACGCAAACATCAACATGTGGCATATATATTATTATATATATTATAATTATTATAATATTATTATATATATATATATATATATTATTATTATTATATATATTATAATTATTATAATATTATTATATATATATATATATATATAATTATTATAATATTATTATATATATATATATATATATATATATATATTATAATATATTTGTGTTTTGTGTTTGTAAGAGAGGAGAACATTAGCCATCGATGGAAGGACCTACTGCAGCAGCTCCAAGAGCAGAGGGGGCTGCTGGGAAACGTAGTTGAAAACCTCAGCGTCCTCCGAGCCATCGAGCTCGTCTCCCAGGAGTTGAAAGAACTACAGGTGAGTTCACACTGACACTAATAATGATAACAATAACAATAATTGTTGTCATTAATTATTAAGGAGGATGCTGCACAGGAACAGGAAATGTATGTGTTTACAAAATAAAATAAATGCATGTAGTCATTTTTCTGACTGAAGTGTTCGTCACACATAATGTGTTCAAGGGCCGTCGGAAAGAGGAAAATCTGACGATTGTGAGAGTTTTTACAGCTTCTGTCTCTGATAAACGGTGTAGTTTTGGTGATTATCTGAAGAAACATGTTTTTCCATCTCTCCCCCGTCTCCCAGTCCCAGGCCAGTTCCTCTGAACTGGGTAAACAGCTGGCGGAGGCGGAGTCTCTCCTTCAGAAACAAGACCTCCTGGAAGCTCAGATCTCAGCTCACGGAGAAACCATCACGACGATAAAGGTAAGATATTGATTATGTGAATATATCACCATACTGATTAAGTTCATATGTCATCATATTGATTATGTTAATATATCAGCATCCCATCAGGTGTTTTTAAAGGAGGTCCTCATGTTTCTTCCTCTCAGATGAAGCGGACAGACGTTCCTCACATTCAGAGCAGAGTGAGAGCTCTGGACTCTCAGTACAGATCTCTGGTTTCTCTCAGCAGCAGCAGGTTCACTTTATGGATAATAATTAAGAAACAGACCGTTTACTAAATATATTAACATATGAATATATATATCACTCCTCACCTCTCTTGTTTCCTTCTCTCCTCTCTCATCTCCTCCTACCCTCTCATCTTGTTTCCTTCTCTTATGTCTTTTCCTCTCGACTCTTGTTTCCTCCTCTCTTGTTTTCCTCTCCTCTCTTGTTTTCCTCCTCTCCTCTCTTGGTTCCTCCTCTCCTCTCTTGGTTCCCCCCCATCAGGAGGAGACAGCTGGAGGCTCAGTTGAGGCTGTTTGAGTTCTTCTCTGACTGTGAGGAGGTTGAGTTCTGGCTCTATGAACGCTGGCTGAGGCTCCAGACCGCCGGACTAGGACGAGACCTGAACCACATCCAGCTGAGTCAACACAAACACAAGGTAGTACACACGCACACACACACACACACACACACACACACACACACGCACACACACGACATCAGGGGGGAACAAATATAATAGTAATAACAACAATTAAAATGTTCATGCTCATTAAAGTTATTTAATTTTTCAGTTAAAGTTTCTTCTTGTTCACAGTTTACTTTTCATGCGTTTGATTCTTAAATACTTTCTTAATTTCTTAATTCTTGATTCTTAAACAGTAAGAGAACGTTTCTTGATTTTACATTGAATAACAAGTCCACATAATGTTATTATAATGCCTTTGATCTGAATTACTTTGGTGAATTACTCAATAAAAGTTTATTTATAGAGCATATTTTATACATTAAAAAAAAGGATTTTTTTTTTTATCATGGCTTGTCATGGTGTATTTGTATTTATTTACTTTATTTATTTGCCTTTAGTGGCCCGTTGCAACGTCTAAATGAGTTTTATTTACCACAACAATTAAGGATTTAAATAAATGATGACATGGAAGATTTCATCTTTACAAATAAACCAAAAGTCATATTGATTTGTTGCATTTTTGTGTCATTAATCTGAATTACTTCCTTGTCAGGCGTTGGAGGCGGAGCTCCAGGCCCAGGAGACCCTGTACCGGGGGGTTCTGGGTCGCGGTCAGGACCTGCTGTCCAAACAGAGTCCGCCGGACCAGCGAGCCGTCCAGAAGTGGATCCGAACCCTGAAGAAGCAGTGGAGCCGCCTGACCGACGAGGCGACGGGACACCGCGACAGACTGCAGGCCGCCGCCACCATCAAGCAGGTGACCAATGAAACGCCATCTATCCATTTTAATATACATTAAAGTTTGTTTTATCTGTCTGTCATTGGACAAAGTCATCGTGATGTCACATATCGGTTTGTGGACTGACGATTTGAAGTCTCGAGTTTATTCGTTTCCTCCAGTATGATGAATAAAGTAGCTAGCATTGTAGCTAGGCTATTGATTAGCACGTCTTCTTTGGGAAGAAATACAAACAAAAGCCTTATTCTTAAGGCCTTGTGGAAGTATATAACACCGTTATATTGTTTGGTTGGTTAAATCTTTGCACTATTGTTTAGTTAGTTAATTTAATATCATTCTATTTTATTGTATATATTGTGAATTTTTATATTTAATATTTTTTACCGTGTTATTTGTTATCTATGTTATCTAAAATAAAATTGTATCTATCAATCCTATTATATAATATAAAAGCCAAAAGCAGTCAGAGCTTCCTTCGGGTCATTGAGAATTTATTACTTATTCTTTTGTGTTTTCATTTCTTTGTTTTCACAATATTTCACCTATTAATTATGAAATGTATATAAATATTGTGTAGATGTCACAATGAGGTGTTTTGACCATCCAATCAGGATTCGTGGTCATGTTCTTTTGAGCCTCCTGCCGTGTCCCCATAAACCACAATCCTAGTTACAGTTGTTGAGGGTGGTTGTGGTTTAGGAGGACCAGATCCTCAGACCTCCTTTTTACACCATTCAGTACTTTGTGGATGTGGCGGAGGCCGACTCCTGGCTGGGCGACAGGAAACCGCTGCTGACCAGCGAGGATCATGGGAAGGACGAGTCGAGCACGGCGGCGTTGCTGCAGCGCCACCTGCGGGTGGAGAGGGAGATGGCGGCCTACGCCTCGGAGATCAAGAGACTGACGGAGCAGGCGAGGAGCGCCGCCCAGCTAACGGCTCTGACTGTGAGTATCAAAACTCGGCATAACGGTCCACAGGAGCTCTAAAAAATGACGCTGACTCACTTCCTGTGTAGACGGAGCCTCAGCAGAGTAAGATGATCCAATGCAGCGACTCTTCCGGAGACGAGGAGGCGCCAGAACCGGTGACATCACCGCCATCTCGCGCCAGGCGAGGGAGGGGCTCCGGGAGTGATGACAGCAAGGCCAAGGTCCACTTCAGATCAATAATCAATAACATTTAAATTAGATCAATTATCAGACACCTTTTTGAATCAGTCTTTAGGCTTTAAAATAGGATGTCACGACACCAGAAATGTAGTCGATACTGTGGTGAAAACAAAACTACTTTATTACCGTTTGCGTTTGCATATTGTTTTTTGCAGATTCATTATTAATTTCTCGCCAAAAAACTACATTTTACAAGATTACATTTGAACACATACATGATGGCGTTATAATCTGCTCTCGACCAATACTCATTTTAACTGAATAGAGCTTTAACACGTCATAATGTATCTCAATGCAACCTCCGTAAGTTAGCTGTTAGCTCCTTTTTTTTTAGCCAAGCAGGACTGTGCTGCTAGCAGCTAGCTAGCTAGCTAGCTTTCCTCCTGTAGATTCCAACACAGATTTTGTTGTTAATAATGGAGCATTATCAGGCGAATGTTTTGATGTCATTGTCGTGTCATGAGTAATTTTAGATCAATAATAAGTCATTTTTCTCCCTCACTCTGCTCAGGCTCCTCCCACCTCCTCGGCCAATGGCGTGCCAGAGAGCCCGAGCAGGAAGTCGAGTCTTCCGAGGCGCAGCCGCTCGATGTGTCGCGGCACGGCCGAGATCCAGACAACATGGCTGCCGGACCCACACTACCAGAGAGACACGGTAGAGAGCACGCAGTCCGGGCTGGACCGGGACTACAACTCCCTTTTCCTCCTGGTCACGGTAAGAGAGGGGCAGCCTGGGAAATGGAGTTTTCTCTGGAGGAAATTGATGCAGTAAATCAAGATTTTCTGGTTTGTTTTGTTTTGCAGACGAAGACGAGGAGTCTGCAGGAGACGCTGCGTCTGCATCGGTTCTACAACGGCTGTCAGGAGTTTGAATCGTGGATGGAGGACAAGGAGAACGTCCTGAACTCCTTCAGCACCGACGCAGACAACCTGGGAACCGTTCAGGCTAAATACGAGGTGAAGATTGTTAAAAAGTGTTTCTCTGAAAAGATATGAAACTTCTTCACACATCAGAGTAGTGGTGCAATGGATCATAAAACTCACTGATCGGATCAGAACAATAGAAAAACGGTAGCCGATGGAACTTTTGGTCTTTCCGGTCTACCAGGATCCAGAATATTATTTTTCGTCATCGTCTCAAAAAGGATTTCAACTGCTCTGAAGTCAGTAAACCGTTAAAAATACTAAATATTGTACTTTTACTTTGTTATAGTAATTTACAGTGTTAAATTTGAGATTTGGCTTCCTGTTCTAGAACTTCCTGACTGATTTGGCGAGTGGGCGTGGCCAGTTGGATGACATCATCCGAATGGCGGAGGAGCTGGTGAAGAGCCGACACAGCAAACAGAGAGAGATCCTGGACGGACGGAGGAGAGTTTCCAACAGGTACAAACATCTCAAGTGACACTAACTAGTACTCAACTGGTTCATGATCTTTGATGCGGTTCCACCTGTCCTAACCTGGACTCTGGTCTCTTCCTGGTCCCTGGCGTCTGCAGGTGGGATCGGATCCAGCGGCTGAAGGACGAGAAGGGCCACGAGCTGCTGAGCACGGCGGACGTTCAGTCCTTCCTGCTGAGCTGCCGGGAGGCCAAAGCTCAGCTGCAGGGTCAGCTGTCGGGCCTCGACGTCGTGGACGTGGGCTGCAGCTCCTTCACCCTGATGGCCGAGGACAAGAACCAGACCCAGACCCTCAGAGACATCCAGACCCTGGAGGCCAAGATCGCCTACCTGAAGAGCGTCGCCAAGATGTACGGGCTACTGATCCAGGCTGCAGAAACCTCAGTGGTTTAACGAAAACACTTCTACACTTTTGTAGAAGTTTAATTCAAAGATCAGAAAATTAAAAAAATGACCTTTTGTCTCATGAAACCTTAAATATCCCTCAATTTATATTCATAACGTTCGACCCTTCAAGACAAAAATGTAAAATCATCATATATTCAAACTGTCATTTAAAGGGTTACAATTCTCTACGTGAATTAATATTTGGTAACTGTGATCCGTTAGTGAAAGGATTTAACTCGGTAAAAGTAGAAAATAATATTAAAATATATATTTTTGTCCTCCTAAAGACTTTTTTAAAGAGAGGTTTAAAGTTTTAACTCTGTTCATTTACTTCCAAATGATACATAATTTGTTTTATTAACAATTCTGTTTGTGGAGTTTTTCACCTGATGGCCGAGAGATTCTTACTGACAGATCTTAATTTAAGACATAATTTAAAATAGTAAACCATGAATGTGATAACAGCTGTTTCCTGTTCTGATTTTAAAAGTAACATTTAATGGAGGAAAGTTTCAAAGAGCCGAACATCATCCAGCTGGTTTCATGTTTAACTGCTTCACCGGTCCACGCTGTGTGTTTCTTGTGTTCCAGGAAGCAGGACTGCAGTCCAGCAGAGAGTGCAGCCATCGTGGAGGAGGTCCGGGGTCTGGAGGCTCTGCTGGATCAGGTTTGAGTTTGACTCATCATCACAGATACTGAACTGTATTAGATCCTCTGAGAGCTGTAAGGAATCAACTTCTGCTGTTGTGTTCGTGGACCAGCTGAAGCGTCAAGCTGCAGACAGACAGCGCCTCCTGGAGGAGGCCCGCGGCCTGCAGAGCTTCCAGCGGCAGTCCAAGGAGCTGCAGCGCTGGACCGGCTCGGTGCAGGAGCGCCTCCTGCAGGAGGAGACGGCCGCCGACGTGGCCTCGGCCATCGCCCTGCTGGAGCAACACCGGGAGCTCCGGCTGGAGATGGAGGAGCAGAGGAGCAGGTGAAGATGACGCCCCCCCCCCACCCAACAGAAAAGCTCAATATTAATAATTAATAATCGTCCACCATGTTGTTTCATCAGGTGGGAGGAGGTGGAGACGTTGGGGAAATCTCTTCGGGAGGGCTCGTCCAACGGGAAGACGGGAGGCGTCGACATCCAGCAAAACCTGGACAACCTCAAAGCCGATTGGTCCAAGCTCGACGAGCTGTGGGCCAGTAGGAAGGAGCGTTTGGAGCAGGGGGTGGAGCTCCAGAGGCTGAACCAGGAGGGAGACCGTATCGAGGCGGCGCTGTCGGGACACGAAGCCCGTCTGAGGGTCAAAGATGTCGGGGTGAGGGACAGGGTTTTCATGGTCCATGAAGACACGGGGTCTTTCTCATGTGTTTACTGTTAATTAAATTCACAATGTGGCATCATGTGACAAGAACGATCGGACGTTATGATTCAATGTGTGTTTTGATGATTCTGTGTGTTCAGGACTCGGTGGACAGCGTCCACAGTCTTCTGGGCCGACAGGACGAGCTGGAGGGTCTCCTGAAGGCTCTGGACCAACGGGTGGATCGGTTCACCGAACGCAGCCGGGAGCTCATCGACCAACGACACTACGCTGCCAAACGGTAAGAGACACGACGTCAAGATCTACATTTCCTCAGCAGCGTTAGAGTCCCAGCTGAACTGTTGTGACGTGTGTTTTTGTCTTGAAGCATCAAGGAGAGGAGCAGCAGCGTCCAGGAGGCCAACAGGAAGCTGAAGGAGAGCAGCGAGAGGAGGAGGAGTCTGCTGCTGGACTCCAAGAAATATCAGGTATTTATTCTTTATAGAGCTCCGCTCTAATATTCTGTTTCTCTGTGGAATACTCACAGTAGAGAAGAACTTTAATATTAATACACTTTATGTATACATCATGAGTTACAAAGAAAGGTTTAAAACATTTCAGGAGGCAAAGTAGAAAATTATATTAAAATACATATTTTTGTGGCAGTTTTATGACAATTTTGTCCTCTAAAGACGTCAGCAACTTTTTTAAAAGGGAGAGTTAAAGTAATTCAGACCTGTTACTATAAAACTCTAAAATATCTAAGTTCATCTCAAGTTTTAACTCCATTTCAACACATTTATTAACTTCCAAATGATACATTATTTGTTTTATTAACAATTCTGTTTGTGGAGTTTTTCCCCGGATGGTTGAGAGATTCTTACTGACAAATCTTCCTTTTAGACATGATTTAAAATAGCAAACTCTGACCGAAGATCTAAGAACAGATAAATGTCAAAATGTCTGCAGGAGTTCCAGAGAGACGCAGACGAGCTGCTGCTGTGGATGGAGGAGAAGTTTAAGGTGGCGGAGGACGAGTCGTACCGCGACCCCACCAACGTCCTCCCCAAGCTGAAGAGACACGAGGCGGCCGAGAAGGAGATGCAGGCCAACCAGGTCTGGCTGGACCGACTGGTTCAGGTAAACTGGTTCCTCGTCCAATGATTTGCCGCCTGTCTCACACTGTGCATTAAATGATGCGTGTTCGTGTCCAGCTCGGGCAGGAGATGCTGGCTGAAGAGCACTACAGCAGTCAGAGCATCAGCAGGAAGTCCACTCAGGTCAGCAGCCGGTGGAGGAGACTCCAGGACAAGATGGCCGACAGAGGAGACAAACTGAGACAGGCGGGGCAGCAGGAGCAGCTGATGGAGCTGCTGCAGGTAGAACACTCAACTAGTGACTTCACTACTGGAGGCTCAAAGAGAAGCTCATTCCTGTTTCCTTCCCTTTAGGATGCCAAGCTGAAGATCGAGGCCATCCAGTGGATGCTGAACAACGCTGCCAAAGGTCACGACCTCCGCTCCAGCCGACAGCTTCTGAAGGTGGGGCGGCGTTTTATATGAGCTCCGTAGTGGTCCGACACTGAATTGACAGTAAACCATCAAAAATACTAAATGTTATACTTTTACTTTGTTATAGTAATTTATGGTGTTTTCTTCATAAAAACACATAATTCAAAAGATAAGGAAATAAAAGATTTTTACGTCATTATTTTTACTGAAGTATAATAATATGCTTAGAGCTCGTGTTAGGAAGTTAAACAGCTCATAATTCATCTCTAATATCTATTTTATATTCATGTGAAAACATCTCCTACAAACTACTGGATTTATTCAAGTTCATCACCAAAACTACATTTTACAGATTACACGTGAACACATCATGATGACGTTATAATTTACCTTCAGCCAGTACTCATGTTCACTGAGCAGAGCCTGAAGGCATCATAATGTAACTGAAGTGAACCTCCGTTGGTTAGCCGTTAGCGGTGCTGCTAACGTTACTAGCTCTCCTCCTGTTGGTTTAAACACTGATTGGTTGTTTACAATGAAACATGATCAGAGATCAGAGACTAGAAACACTACTGAGTCAGTAAAACTTTATTTACACTCTGATGGTTAACGTTAAAACTTTATTTATACTCTGATGGTTAACGTTAAAACTTTATTTATACTCTGATGGTTAACGTTAAAACTTTATTCACACTCTGATGGTGAACGGTAAAACTTTATTTATACTCTGATGGTTAACGATAAACATGCATACATAACTTTTAACTGTTTCTGTGTGAAGGAGCATCAGCAGCTGGAGCAGGAGGCCAAGGAGCTGGCGGAGAAGATCAACTCCATCGTCAGCCGGGCCAAACGCCTCGCCTCCAATCACTTCGACTCCCAGAGGATCCTCCGTGAGACCGACACCTACCTCACTCTGTGAGTCCACCTTCACGGTCCCCAGAGGATGAACCCCAATGACTTTGGTGGTCCTTTTCTTTTATTTTACTTGTCTTCTAGCGCCGCCAACAGGTCAAAGAGTTTCAGCTCCTATAATAAACGACAAAGCCAAAATACAGACACTCAGACCTTTAAGGACTAAAGTGTCAAACAAATAAAACCTCAATATTTGAATATTTATTATTATTTAATTCTGTGAAACTTTGACTGAACTGCTGCTGAGCACAGAGGCTGGAAGAAGAGGATGTAAAAAATGTAAATAACTTAATAAATATAGCACCTGGAGCCGCCATTTTTTTCCAACATTGGTAACACTTTGAAAAATGTTGTTTATATTCCATTGTTTGCTAATTTTTGTCAAATACATTATCAAAGAAAATACACTTGTGTTATTTTTATTTTCTATGGTTGATGTCATAGTAACTGTGTTATTCTGCATTAAGACATGTTTGAGTTCTCTCTACTTCTAGTCATGATGGTGCTGTTTCCACAGAGGAGCAGGACTTTTATTTTGAAAAGGAAAAGGAGGAAGCTGATATTCTCTTCGATGTAGTGGGACATGCTGTCTGAAGGATCTTTGTGCTGCAGGTTCAAGTCTCTCCAGAAGCCTCTGGACCAGCGTCGAGCTCAGCTGGAGGTGTCGGTGCTGCTGTTTGGGTTTCATCACGACGTGGACCTGGAGCTCAGCTGGATCTCTGAACGGGTTCCTGCCTCTGGATCCACAGGATACGACAAGTCTCTGGCTGGAGCCATTAGCCTCATGCAGAAACACAAGGTGCCAGCTGGATTATTCTTCATTTGTTCATGTAAACAGCTCAGAATAACAATGATGGTGAAAAAAACAAAACAAAGGGTGATTTGTGACACATAAAGGTCCATTTTATTATTCATTCTGAACGTTTTATTAATCAAAAACCAGCTAAAATTGGATGTGTTCACACAGGAGCTGCAGGCGGAAGTGAACGCCCACCGAAAACACCTGAACCACATCCTGGAAAAGGGGCGGGGCCTAGCTAAATCCAGCAAATCGGATGAAGAAGTGCTCCAGAGGTGCTGTTGTGTTTCTCTTCGAGGATGACATTTTTCTTTTGATTTTCATGTCAAAATGTTCTAATCTCCTCGATAAATGACTGGTTGTTTTTGTTGCAGGTGCAAACACCTGAGTGCAGAGTGGGAGGCGCTAGAGGAGGCCTGCAACAGGAGAGCAGCTCACCTGAGCAAGGCCATCACCAGAGAACAGGTGAGAGAGATTTTTTATTTATACATTTGAGAAAGTGTTTTTGTTTATGGAGGCGCTTTGTGCTGACTGTGCACCGTCCCTCCAGCTACTGTTGGACTGCTCTGAGCTGGAGTCCAGGCTGACGGAGACCCTCACTCTGGTGAACACCGACGACTACGGCAAAGACCAGCTGGCCACTCAGAGTCTCCTCACCAAACACCAGGTACAACACTCACTCTGAGAGAGAGGGCTGCTCTTAAATATGGGATCATCTTCTGCTTATTTTCTCGTTGTGAAGCAGCGTGGCATCATGGGAGTTTTTGTCTTCATTGCAGTCAGCTTCTTCCGTTAGGATTCCTTCATCGTTTAAGAAGGTTTTTTTACCACAAATGTTCTCCTCCGCTCCAAAACAAATAGACCTGCTGTTTAAAACCGGTTAAAAAAACACTAAATAAAGCAGTTTCACGTTAAAAGTGTTTCTCTGACGCAGGACGTCCCAAAGGGGTTATGACACCATTGACAGATGCCCAAGTAAAATTACACAACTCAACAGTGTATAATGTAGGTGTAGTCATATTTAGACTTTTTGATGAGGAAAACTTACATATTTATCCTAAACCAAAACAATAGGTGACCTCAGATCCTTCCCTGTGGAACTCCTTCTCAACTTTTCTTTGCGTCTTTTGCACAGATAGAACTCCCAAAATGTTCCCTATTTTCCAAATCCTTTCTGTGAATATCTGTATTTAAACACAATGGTAAAATGGTGAAACGTAGCAGCACGTGTGTGCGATTCCCTGGGCTGTAGGTGTTGGAGGGCCAGCTGGAGGTTCTGGGGGTGGAGGTGGAGGAGTTGGGAGACCAGGTGGAGCAGGCGGTTCACAACTGGAGCCTGAAGGAGCTCAGCAGGCCTCACGGTCGCCTCAGCAGCCTGAACCAGCAGCTGCAGCACCAGGCTGCTCTCAGGTAAATACTGACTCAGTACGATACTACAAATACTCAGTACTACAAACTGAGCCCCGTGTTTTAAGACAATATTTGTTATTAAATTACCATTAAAAGTCTGCTGTAATGACAACTATCACTGGATCACTTCTGCACATTTAAAGAGCGTCTTCTTTCTATGATTTATTAGCAGATTTATGATCATTTATTCTGGATGGATTAGAAATAATATATTTTTCATGATATTATCTGGAAGTTGATGTTTACTGAATGTATAAATCTGTGTTCACATGTGACTGAGTTCAGACTCAGAGGAGTGTTGCGTCGATGTTTTAAAGCACTTTGATCAGCTTCTATGAATCCGATTGCTAACTTGTGTGTCCCTCCAGGGGTCAGAGGTTGAAGGAAGTCCTCCATCTCCACGAGTTCAGAAGAGAGTCCTCAGAGTTCGAGGACTGGGTGGACCAGCAGAGACAGACGGCAGAGTCTCAGGACCTGGGCAACGACTACCAACATGTGCAGGTTACATCTCGTTAACGGGACTCTGATATTATGTCTCCTGATATGTAAACGCCAGAAGTCAGGTTTCAGGTCATTTGAAACATTTTGTCCACCAGCTTTATTTTTTAAATATTCCATCACTCCATAAAAATCAGGACCTTTATCAATCTATTGTACATATGTTATGTTTTACTTTTTATTTATATCTGTCAATACATCAGCCACATTTCTTAAACTCCAAAATATTTATTGTAACTGTACCGGCCTCAGAAATCTAATATCGGCTCCACCATATACTTCCTATTTATAGTACTGGTAGTACATATAAATATATATATATTTTATTTATGTATATATATATATATATATATATATATATATATATATATATATATATATACATATATATATATATATATATATATATATATATATATATACATATATATATATATATATATATATATATATATATACATATATGTAATATATGAGGGTCACCGTGACGTAAAGAGATTTGTGTTTTTTGACGTTTCAGTTGCTTCGGGGGAAGTTTGAAGGTTTCCTGAAGCAGCTTGAGGTTGGAGAGGAGAGACTTCAGAGCTGCAGAGGTCTTTCTGCTGGACTGATCCTCAACAAGCACCCTCAGAGCTCTGAGGTCAGAGACACGCTGCAGCAGCTCAGGTATGCCCAGGTGTTCAAGCCCAGGTGTAGGGACGGTAGGTAGTTAGACCAGTAAAATGCAGATTTAAAAATGTTAACTTGTTGAAAGCTTTACATTTACATTGTCGGATCATTTTCTAAAGGTTTTCTTTGTGCTGACGACATCACGCTGTTTCCACCCAAATGACTTGCTGCCAATTTCTAACTGTTCCTCCTTATGTGGAGATGACTTGAGCTTTGTGTTTAACTTTGGAAGTTTGTTTGCAGTGCATGCTGGGAGGATTTGAGGAGCGTGGCCAGGGAGCGTCAGGATCGGCTGCAGAGAGCCGAGGGGTGTCACCGCTTCTACAGAGACCTGAGCGATGCTCTGACCCTCATCCAGGTTAGAACCTCTCTCTATAGAACCTCTCTCTACTGAACCGCTCTCTGTAGAACCTCTCTCTCTACTGAACCGCTCTCTCTACTGAACCTCTCTACTGAACCTCTCTACAGAATCTCTCTACAGAACCTCTCTATAGAACCGCTCTCTCTACTGAACCTCTCTCTCTACTGAACCTCTCTCTCTACTGAACCTCTCTCTACCAGAACATCACATGCTCACATGTTGAAGTTAAAAACCCTCAGAGTCTTTCCTCCCTCTCTCTCTCTAGGAGCGACAGAAGAGCATCCCCGATGACGTGGCGAAGGATTTGAGAGGAGTGATGTCACAGCTGAGGAAGCATGAAGCGTTGCTCCACGAGCTGGCTGCTACGGAGCAACAGGTAGAGAAGATGCTTCATGTGTTAAAGCTGCATTCTCTCTAGTGTCCACCAGAGGGCGACTCCTCTGGTTGTATAGAAGTCTATGAGAAAGTGACTCTACTTCTCTCTTGATTTATTACCTCAGTAAACATTGTAAACATGAGTTTATGTCTCAATCTCTAGTTTCAAGTCTTCTTCAATACAGCATGATGTTCATTTAGTACATGATGGTCCATTTAGAGTCCCACAGACCATAAAGCAGGGGATGCTTTAGGGCGGGGCTACACACTGATTGACAGTTGGTGATGTGTGTGTAGTTGCAGGAGCAACTGGACACCGTGGACTCTATCCTGGACCTCTGCACGCCTCAGTTGAAGCTCCGCCTGCAGGAAGTGCAGCAGGAAGTGATGGAGCGGTGGGAGGAGCTCCGACTCCACGCGGAGCGAAGGGAGGAGGAGCTAAAATTGGCGCGGCAGAGATATCTGTTCCTCAACACGGTGAGAACGGACGGACAGACAGACAGACGGAAACGTTGAATAATCCCTTCATGCTTTACTTCTCGTGTGTCTTTGTGTCGTTCTCCAGGCGCAGGACTACCTCCTGTGGTGCAGTCAGCTGATCGGTGCGATGGCCGCCGAGGAGAGCATCAGCGACGTGGCGACAGCCGACCTCCAGTTGGCGCAGCACCAGCAGCTGTGGGCCGAGATGGAGGCCAGACAGGAGACCTACCAGCAGGCTGTGGACATGGGGGAGGACCTTCAGAGGCAGGACGCCAACAGGAAGGAGGTGAGAAACTACAAAACTACACCGTAGAAAACATCATTAACATTATTTATGAAGGTCCTTGAACACATCATGTGTGGCAAGCACTTCAGTCAGAAAAGAGAGGGGAGAGGAGGGGAGAAGCTGTAAAAATGTTAATAGCTCAATATAAATAACATGTAGAGCCTCCATTTTCACCCAACATCGGTAACACTTGTGGACACTTGGAACAATATAGATTATATTGTTTTCCAATTTTTTAAAATAAATTATCGAAGAAATTCACCCTCAATTGTTTTATTTTTGTATGATTCATGTCATTATAACTGTGTTATTCTGCACTAAGAGGTTTCAATAGAGGAGCAGGAAAAGTCCTGCTCCTCTATTACAATAAAAAGGAGCAGAAAAGGCTCCTAAGCTACTTTGGGGTTCAGGTTGTTGACTGTGGTTCCTCCAGGTGTTGGAGAAGCTGGAGGCCCTGCAGGAGGAGCGGGACAAACTGGAGGACCAGTGGAACCAGAAGCAGAGCTGGTTAGAAAGCGTCCACCTGGAGCAGGTCTTCTACAGAGACGTCAACAGCGTGGACAAAACCTCCGGCTCTCAGGAGGTAAAAGCTCATCCGTTGGGTTTCTCCTTTTTTTTCTTTTTTAAGAGGAAACACGAGAGTCTGATCGCTGAGCTGAACCTCTTCCACAGATCCTGCTGCAGAACGGCACTCTGGGAAACGCGGTGGATGAGACGGAGGGTTTGATCAAACGCCACGAAGCTTTTGAGAAGCTGCTCGGCTCGCAGGAGGACAAGGTCTGCTCTTCTTCTGTGGTTTACTCTCTTGGAATGCGACTCGTTTTTATTTCCTACATACATGGATATAATTATTCAGAATTATCTTTTTACAACAAACTAAAATGTTTTGCGGTGGGACACAACGATCCAGATTCACCCGTAGGTGTTTGGTGGTTTGGACCAATCAGAGTCCTGGGAGGGGCTACTGGCAGCTAGGGGGCGTGGCTTAGGTGTGTGGTTGAGTTCTAAACAACAATGGCGGTTAAAGAGGTTAGCGTAGATGCTACAGTAGCATTAGATGTAAAGAGTATTTCTTCAATGAAAAAATATGTTTTCTCTTTTCTCCCGACTGGCTTCAGTAAGAGTTTGATTGACAGATGGTTCGTCCAATCACCTGCCAAGTGTCCAAGATGTTTCTGTGTGAAAGAAGTGTTAGATTAATGCTGTGCATGATTTTTTGTATATGTTGAAATATGCGAGGATGATTGTAAACAGAACATTATATACTGTATTTACAAAGTAGTCTGAATATGTTTTATGTCACATTTTAGTTCATGTTTTATGAAAGCCTTAAGGCTGCGTTTACACTGGACGCTTTGTCTGTTTATATCAGATTCCAGTAAACGTAGAGGCATTAAAGTTTTTAATGTTCAAATTGATCCTCTGAATGTTACGTCAGTTAATTCTGGCCTTAATTTCAAAGACCTCAGAGGGGAACCAGACCTCCAGCTGGACGTTGAGGACTGTACCTTTACGTTCCCCTTTCTTTGCTCCAGCTGTCCTCTCTGAAGGATCTGGCTGAGCGGCTGAAGAAACAGCTGAGCAGAGAGAAGAGTGGGCGGGTCCAGACCAGACTCAGTGCCCTCCTCCAGCGACGTGACAGGATCAAGGAGCTGTCAATCAAACGCAGGGAGGAGCTGGAGCTCTCCAGGATGCTGGGCATCTTCAGCCGGGACGTCGCCGAGGTAACCGACCGATCGATGGACGGTATCATTATTATTTCATGGATATTAGTACTCTAATCAGTTCGGCTCCTTATCCATATTTTTTCATTTGTCATTTATTTTTTATTGATAGTTTGCATCGATCGTTCATCTATATTTCCCAATATGATAAAAAATGTTCCAATTATCGATACTCTTATCGGTTATTTTTGATTCGTTTTTGAGAAAAATGACAATTATTGAATAAAATAATGTTCAACATGTTGTCCAACATGTTCAGAGAGCCTGTCTCTCTCTCTTTAAAGTGGTCTGTCTGTCTGTCTGTCTGTCTGTCTGTCTGTCTGTCTGTCTGTCTGTCTGTCTGTCTGTCTGTCTGTCTGTCCATCAGGCTGAGGAGTGGGTGTCTGAGCGGATGCAGAAGATGGCGGAGGACGGGAAAGCCGACCTCAGCAATCTTCAGGCCAAGATGAAGCTGCTGCAGAAACATCAGGCGTTCGAGGCGGAGATCCTGGCTCACAGGGAAATCATCGGCTCGGTGCTGCAGGTGAGACGAGACGTTCTCTTCATAACGTTTCTTCAGCTGCTTCAGAACATCTGGACAAACGTCCTCCTGGTTTGTGTGCCTTTAGGCCGGCGAGGAGCTGGTCTCCCTGAGACACCAGAGGTCCAAGGAGGTGAAGAGGAGCGTGGCCGCCCTGCAGCTCCACTGGGAGCAGCTGAAGAAGGCCATGGCCACCCGAGGGAAAGCTCTGGAAGACAACAGGGACTTCCTGGAGTTCCTGCAGAAGGTCGAGGACGTGGAGGCCTGGATCCGCCACAAGGTAAGAGGCTGATGGGTTATAGTGTAATTACACTGTGTCATTGGAGTATTTTCAGTGTGTAACGTCCTCTGACCTCTGACCTCTGACCTCTCCGTGTTGCAGGAGGTGATGGTTAACGTCGGAGATGTTGGGAAGGATTATGAACACGGAGTTCAGCTGCTGAAGAAACTCGGCGAGTTCAGAGGAACCGGAGACGGGGTGAGAAATTATTAAAATCATAAATCATCTCGCTAACTGCAACATGCAGCGGTCATATTAATAACAGCTTCCTCTTTTACTTCCTTCTTTACAAACCAGAGACTTTGTGCTCATATTTTCAAAATAAAATGAAAATATAATTACACTCAACTTCTGCAACTTCTAACCTCGTGTAAAAATACTTTGTAGTAAAGAGAATGGACCAAACGGCTATCATGCTTCTATGGGATTTATTAATATATATAATATAATAATAATATTATTTATTATTCAGGATGCCATTCATCTTGCCATTCATCTTTGCCATTCTGAACGACATCATCTGTAACTTAATGTATTATGTATTATTATTATTAATAATCTTTGAAATTTGAAACGTATACAAGAAGTGTTTGTATTTACAACATGATGCAATAACACAAATTTAAACGAATCAAACGGGAGACGATCAGAAAAGAGGGAAGCGTCACACTAAAATATGATCAAATAGAATGAAAGGCCCGTCTCTAACAGAAGCCTAACATACGGATACAAGAGCAGGATGGTTTAAATGGTATAAATATACTGACGGTGTACTTGTACCTGTAGGACGTGACGGTGGACGACGCTCACATCACGGCAATCGACAGACTGGCGGCTCGACTGGAGACGAGACGGAGCGCCGACGAGCTGGTGACGGTCCGCCGGAGGAGACAGCAGCTCAACGACAGGTGAGGAAGCTCAACGACAGGTGAGGAAGCTCAACGACAGGTGAGCTTCCACGCAGAAGCTCACCTGTTAGAAGCTAAACGACGACGCGTCTCTCATTCCAGGTGGAGCAAGTTTCACGGAGATCTGAGCGACTACAAGAGGAAGCTGGAGGCGGCGCTGGTGGTCCACGGCCTCATCAGAGAGCTGGAGGAGGTCCGAGACCGAGCCAACGAGAAGGTCAGTCACCTTTGAACCCTCTGAACACCAGAGGTCCCGTCCCATTTCTCTTTCACTTCAAAATAAAAGTCCTGCTCCTCTATGGAAACAGAACCATCATGAGTAGAAGCGATAATGACCGTTTTTTACACGGAACACAGTGTAGTTTTGGCGATTGTATTAATAAAACATGCTTTTCCATCCCGCCGGCGGGTTTTGAGGTTCAGAGGGTTAAACTACTCATCGGATCCTCCGCTGAGATGAACGAGAGACTAACGAGAGAATATCGGGGCTATCTAGACTAGCAAGACTAACAAGACTATCAATATCGAGACTAAAGACACTAACAAGGCGATCGAGGCGATCGAGGCTACCTGACGGCTATCGAGGCGATCGAGGCGATCGAGGCGATCGAGGCGATCGAGGCGATCGAGGCGATCGTACAGGGAAGTGAAGTCCGTCCTGTCTCCTCAGATGCTGCTGCTGCAGGGTCAGGACTGTGGTTTCGACGTGGACAGCGTGGAGAACCTGATCAGACGCCACGAGGAGACTGAGCGAGAGGCCGGGGTCATCCAGGAGAGGTCAAAGGTGAGTGTGGGGGCGGGGCTTGTTTCAACATCTACCTGAAGCCGTCAGGTTCTAGAGTATAAGGTAAGTTAAGGTGGAGGATCTGATCTCCCTCTCTCTGGACTCAGGTCCTGCAGAAGGAGGTCTCAGACCACCTGAAGGCTCCGTCAGTGATGAGCGACAAGCTGAAGAATAAACAGAAGGAGGTCCAGAAAGCTCTGAGCACTCTAGAGAAGGAGGTGAAACTCAGGTGAGGGACGCTTCATGTGCAGAATTATTTTCTTCTCATCTTCCTTTTTCTTCTTCTCCTTCTTTTTCTTCTTCTCCTGCTTCTTCTTCTCCTCCTCCTCCTCCTTCGTTTAAACCAAACTTTATTGATTATGTAACATCACAATGTGACTCGTGGACTCACTCAGGAAGGAGAAGCTGCAGGAGGCGCACCAGCTGCAGCTGTTTAAAGCCAACCAGCGCCTCCTGCTGGAGTGGAGCGTCAAACAGAGCAGCGAGATGGCAGAGAAAGGTCTCCCCAAGACCAGGACCGAGGCAGACCGGCTCCTCGTGGAGCATCAGGACTGGAAGGTGAGGGTGTGGTACTGTGGAGTACTTTGTAGTGCTTTGTAGTACTTCTACTTCTACCTGGTTATAACACAGTAAATCAGATGTAACAGTAGTTCCCTTCTCCTTCTTCTTCTCCTGCTGCTGCTTCTTCTCCCCCCCCTCCTGCTTCTCCTCCTCCTCCTCCTCCTCCTCCTCCTCCTCCTCCTCCTCCTCAGACGGAGATCGACGCCCGAGCTGAGCGCATCGACTCAGTCCGTGTCTTCGGTCTTGGTCTGATCCGGTCGGGTCACGCTTCAAAGGCTGAGATCCAGAAGAACCTGAACCAGCTGGAGGAGGCCCAGTCCGGACTGGACCGAGCCTGGCTGAACCGCACCAGAACCCTGGAGCAGGCCCGGACCCTGCAGGTCTACTTTAATACTTTAAAAAACACCAGAATGTACATTTATATCTGGATTTGTGTCAAACGCGTTGCATTTCCTGTGACTACTGTGACTACCAGGCAATGCTTTTATTGTGAAGGTGCAGCAGGAAGAAATGTTTGGTTTGTACCTGTTTTAGATCATAATACTTCAAATATATAAATATTGCAATACTTTGTCAGTGGGCTCGATACATGAATATCTTTGAGACTGACACTTGACCTCTAAAGATAGATTGTACTTGTAGCATTATTAACATGAAGGAGGAGGAGTCAGCATGTGTTGTGGTTCCTGTAGTTCATCAGGTTCTGGTCTCCTCCTGCAGGTCTTCCTGGTCTCTGTAGAACAAACTGAGACCTGGTTCACCAACAAAGAGGCTTTCCTCTCCAACCAGGACCTGGGGGTGAGAACCTCGTCTGATGTGGAGCACATTTTATTAAATAAAAACAACCAGCTCAGCACATTCTTCTTCTTCTTCTCTCTCTCCTTCTTCCTCTTTCTCCTCATTTTATTCTCTTCCTTCTCCTCCTCCTCCCCCCCCCCCCCTCCTCCTCCTCTTTCTTCTCCTCCTCTTCCTCCTCCTCCTCCTGTGTCGGTACAGAGCTCAGTGATGGAGGTGGAGACTCTGCAGAGGAAGCAGGCTCAGTTTGAGGAGTCTCTGGAGTCTCAGGTGGAGCAGGTGAACCAGGTGGAGGACCTTGTCCAGAAGATGATCCACCAGAACCACTACGACTCCGAGAACATCAGAGCCAAGAGCAGTGCGCTCAGCGTCAGGTGACCAGATGATCATCATCACATCTAAGATAACTGATACAATGTGTACTGTTGCTTTAAGAAATACACTCAAGAGATTCACTTATTAAAAACCTGTGTCTCCTCACCTGTCTGTGTGTGTGTGTGTCTCCTCACCTGTCTGTCTGTCTGTGTGTCTCCTCACCTGTCTGTCTGTCTGTCTGTGTGTCTCCTCACCTGTCTGTCTGTCTGTGTGTCTCCTCACCTGTCTGTCTGTCTGTGTGTCTCCTCACCTGTCTGTCTGTCTGTGTGTCTCCTCACCTGTCTGTCTGTCTGTGTGTCTCCTCACCTGTCTGTCTGTGTGTCTGTAGGAGGAGCCAGCTGCAGCAGCAGAGTAGATCTCGTCACAAAGCTCTGGAAGGATCACTGAAGCTGCAGCAGTTCTTGTCCGGCAGCTACCAGGTACTGGACTCTACTGTGCTGGACTCTACTGTGCTGGACTCTAGTCTACTGGACTCTACTGTGTTAGTTTAGATTCTGGTGGACTCCGCCATGACTTTATAAATGTGTGTGAATATGTGTGTGTCGTCAGGTGTGTGTGTGTTAAACCTGTGTGTGTGTGTGTGTGTGTGTCCTCAGGTGTGTGTGTGTGTGTGTGTGTGTGTGTTAAACGTGTGTGTGTGTGTGTCATCAGGTGTGTGTGTGTGTTAAACCTGTGTGTGTGCGTGTGTGTGTCCTCAGGTGTGTGTGTGTGTGTGTGTCCTCAGGTGTGTGTGTGTGTGTGTGTGTTTGTTAAACGTGTGTGTGTGTGTGTCATCAGGTGTGTGTGTGTGTTAAACCTGTGTGTGTGCGTGTGTGTGTCCTCAGGTGTGTGTGTGGCTGAATGAGCGTAACGCTGTGGCTCTGGATGAGAACTGGAGGGAACCGACCAACCTGCAGGCAAAGCTGCTGAAACATCAAAGCTTTGAGGCCGAGATCCTCGCGAACCGCTACAGAGTGGACGCACTCACCAAGGTCTGTGTGAGACTACGAGGATTTATATACATATATACATATACATATATATATACATACATATACATATATGTATATTATTCTGTATAATGAGTCGTATAAGTACTGAGTGTGTGTGTGTGTGTGTGTGTGTGTGTGTGTGTGTGTGTGTGTGTGCAGGAAGCAGAGAAGCTGCTGTCTGAGTGTCGATCGGCTGACGTGAAGGTTAAACTTCGCCTCAGAGAGCTGACGGACAGCTGGGACGCTCTGATCCACAACTGTAAGGAGAAAAAGACCAGACTGCAGGAGGCCTACCAGGTACACACACACACACACACACACACACACACACACACACACACACACACACACACCTACACACACGCACAAAGAAACGTTTTATTTTAATTCCATTTACGAGTAAAAAGACAATATTTTTAATCAATACATCTGTTGTATAAGCATGAAGATGTAAACAAAAGTGAAAGTGTCATTATTGATTATTATCATTATTATATTATATTATTATTATCATTTATAAACTTCACTGAGGAATGCTTTTATTTTATTGACATTTTACACAAGTTTCCAGTGAGATATTAATACTTTGTTGTTGTAAACAACTGTTGCTGCTCCAGAAACAATATTTAGATTTATCTACGTTATAAATAACTTCTGAATTGAATTGTTTTTATGCTATGTTTTTATGTATTTAAAACCATTTAGTCATGAATAAGAGCAGAGTATTGATAAGAGTAGCTCCTTGTAGTAATAACATCCTAATGATACCTCTCTTTACCTGAAGGCCACCGTAGTTTTGGAAAAGGGGAGGGGCTTAGCTGAGGGGTGTTTAGTTGGATGCAATCTGCATCCTCACCACTAGATGTCACTAAATCTCACACAATGTTCCTTTTAAAACTCCCTGCTTCATTCAGCCATTCTGTGATAAATAAAGTGTGCAGAGGAGACGCTCAAACAAACGCTTCCAAACATTAAAGCGTGCGCGTTGTGTTCAGGCGCTGCAGTTCCAGCGTTCTTTGGACGACATGGAGCAGGGCGTCGGTTCCGTGGAGAGAGAACTGACCATTGAAGACTGTGGGAGCGACCTGCCGTCCGTCAACAGGCTGCTGAAGGCCCTGCAGAGTCTGGAGGAGGAGGTGGACGGACACAGAGACAGAATCCAGGTACACGACGTCTCCTTACTGCTGTGTACATCTGAGGGACGATAAATATATGATATAAATATAATATATATATATTTATTATATTTTAATAATCAGGGTCTGGTGGAAACAGCAAAGAGCTTCAGCTCTCAGGGAAACTTCCTGGCTGAGGAGATTCAGATCAGAGTGGCTCACACCATCAACAGGTCTGATATGTAGTAGTGTAAGAAGTACATGTACCTCTGAGATGTAGTACAGTATAAAATACAACACGTACCTCTGGTATGTAGTATTTGAGAGGACATACATTTCAGTAATAGTAACAGTAATCAGTAACAACAGTAACTCTACTCCCTCAGGTACAACAGTCTGGCGGAGCCCCTGCAGAGTCGGAGGGAAACCCTGGAGGCCTGGCAGGTTCTGTTCCAGTTCTCCAGAGACCTGGAGGAGGAGGTGTCCTGGCTGAGCGACAGACTGCCCTCCATCACAGCTGGAGAATGGGGGAGCTCGCTGAGCAGCACCCAGCAGCTGCTCCACAGACACCAGGTCAATATGGATGCCGAAATTCCCAATTAAAAGCCGCTTTAACAAGCTACAGGCTCAACTTCCTGCTTTCGTTTTATCAGGCTGTAATGCTGGAGATCTCAAGCCGCGCCCCATTGGTCCAGGCCGTTCAGGAGGCGGGGCATAGCCTGGTGAGGAGCCAATCGCTCACTATTTAAACTCTTGTTGTGTTTGTGGTGTAAAGAATTAAATAATAAATCAAGAGTCTCGATCGCTCTCAGGTCAGAGGTCGTCACTTTGCGTCTCACGACATCCGGGAGCGTCTGGAGGAGCTCAAGAGGCTCCACGAGGAGCTGCTGATGGAGGCGGAGAGGAAGGGGAAACTCCTGCAGCAGGCGCTCAGCATCCACAGCTTCCTGTCCGAGGTGAAAGTCAAAGTAGAAGGTTTATTGGTGCACATCTGGGAGGTTTTCCTGCCTATAAATTACCAAAAAAGAGCCTTAAGTCCGCAGTGAGGGAGCATTTTGGATGTAGTCATGTGACCCGCGTCTTAATTTCACAGTTTAACTATCACAGTGTGAAAAAAGGGTATTATTCAGTAAAGAAAATGCGATCTGGAGATCAACATTGATGCTTTCTACTCACAAATCTGTGTTTTAAATTGTCAGAAGAGCTGGTAACGTTGACACAAACAGCTGTTATTATAACAGAAGCAGAGTTACATTGTGGTGGTTTAAGCTCCATTCAGTAAATTAGTAGTAGAGTATTGTAGAGTAATTAGTAGAGTATTGTAACGAAAGTATATTATAACGTTATCATGATGCGTTTAAGTGTAATCTGGTAAAATGTAGTTTTTGGGGAGGAACTTGAATAAATAAATTTGAAGTTTTCACATTAATATCAAATAGACATTATGAGCTGTTTAACTTCCTAACACTAGCTCTAAGAACATTATAATACAGCATTCAAAATAACTCGATTTGTTTTAATCAATAAAAATACAATCTTTTATTTACTAATTATTTGAATTGTGTATTTTTATGCAAATAACCACTATAGATTACTTTAACAAAGTAAATAGTTGATGATGACAATAAATATAAAAAATGTACTGAAGTGGGATGAACCGAGTGAAAACTTTCTTATTAGATAAAACAGATTTCGACAAACTGCATAATTTGCAGAGGACAATCTGTAATTAATTACAATATATCGCAATGTTTGGTATTGCAAAATTTCTATAATATTATATCGACGTAGGTATCGTGATAATATCGTATCGTGACTTCGGTACCGTGATAATATCGTAGCGTGACTTAGGTATCGTGATAATATCGTATCGTGACTTCGATACCGTGATAATATCGTAGCGTGGCTTCGATACCGTGATAATATCGTAGCGTGACTTAGGTATCGTGATAGTATCGTGACTTGGGTATTGTGGTAATAACGTATGGTGACGTAGGTATTGTGATAATATCGCATCGTGACTTAGGTATCGTGGCAATCTCGTATCGTAACTTAAGTATCGTGATACTATTGTAGCGTGACTTGGGTATCGTGATAATATCGTATCGTAACTTAAGTATTGTGGTAATATCGCATCGTGACTTAGGTATTGTGGTAATATCGTATCGAGACTTTGGTATCGTGATAATATCGTATCGTAACAAAAGTATCGGGACTTAGGTATCGTGATAATATCGTATCGTAACAAAAGTATCGGGACTTAGGTATCGTGGCAATATCGTATCGTAACTTAGGTATTGTGGTAATATCGTATCGTGACTTAGGTATTGTGGTAATATCGTGGGATCCCCCCACTATTAACCTGTGTTTGTGTGTGTCGAGGTCTCTGAGCTGCAGCTGTGGTTGGAGGAGCAGCGGGCCGGTCTGGAGTCTCGGGACTGCGGGAGGAGCGAGGAGGCGACGGAGGCCCTGCTGAGGAGGCTGGACTCTGTGGACGTGGAGCTGGAGAACCAGAGGAAGACGGCGGAGAAGCTGCAGGAGAGAGGAGCCTCGCTGCAGCACCTGGGACATCCCAACAGGTAGACAGACACTTGTAGACACAAGACACACTTGTATAGACTCCTCTTTAAACACCCGTTAAAACACCTGTACACTCAGGATGTGGTCTGAGAAACGAGGGGGTCATTAAATTTGAATCTCAAAATAAAGTCTTTCCCTCCGTGTGTCCGTCTCAGCCACCTGGTCAGCGAGTCTCTCCCAGGCGTCCCCGAACGCTTCGAGGCACTTCTCCGACTCTCCGTCGCTCGCCGGGCCGCTCTGGAAGACCAGCGCCGCCTCTACGTGTTTGAGAGGGAAGCCAAAGAACTACAAACATGGCTGACCTCCAAGAAGACCCTGGCAGAGTCCAAGGACTGCGGGCAAGATCTGGAGGACGTAGAAGTGAGTCACACAAGTACCTGAAAGTTAGATTGATTCATTCTTTGATCACACAATTTCTGATTTAAATAAGAATTTTATTTTAGACTGATATGGCTGATAACCCTCCTCCTCCTCCTCCTGCAGGTCCTTCAGAAGAAGCTGGAGGTTCTGGTGTCGGAGGTGTCCGGTCTGGGCCGGAGTCGGCTGACCTCGGTGCAGCAGCTGGGCCGAGGTCTGCAGCAGGACGGCGAGGCCCGGAGGAGGGACGACACCCTCAGCGGGCTGTGGGACGACCTCAACGGCAGCATCAGGACCAGAGAACAGGTGTGGATCTGGATCTGATACCTGTGGTGGTTCATGTGTCACTCAGGTAGTGGTGGGGTTGATCTGTACAGACCTCGCCCCCTCACGGTTCAACACGCTTCTTTTTCTTCTTTTTTTTATTGGGTCATTTCGTGGGGACAGTGCACATTAATATGATTAATATGATTAATATTAGAGGCTGTTTTTCATCTGTAGTTCCTGGACAGAGATTTGTAAAATGTAGTTTTAGTGATAAACTTGAATAAATCCAGTAGTTTGAAGGAGAAGTTTTCACATGAATATAAAATTGATATTAGAGATGAATTATGAGCCGTTTAACTTCCCAACACGAGCTCTAAGCACATTATAAGTAGTCTGGATCCTTGTAGACCAGCTGCTATCTGCCAACATGGACCTCCACTCAGTTACCGGTCTTCTCTGTGTCCTCCAGAACCTGCAGCAGGCGAGGGAGGTCCATCAGTTTAACCACGACGTGGACGAGCTGAAGGGCTGGATGGCTGAGAAGGAGGCCGTGCTGGACTCTGAGGACCAGAACCAGGACCAGGACCTGCACTCCATCCAGACTCTGCTGAGGCAACACGAGGCGATGGAGGTAAATTTATATTTATTAGTTGATTGTATTTTGTATTATTAATCTCAATCTGCAAAGTAACTAACATTTTGTAACCTATATTGTTATTTATTCACCAAATATTTTTTGATCTTTCTTTTATTTTTAGTTTATTTTGCTGCCTTTGCAAAGCACTTTGTACTGTGGGTTTTGTTACTCTTATAAATAAATAAATATTACTATTAATAAAAAGTAAAATGTTTCCTTCTGAAATGTTTGGAAAGAAAAGTACGTAACGTTTACAATAAACTTTATCTGCTGGGTAGTTTGTGTATTTTCCTCAAAGTTGTACTTGATTACACTGTTGAGTAAATGTTGTTGTCTCCGTGTTCCTCCAGAGGGACCTGGTCCTGGTCTCTGAGGAGACCACCAGGAGCCGCGAGGAGGGCCGGGCTCTGAGCCGACGGCGGCCTGAGACCAGAGCCGCGGTGACCCGGAGGCTGGAGGAGCTGGAGGTCTGCTGGACCAGCGTCCGGGACAAGGCCTCCCAACGCAGGACCAGGCTGGACCAGGTCCAGGACGTGCAGAAGTACTGGTCCCAGTGGACCGAGCTCATGTAGGTCCTCGTCACGTCTCACCCAACAAAACACACCAAACATGTGAATGTGAATATGGTGAAAAAATGAACTTCTAGATTTCACCATGAAACTTCTCCAGTTGGTTTCTGACATCAAGACAATTGTTCTTTCTATTGCAAGTTTCCTGAAAATGTACGTTTAAATATGCAAATGAGGCATTATCTTATTAAATTTGACCTAATTTCCAAACATTTCCAGAACATAAATGTGAACTTTAGTTAAAGTCAGGTTCAAAATTCTCGTTTCATTGTTGTTGACATGTTAGAGTGAAAGGTTTTTAATGAGGGAGTTTATGATTTATCTTTGAATCACTCCATCAATGAACACATTAATGCATCGATGAGGATAAGACAGTAATATGAGATATGTGATACGTACTTTTACTTTTGGTGCTTGAAGTACTTTTTGATGCTGATACCTTTGCTGATACTTCAAAATTGAATGCATGACTTGAACTTGTAACACCGTATTTCTACACAGTATTATTAGTACTTTTACTGCAGTAAAACAAAAACAAAAAAGTACTTCTTCCAGCACTGGTTGAAATACACTTCACACACAAGGCTTCATGTTTCCAGCTCGACTTGATGAAATTAAAGAAGAATACTTGAGAACAGCAGCTGGAAATGAAAGTTCATGATCAACAACTACACATATACTTTGTATTTCCCCGTCAAAATAAAAGTCCTCTGCAGACTTCCTCTGCGTCGTGTTGCCTCAGCAGAGTCTGGATGGAGTCCTGGTCCTGGTCTAACCTCCTGAGCCGCCTGTATGAACAGGATTTTAAAAGATCTCGGTTTGTCCGTCTTGTGTCTCAAGGGCCTCGCTGAGGGAGACGCTGTCTCTGGTTGGAGGGGAGGCGCTCAGCGTGGAGGGAGGCGACCCGGAGCAGCTCCTGAAGGAGCACCAGGAGTACCGAGTCCAGATGGACCGACAGCTCAGCAAATCACAGGCCACCAAAGAGGAAGGGAGGCGCCTGATGGAGGGAGGAAACTTCATGTCCCCAGAGGTAAGACCACCCACATTCACCGAGGACCGTCTGTCTCACCTGACGTCTCCGTCTCACCTGACGTCTCCGTCTCACCTGACGTCTCCGTCTCCTCCCTTCCCTTCCCCCATCCTCAGGTGGAAGAGCGCATCTCGGAGCTGGAGGAGCTGGAGGTTCGGGTGGAGAAGGTCTGGGAGGAGACCAGAGTCCTGTATGAGGAACAGCTGGAGATCTCCCTCCTGCAGAGGGAGCTGGAGCAGGCGGAGCGCTGGCTGAGCTCCTACGAGAACTCGCTGACGGCCGAGGACTTCGGGGTGAGGAGGTCAAAGGGTCGGGAGGAAACAGGAAGTTGGGTTATTGTGGTTTAGTTCTGTCCACCAGGGGGCGACTCCTCTGGTTGTATAGAAGTCTATGAGAAAATGACTCTACTTCTCTCTTGATTTATTACCTCAGCAAACATTGTAAACATGAGTTTATGGTCTCAATCTCTAGTTTCAAGTCTTCTTCAATACAGCATGATGTTCATTTAGTACATTATGGTCCATTTAGAGTCAAACAGACCATAAAGCAGGGGATGCTTTAGGGCGGGGCTACACAGTGATTGACAGGTCTCTAGAGACGTATACAGCGTCTCTACGTCACTCCTCTTCAGTCCAGATATGGTCACTTCCTGTTTATTAGTTCCGAAAAAACAAGATGGCGACGGCCAAAACGCAGAACTCGAGGCTTCAAAACGTCCGCACACAAAAGAGAAACGTCACGACGACGACGTGTGTTTAAATACAGCAACAAAAATGTGTTTTTATTCTTGAGGAAAATATCAAAACAGCTGTAAACTATATTATTATAAATGTGATGGATCTAAAAAGGGAACGTTTGCACAAACAGCTGGTTCTTCTTGTTCCTCCAGGACTCAGTGTCTGATGTTCTGGAGCTCCTGAAGAGACAGGAGGACCTGGAGGCCATGATCCAGGCCCAGAGCGACCGCTTCATCGCACTACAGAAGAAGAAGACACAGGTCGGTCGGTCGGTCGGTCGGTCGGTCGGTCGGTCGGTAACTCTCTAAACCCGACCGAACACGTCTGTGTCTTTGCTCTAATGTTTTCTTTTTTCTTCTCCTCTCAGAAGGAGAAGAGACTTCATGGAAACTCGGACCTTCAGGACAGAAAACCTCCAGCCAAGGTTTTGTCTCTGAGGAGGAAACCGTTGGATCCAAAGACCTCCTTTTCTTCCTCCTCCTCCTCCAGGGACGTCGTCCGTCAACTCAGCGGCGGCCGGAGGACGGACAGAACCGTCAGATCGCCCACGCTGGACGGGAAAAGCAGCCTCACGACGTCTGCTAGTCCTCCACTCAGCCCAGCCCTCCTCCTCCAGTCCAGGAGGCACTTCGGTACCAGCAGGAAGAAATCGGAGGAGGAAGAAGACGCCTCGAGTCCTCCTGTATCACCTGACTCCTCCTCCTCTTCCTCCTCTTCTCCTCCTCCTTCCTCCCCTCAAACCTCCGTCTCTTCTTCCTCCCCGGAGAAAGACCGTAGTCCTCGATCCAAACCCCCTCTGGCTCCAAAGCCCAGCATCTCTCCACCCGACGCGCCACCTGACTCGCCTCCGCCAATCAGAGGGCTCGTTGCTCCCACCGAGCCGCCTCCTCCTCCTCCTCCAGTCGCAGAAAGACGTTCTCCCCCTGAATCTCCTCCGACGGAGCTCCGCGACGAGCCTCCTTATTCTGAACCGGTTCCACCACCTGACCCCCCGACTGCTGCACCAATCACAGAGGAGGAGACGGCATCAGCTGACCTCGCTCCTCCTGCGTCTCCTCCTCAGGGACACAGGAAGTTTGACGATGAAGCAGCAGAAGAAGAAGAAGAAGCAGCCAACGTCCACAAGTCTACACCGGAGGTAAAGACTCTCTCTATATCTCTATCTCGCTCTGTCTTTCTGTCTCTCTCTCTGTCTCTCTGTCTCTATATCTCTCTGTCTCTCTGTCTGTCTCTCTCTCTCTCTGTCTCTCTCTCTGTCTTTCTGTCTCTCTCTCTGTCTCTCTCTCTGTCTTTCTGTCTTCTGTCTCTCTCTTTGTCTCTATATCTCTCTGTCTGTCTCTGTCTCTCTGTCTGTCTCTCTCTCTCTGTCTGTCTCTCTGTCTCTCTCTCATCAGCTGTCTGACTTTATAGTTATTACTGAAAGCTGATTGGTCGCGGCTCTCTGTGATGTTGTTCAGGTGACGGCCGAGCGGCCAATCAGGATGGAGGGAACGCTGGAGATCAAAGTGAAACAAGGAGGAAACAAGGTGAGAACATCATTGATGTTTCTAGTCTCCGATCTCTGATAATGTTACATTGTAAACAACCAATCAGTGTTTAAACCAACAGGAGGAGAGCTAGTAACGTTAGCAGCACCGCTAATGGCTAACCAACGGAGGTTCACTTCAGTTACATTATGATGCCTTCATGCTCAGTGAACATGAGCACTGGCTGAAGGTACATTATAACGTTATCATGATGTGTTCACGTGTAATCTGTATAATGTAGTTTTGGTGATGAACTTGAATAAATCCAGTAGTTTGAAGGAGATGTTTTCACATGAATATAAAATAGATATTAGGGATGAATTATGAGCTGTTTAACTTCCTAACACGAGCTCTAAGCACATTATTATACGTCAGTAAAAATAATAGACATAAAAATATGTTTTATTTTCTTATCGTTTGAATTGTGTTTTTATGACGAAGAAAACACCATAAATTACAATAAGAAAGTAAAAGTATAACATTTAGAGTTTTTGATGGTTTACTGACTTCAGAGCGTTGAAATGATTTTATATTACGGATCCTTGTAGACCAGCTGCTATAATCAAACAACAAAGGGATCTGTGTCTGTTAATATGGATCATCAAAGATCAATAATTAGTATCAGCGGCTAAAAGAAACATGATCAGAGATCTAGAAGTTATATTTGCTCCTTTTTTACTTTTGTTCTGATCCGACCTTTATGGTCTGTAGCTCTTCCAGTCGTCTTTACAACCTTTTCCTACGACACGGCCGCGTGTCCAGTGTGCTGATTGGCTGACAGGTGTTTCTGGTCTGTCTGTGATTGGCTGCTTCTGCTTCAGGGTCTGGATCACTGGGAGGAGGTGTTTGCTGTTCTGGAAGGAGAGACGCTCAGCCTGTTCACAGACAGAGCGGCTGCTGACCAGGTATTTATTATTTTATCTACTCATGAATTCATATGCACTTTAAATATAACACATGTATGTTTTTATCAAACTAAGAGACAGAAAGCTGCTGAATCAAGTCCTCCTTTAATAACGTGTTACTGAATCAAGTCCTCCTTTAATAACATGTCACTGAATCAAGTCCCCCTTTTTATAACGTGTTACTGAATCAAGTCCCCCTTTTTATAACGTGTTACTGAATCAAGTCCCCCTTTAATAACGTGTTACTGAATCAAGTCCTCCTTTAATAACGTGTTACTGAATCAAGTCCTCCTTTAATAACGTGTCACTGAATCAAGTCCTCCTTTAATAACGTGTTACTGAATCAAGTCCTCCTTTAATAACGTGTTACTGAATCAAGTCCTCCTTTAATAACGTGTCACTGAATCAAGTCCTCCTTTAATAACGTGTTACTGAATCAAGTCCTCCTTTAATAACGTGTTACTGAATCAAGTCCCCCTTTTTATAACGTGTTACTGAATCAAGTCCTCCTTTAATAACGTGTTACTGAATCAAGTCCTCCTTTAATAACGCGTCACTGAAGCAAGTCCTCCTTTAATAACGTGTTACTGAATCAAGTCCTCCTTTAATAACGCGTTACTGAATCAAGTCCCCCTTTTTATAACGTGTTACTGAATCAAGTCCTCCTTTAATAACGTGTTACTGAATCAAGTCCTCCTTTAATAACGCGTCACTGAATCAAGTCCTCCTTTAATAACGTGTTACTGAATCAAGTCCTCCTTTAATAACGTGTTACTAAATCAAGTCCTCCTTTGATAACGTGTTACTGAATCAAGTCCTCCTTTAATAACGTGTTACTGAAGCAAGTCCTCCTTTAATAACGTGTTACTGAATCAAGTCCCCCTTTTTATAACGTGTTACTGAATCAAGTCCCCCTTTTTATAACGTGTTACTGAATCAAGTCCTCCTTTAATAACGTGTTACTGAATCAAGTCCTCCTTTAATAACGCGTCACTGAATCAAGTCCTCCTTTAATAACGCGTTACTGAATCAAGTCCCCCTTTTTATAACGTGTTACTGAATCAAGTCCTCCTTTAATAACGTGTTACTGAATCAAGTCCTCCTTTAATAACGCGTCACTGAATCAAGTCCTCCTTTAATAACGTGTTACTGAATCAAGTCCTCCTTTAATAACGTGTTACTAAATCAAGTCCTCCTTTAATAACGTGTTACTGAATCAAGTCCCCCTTTTTATAACGTGTTACTGAATCAAGTCCTCCTTTAATAACGTGTTACTGAATCAAGTCCTCCTTTAATAACGTGTTACTGAATCAAGTCCTCCTTTAATAACGCGTCACTGAATCAAGTCCTCCTTTAATAACGCGTTACTGAATCAAGTCCCCCTTTTTATAACGTGTTACTGAATCAAGTCCTCCTTTAATAACGTGTTACTGAATCAAGTCCTCCTTTAATAACGCGTCACTGAATCAAGTCCTCCTTTAATAACGTGTTACTGAATCAAGTCCTCCTTTAATAACGTGTTACTGAATCAAGTCCTCCTTTAATAACATGTCACTGAATCAAGTCCCCCTTTTTATAACGTGTTACTGAATCAAGTCCTCCTTTAATAACGTGTTACTGAATCAAGTCCTCCTTTAATAACGCGTCACTGAATCAAGTCCTCCTTTAATAACGCGTTACTTAAACACACTGTTGTCTCCTCAGAAGTCCTCCCGGTGGCCTCCGGTCAACGTGGACGGAGCTGTTTGCAGAGAGAACGTTTCCTACAGGAGGAAGGAGAACACCTTCAGACTCATGTGAGCTGCAGATTATTCATGTTTATTTATTTAATGTTTCTTTAATTAATGTTTATTTTACCTGAAGTGTTCCAGAGATATACTGTATATTTAAAACAAATATATAAATACAGTGAATTCTGGAAGATGATGTGTTCACATGTTCTTTTAGCTGCAGCATCACATCTAACATATCAAATCTAAATGTGCTTTTAGACGCATTTCATATCTTAAAACTTGTGTGTGTGTGTGTGTGTGTGTGTGTTTAACAGAGTGGAGGACGGCAGTCAGTACCTGTTTTCAGCATCCAGCAAAGAACTTCAGCTACTTTGGGTGAAGAAACTCCAAAATTGCTCTGAATCTACTAGCAGTGACTCTGATGACTCAGGGTAAACACACAGGCACACACACACACACACACACACACACACACTACATCCTCTTTCCTTGAGGCGGGGTCGTGGCCAAGAAGTATTGATGTTTGATTCATCTAAAAGAACTGAACAGATTTTATTGAAATGAACACTTATACAAAAGCGTTGCAGTTTTTTTGGGTGTTTGACGGACAGACGAACGTCCGGTTTGACTCCAGTCAGCCGCTGAAAGTGTTTGATGGAGTTTCAGACCGAAGCTGTTTCCTTCACACTGCGTCAGGTAATTCCACTTTTCCACACCTCACCTGTTCACACTGTGCACTGTGGGGTCGACGGGCACCGCTCAGGTGGGTGAGAGGCCGGAAGAAATTAACCTTTTTATCCCTTTTTTAATGAGATACTTTGACAAAAGTGAATTACATTCAGTGGGCAACACAATGGTGGAAACACACAGGGAGCAGCCTCGGGTCCATTCAGCCGAGAAGTACATTCATGAAAGGATTTGTGAAGGAGTGGTATGTTTATTTAACAGCTGTAGACTGAACGCAGTATATTTAAAGGACCACGTTTACATGCACCGAATATTCTTGGTTTTGCCATTATTCCGAAAAAGACAATATTCCTAAAAAGCTGTTGAAAATGTATATTCCATTAATATTCCCGTTTACATGCAGCACAGGCGTCAACCTCCAGGTCTGAAAAGTGAAGTCAAAGGTTCATGTGTTAAACCTGCATTCTAACGGCTAGTGATGGCGAGATGAAGCTTCAGGAAGCGTTGAAGCTTTCCAACCAATTGGTTCACTCATGGGCCGAAGCTTCGCGGCGCTTCATTTGCTCCACTGCGCCATCAAGTGGCCAATAAATGTAAAACAGGCAGAGTGACGATAATGACACCATGGCTTTGGTGTGTGACGCTTTGAATTGAATAAATTAATGAATGATGTTTGTGATGCTCGAATAGATTGCAGACAAACGCGCAATAACAGGATACAACATTTAACAACAGGGTTTTGAGCTACTGAAGATGGAGACATGAAGCTCCTGCTCGGCTTCCAGTTTCCCCCCATGATTCATGTCTTTGTGCTAAGCTAGGCTAACTATTAATTCATCTTTCCCCAAAATTTGTAGGGAAGATAACAATAGCTCTTAAGCTTAAACGTCTTAGCTCGTTAGCTACAGAAGTCTGTGGTTCCAGGTTTGGAAAATCAATATAAATCTGCTAGCTAGCAGTTTGCCTTTGCTGCCAGTCATTGTGCTAAGCTATGCTAAACGTCCGTTAGACGACGTAAGCGCCGTCGCTGAAATGTTAGCGCCGTAGCTGAAATGTTAGCTCCGCTTGTGTCTTTAGGAGAGCGTCGTCGGTCAACCTGAGTTTGGAGAAGTTGGCCGAGGCTCCGGATGATTCGGCCGCCACTAAACGGCCGCACGGCAGAGATGAGAGCCTGGAGAGGCAGTCGTCCACCGAGGGGCCGCCTCCTCCCAAACCCCCCCACACGTACTACAACAAGCACCGCTACCCCGAGGAAGAAGGGGGGATCCAGACCACAGGTGAGGCGACGCGGCGCGTTAGCATGTTAGCACGTTAGCGCATCATTCAACGGAGAGAGTCTATGAATCTGTAATTTCCTGCTCACTACAGGTACTGAGAGAAGTCAAACTCCGCCCCCTTCAGGGTCGCCTCCTCCTCCCCCCGACGCCCAGGACCCCCCCACTGTGAACCCCCAGCTACCAGAGGACCACCCCAACAGAGACAAGTCAAAGAGGAGCGTCTTCAGGAAGTTTTTCACTAAGAAGTAAAGCTTTACTGACGCTTTCCTTTTATTGTGGGAAGCCAAATGGTGCATTAATATTGGAATAATAATAACTTCATTAGCTACTTTTTAAAAACGAAGAATAACACGTGAATATAAAAACATAATAAAACATAAGTAAAGATGACAGAGGAAATTCAATATGAGCAAAAATGATCTTACTTACAAAGTGCTTTTATTTAAGTCCCTCACAGAAAATGCAGAACCCATTGACGAGCTAGAACGTCTCTCTTGGAACACAAACCTTCGTCCAATCTGCTCTAAATTTGAATATGTTCTTCCTTATTCACTCAACAATCAACAATCGATCTCTGGAGTTTGGTAAAGTAGTAGTACTAGTATTTCTGCTCCTACCACCCGTTGTACTAGTATTAGTATTTATGTTTCCACCACCTGTGGTAGTAGTAGTAGTCATTTTGCTTCTACCACCGATGGTAGTAGTGGTAGTTGTAGTAGAAGGTAGTAGAAGTATTTCTGCTACTACAACCGGTGGTATTAGTGGTGATACTTGTAGTATTTCTGCTTCTACCACTGGTAGTACTAGTTGTAGTGTTTCTGCTTTTATCACTGGTGGTAGTAGTGGTAGTACTAGTTGTATTATTTATGTATTTCTACACAAACTGAGCTCAGAACCGTGTTTCCATGGCGACAACCAGTGACGCTCTGAGAATATTTTGCTTAAAATGTCTTAATTAATATTAAACTATTTATAGAACATTTATCAAAATAAAGTGCTTCACAGAGAAACAATCAATAAACTAAAAACTACAAAAATAAAAGACAAAATCAATAAATAATAATAATCAATAAAAGCTTCAGTTGGAGACGAACATGTCATCATGAAGAGCCTTCAATCAATAATCAATAAGATCAAATCAATCAGACGTCATGTGATCTGAACCATCTGTTTTTAATTCAGTCAAGAGAAAAATTTACCCAGAATTCCTGAGGTCTTAGTTCCTGCTGGTCGAGAAGTGAACCGATCAGCAGACGATTAATAAGCTCTGATGATCTTCGTCTTCCTCATCTCGTCACATTTAAAGGTTTTCATGAGACGAACACAAACATCCACGAGTCATTCAGACAGTTTATGAATCATAAACATGTGACGTCATCGTGATGTATTGATTACTGAGTTCTCCCAGACAATAAACTAATATTAAACTCATTAAGTTCATTTAACTGCACTGAATGTTTTTGATTAAATATTAAATCCACGTTTCCTCGTTGACTTCCTGTTTTTATTTTTCTTCCTCTCAGAGATCTTGTTGTGATCAATAAACAGTTTACAGATCAATAGATCTGTAAACTGTTTATGGATCAATAGATCCAGAGTGTGTTTTCATCTGCTGGTATGTTCTCCCTCCAGGTGATAGCCACAGCCGACTCCTTAAACCACGTCTATTGTTCATGTTTTTAATACTTTTATTTGACTGTTGCAGTACTTTGCTTTTTATTTGTATTGTCTCTCACTATGTTTATTGTACGGAAGCCCCGAGAGGCAGAAAACAAAACTGTGATACAATTTCAAAGTTTCATGTTTTTAACAGTTTTCTCTTGTTTGTGACGAAAGAACCGAGAAAAAAAGAATCAGTGAAACACATGAAGGTGGTACTCTAACATAGTATTTTCACAGTGTACTATTAGTACATGTACTCTAACATAGTATTGTTATTGTGTAGTACTAGTCGTAGTAGTAGTATATATCCAACTGAGACGTAGATGTAGTTCCTCCCGCCGCCTCACGGTGTCGCTGTCGGAGCACTAATGACCCGGTTCCTCTCGTCTCTCCCGGTCTCAGTCCTTGGATCCAGCCGGCTGATCGTCCGGTTCACGAGGTTATTTGCAGCGCTGCACATCGAATGAACCGTTAAACCCGCGGAGCTCGTTTCTGTTTCTCTTCTCCTCTTCCTCTTTCTTCTGCTCTTCCTCCTCTTCTCACTCTTTTCATTTCTTCTTCTGAGTTCGTCAGTTCAGGTTTCTCACAGATTCACAAATCCGTCATTTTAACATTTAAATTCACAGCAAATAATTATAAAGATAAACTAATCACAATATCAAATGTATCAAATATAAATAAATGAGGAAAAATAGAATTCAAACCCTAAATAGTGAAATAATAAAACAGTGAAATAATATTGAGTATTTTTTGCAGATACTTATTTACTTATTTATTTATTTACTCATATATTTATATATTTATATATTTATTTATGTATTTATAGAGTATTCTGTCGGTTGCAGATAACACATATTTTTTTGGGGGGGGGGGGGGTTTCTCCTTCAAAGAAACAAAATATTTTTCTAATTGAATTTTCAAAATTAAAAGTTATTTATTGAAGCAGCCAAATATTAAAAACAATATTTGACCAACCTGAGATTATACTCTCTGTTTTTAAAATGCTGATTCAGATTTTATTTCGTATCAATATGTTAAAATGTGAATGTTGTTAGGCCACAAAACATGACGTCATAAAGGGATGAAACTGTGAACAAAAAGTGAGTCAGCATTATTTGTTCTTTAACTGTGTAAAGACACGTTTTCTTATTTAAATTAGTATGAGATGACTTACAGTTTTTGTTGCTGATCATTTAAGTTTCAGTAAACTTTGATATAATATTTAGATAACGTTATCTTTCCTGATGAATACATGATATGGCAGCTTCAACAGAAATAATGTGTATTATATGAAATAACAAAAGTTTTTATAAAGCTTTATTAAATAAAGCTTGAACACTTCTGATCAGACGGTTTATTCACAAACGCACAAAACGTGTATTTAATTTAATATTTACTGATACATTTACGTTGAAATACTATGATAGAAAAATGGCTCAAATGCTGAATTTGTGTCAAATATTCAGAAAACAAGTTTAAAAGTTGTAATGTTTTTGTTCAAATAAAACTGAAAAACCCTTCAGAAACACGTGACACAGAAACACGTGACAGAGAAACAAACGTTTAAAAGTAAATCATCAGACTGAATGTAAACATCTGTGTTGATGTAGTTCCTGTTTCCGCAACCGGGAGGCGCCTTATGTCTTCTCCTCCTCCTCCATGTCTGCTCGTCATCTGATTTATTATCTCACAACTTCCCTTCAAGCCTTAAAGCCAATGATAACAACAACAATAACAATGGTAACACCAACAACAATAATAACGACAATAATAATAATAGTAACAAGTCATTATGGACCCTTTAAATCCCCTGGAAGACCTTACAATGCTTCCTAAGAACCAACAGATCCCCTTAACATGCCTGAAATACTGCTGGAACCCCTTAAAGAACTACAGGAACCCCCTTAATGACATTAAACATCCTTAAAACCCCTGGAACTCACTCAAGACTCTGGGAAACCCAATCTCACTCTGTGAATACCCCTGAAACCCCTTAATAACTTATAGAACCCCATTATGAACTCCACTTAAACTGCACTTTACTCTACAACCCTCTTACAAATCTAAGGAACCACTTAAGGGCTTCCAGAACCTGTTTAAGAACCACTAAATCTCCTTTAAGAGGCCACAAAGTTAAAACTCATACTTCAGAACCCAAAGAAACTGCTGCTGGAACCCCGATAAGAACCACAGGAGCATCTTAATAGATTTCCCTTTTAAGGAACCCTGAAACACCCTCAACCCTTGAATCCCCCTTAAGAACTCCATAAACAACTCAAAGACCCCTAAAACATTTTAGGAACCTTTTCCCAAACCTTGTAAAGATCCAGTGGATCATCCTCAAGAACCCAAAAAACCAAACAGCACAGCTGGAACCATTGAAGGTGTCACATGAATCCCCTTAATTACCCAGAGCACCCTTAAATTACCCTTAAAACCCCTGGACGAACCATTCAAGACCAAGTGGCACCTCCTTTAGAACGCAGGGAACCCGTTAAGGGCTGCTGGAACCCATTACATTACAGTCATTTTTAGCAGGCGCTTTTATGCAAAGTGACTTACAATTCAGAGTCTATCACATTTCTACACCGTAGGCACAACTACGGGAGACATTTTGGGGTTAAGTGTCTTGCTCAAGGACACATCGACACGCAACTAGCAGAGCCGGGGATTGAACCGCCGACCATCTGATTGAAAGACGGCCTAAGTGGCTGACTTTTAATAAAGTCAGATGTGTCTTTGGAACATCACCTTAACAAACATCGTACGCTCTTCAGGACCAGCTTAAAGGCCACTGGACCACCTTGAGAACCCTTAAATACCCCTTAGAGAACGTCTAGAACCCCTTTGAGACTCTTCTGATCGGCTTCATTGATTGAATGAAAAACAGCAGATGTTCCAGCCGCCTGTTACACATCTGGATCAAACATTTCAATCAGAAATTTAAAACCTTTAAAAAGACTTTTCTCTGACACACAGAAGATCAAATTATCTCCGGTCAGTTTTTAGAACTCACAAGATCAACCAATAAAAAAATGAAAACAGATGTTTCAATAAAATCTGTGAAAATAGAATCTTTGTTTCTGACGGAGGTCAGAGGTCACCTTCATGTTCCTTTCTCTCTGATAGGTTTATATTTATATATATATATACATATATATACATATATATATGAAAGGTGTAGAACACAATGGACTCATCATTCGTGTAAATGATCTTCACGTTGTTGAGCATCAGGTGAGTGTTTTCTGCATTATTGTCTTAAATGAAACGGTGAAGAGATCTTTAATGTTTCTGAAGAACCGACTCTTATTGTTCTCCTCTTTCATCACTTCACTGTTTATTTCAGAACGTGCTTGTTTATCTGCAGATCTTAATCTATAAATGTCTTAGATTGTGTTCTTAAATTCAGCAGGAAACGACGCGAGTCTGGTTTAACTTCCACGTTGTCCTCCTCGTCACACTGCAGGTTTCAGTCTTTAATGGACTGAGTCTGCTTTCATTAGACGTCTCACTTGTTGGTCTGTTCTTAAATTCAGAAGAAAGAGAACGGAGTCTGCTTTGGAGGCTCGACGGCCAACAGAAGAGGAAACCTCCTCGCACTGAACTCATTCATCTCTTTCAGAATCCAGAAGAAAATCAACTGAGTCTGTTTTCATTTGTCCCATTCCAAAGAAAACGTTGTTTTTTTACACATTTGCTTTTTCAAATCTACATTTTTCTTTTCCAACAACCAACAGAAGTAACTTCTCTTCTCTTCTCTTCTCTTCTCTTCTCTTCTCTTCTCTTCTCTTCTCTTCTCTTCTCTTCTCTTCTCTTCTCTTCGACCTTTTATTTTACGGTTCAAACCAGAAACAGTTTCAGATTCATGACGGAGCTGCAGCTGAAGCAAACGTTAAAAACACCTGTTTGGATGCTGCAGAGTCCTCACACACACACACACACACACACACACACACACACATACACAGACAGACACACAAACTCAACACATAGACACACAGACACACAGACACAGACAGAGACACACAGACACACAGACACAGACAGAGACACACACACACACAGACACACAGACACACATACACAGACAGACACACAAACTCAACACATAGACACAGAGAGTCACAGACACACACACACAGACACACAGACACAGACAGAGACAGACACAGACACACACACAGACACACACACACACACACAGACACAGAGAGACACACACACGGTCCAAACTCTGCTCACATCTTCAGCTTTTGAAAACAAACAAACAGTTTGTTTACTTCAGTGAGTCACAGAGAAGCTGACAAACAAAGAGCAAGTTAAACTACCCCATCACAATAAAAGCATGACGAGCATTAGTCCTGGAAATAGATTCGTGACGCGTTTTTACGCAAAAAAATGCACGGCGTGGACATAATATTTGCCCTTATTATTATTACTTATTTAATTCGTTATACATTTATTATTTTCCTCTTGTTCATTCTTGAACTTTAAGATGACAGTCTGCTGTGACTGAAAGCTCCGGGAAAGCCACGTTCGTCGTCCGTTTAGTTCTCTTTTAGTTTATTTAACAAATGTTTTGTCAGCCTCATAATGAAACGAACTGCAAAACAAGCAGCTCACCTCTCCCGTTATTAATGTGAAAATACCACGAAGATAACGAGACAAATAATCATTTTACAAACTCCATTTTTAGTCCAAAAATATCAACAACAAACAAAACAGAAAAGAATCATAAAGAAAAAATATTAAAACATTCAAACTGATACTTCTCATCTTCAATCAGCTTTAAAAAAACAACTCAAAACTGAAATAAAACCATTATACTGTTTATTGTTTTCATGTATTTGGTTTCTGGCTCCGCCTCCATCCGTCTCATTATTATATTTATTTTATTATTTATCATCAACGGCTCAGTGACGCGTCGGTGTCCCGGGGCGTAAAAACCGGCTCCGGGTCTCCGACCTCCGGCTGCTCCTCCGACAGGAAACATGTTCATCCGGAGATTAAAAATCAAATACATTCATACCTTTACTTCATGTTTAGTTTGATGAACTGCAGCGAATCTTTGGATTCTGAGATTTTTAAACGAGATTTGTTTTACACATAAAGAGTTCAAACCGCTTAAAAGAGTCAAAGAGCCGTTTACGTTCATCTTTAAGGATTTAAGGTGGACGGACCGAGTTTCATGCAGGACCATTTATAGCAGTAATAAATACTAGTGATAGTACTAACACCCGGCAGTACTCATACTTCACATTGTATATTTTGCAGCAGGAACTGTACTGCACTAGTAACTGTAGTATTCAGTAGTAGGAGTAATACCACCAGAGGCTGAATATAAAACCTTTAACAGCCGTCATAATAAACAAAATATGTGTGAGACATTTTGAGGAGAATGTTTTTATTTATTTACAGTCACGTGTTTACGGCCCTCGTGGCCACGTGGTAAAATGTCATTTATATGTACTAATACCGTTGGTGCCAATTAATACTAATTCTAGTATTCTGTCTTTGAACAGCAGGAAACCTGCTCTAGTTTATAGCACTAGTACTACTATAGTGGAGTACTAGCAGCAGCACTCGTCGTACTCTGATAGTATTATTAGAGTCTCACTCCAATAATCCAGTTTACCTTTCTGTTGAAACTATTCACATTTTATTTATTTATTCGGTTAAATGTTTTTGTGTTTACACTTCTCAATATATTTTAGTTTCACTGCAGAAAAAACAGGAAACAAATAAAAACAGTTTAAATCATGATTGTGTTATAAATCAGCTTTTAGAATAAATGTGAGAATATAAATCAGAATATGTGACCTCAGTGTGTATTATTGTAGCAGTAGTACAGGAGGGAGTGCTGGGTGTACTTTTACTGGTATGGTGGTGGTGGTACCAGTAGTACTGTAGTACTAGCAGACACAGTATTTAATTTAAAGATGAAATGTGTCAAAATGTTTCTCCAAAATAGAAAAAGTGAAATAAATCCAGTTGTAAATATAAAATCAATCCTCCTTCAGAGGTTATAAATAGTATTTCATGTTTTCTAAAACATCAGTAATACATTCGTATTCGTTTCCGTTTTTAAAGTGTCCTCGCGCGGCCTCCAGCTCTCCACTTTGTGTTCACGTGAGATTCTGCTCCACCGTGAATCCGCCGGGAGGAAACCGTCGAACCTCCCCGACATGAGTCGCCGTGTTTCCGGCTCTCCGGCGCGTGTTTTACGCGGCTCTGGAGGAACAGCCGATCAGTCTGACACATAAATCACCTCCGCGTGCCCTGACCGTGTCCGCGTGCCCTCCGGATCCCCTCTCTGTTTATGTTCCCTCCGGTTTGGATGTAAACAGTTTGGAACACGGCGAAGGGGAAAATATTTGAATCGGAGGAGTGTAAATACGAGGAGCGGCGGGGATTTGGGTGTATACGCATGCACGGTGTGTGTTTTCCAGCGACGGGTTTAGTTTAGGTGGGGGAGAGAATGGGAGAGGGGAGAAAGGGAGGGGTGAGGTGAGTGTTGATAGGGTGAGTTTGTTTTGTACGCTGAAAAAAGTCTCCGTGTTGGTGAGAGACTCGTGCGTAAAACGAGCTGAAAGTCTCTTTTTTTGGATCAGAAAAGATCAGAAAAAATACAGAATTATGATAGAAAATTCTATATGTTTAAATAACGTTGAATTTATTTCACAAATCAAGAGTTTGTGCTTGTAAATGAGATTGAATGTGAGCTGGAGACTCACGTTTTTAGATAGAAAATTAAACAAAAAAACGTTTTGCTTTGGTGAAAAATAAAAATCGGATCTGACAGATTTTCCGGTTTATTTTCATCAAGTTATTATTTTTTTAGAATCCATTCGACATTAAAAAAGAGCCTCCTCTTGCCGGGCACTTTTTGCAGCGTGCACGGCTTTGGTGGATGTGTGTGTTTCCCTGAGCGCCCTGATTGGCTGAGAGCGCAGAGGACGCCTTAATATTTAATACTAATGTCCCCCTGGTTGGCTGAGGACTGGAAAGGTCCAACCAATGTTTTTGACTCGCTTTAGTGGCTGCGGCTCCTTAATTAATTGCAGCTATCTGTCTCCTATCGATGTGTGTGTACATGTGTGTTGTGTGTGTGTGTGTTGTGTTTCCTCTTTTCTCCCCAAACCGAACATGAAATAGTTTGTTGGGCTATACTTTCTTTCTTCCTGTCGTTCCCCCCTTCCTTCCTCCCCGTCCTGGTTCGCGGGCGCAGACCGGACAGATTGAGACCCAGCTGTGTTCGTCGCTTCTGCTCGTTGCCATTTTCCCCCCTCATTGCCCGGTGATGTTGGATATGGGAGAGCGCAAAGAGGTGAAAATGATTCCCAAATCGTCGTTCAGTATAAACAGTTTGGTGCCGGAGGCCGTGCAAAGCGACAACAACAACCACCAGAACCAGCACCAGCACCACCAGAACCACCACCTCCACCACATCCACCGGCCCGGCGGCGGCGGTGGCGGCGCGGACGAAGCCGAGCAGAAGGCTCCTCTCCCGGCCGCGCAGCAGGAAGGCAAAGCGGATCCTAAAAGTGACTCCTCGAGCCAGGAGAGCTGCCCGGACGAGAAGGAGAAGTCGGAGGAGAAGAAGGAGGGGAAGGACGGGGACGCCGGAGGGAAAGACGGCGAGAAGAAGAGCGGCAAGTACGAAAAACCTCCGTTCAGCTACAACGCGCTCATCATGATGGCCATCCGGCAGAGTCCGGAGAAGAGGCTCACCCTGAACGGCATCTACGAGTTCATCATGAAGAACTTCCCGTACTACCGGGAGAACAAGCAGGGCTGGCAGAACTCCATCCGGCACAACCTCAGCCTGAACAAGTGCTTCGTCAAGGTGCCGCGGCACTACGACGACCCGGGCAAAGGGAACTACTGGATGCTGGACCCGAGCAGCGACGACGTCTTCATCGGCGGCACCACCGGGAAGCTGCGGCGGCGCTCCACCACGTCCCGGGCCAAGCTGGCCTTTAAGCGGGGCGCGCGGCTGACTTCCGGGCTGACCTTTATGGACCGCGCCGGATCCCTGTACTGGCCCATGTCCCCCTTTCTGTCCCTGCACCACCCGCGGGCCGGCAGCGCCCTGGGCTACAACGGGACCTCCTCGGGCTACCCGGGTCACCCCATGTCCTACAGCACCATGCTCACGCAGAACATGAGCAACAGCCACTCGTCGTTCCCGTCCTCCAACGGGCTCAGCATGGACCGGCTGGTCGGCGGGGATCTCCCCTACGCGACGCACCACCTGACGGCAGCGGCCCTGGCGGCCTCTGCGGTGCCCTGCGGCCTCTCCGTGCCTTGCTCCGGGGCCACGTACTCCCTCAACCCGTGCTCGGTCAACCTGCTGGCCGGGCAGACCAGTTACTTTTTCCCCCATGTGCCGCACCCGTCCATGACCGCGCAGTCCGGCGTCGGCTCCTTGCAGGCCGCCCGGGCTTCGGCCTCCAATTCCCCGCAGGCTCCGTCCTCCTCGCTGCAGTGTGACTCTCTGAGGCAGACTCTGTCCGGCTCTCTGCCGGCCTTCTCCTCGGGACTCTCCGGAGGTTTGTCTGACTATTTTACGCATCAAACTCAGGGTCCGACCTCCAACCCGCTGATCCACTAACACCCGAAACCCTCACCCTCCATCCATCCATGAAAACCCGTAAAATGACTGGAACTGTAAGTTGGAACATTTTACACTGAACATTTACATTGTAAAAAACAATTACAAAATTATTATAAACTACCTATAGAAAAAAAGAGGAGAAACAAAAAAGAGCAACAGAGAAACTCACAGAAAGCAGCGCTGACGTTTCCAGGTATTTTTTAATATTATTATTATTATTATTATCTCTTCTTCTTCTCCTGCAGGTCTACTTTCTGTGTACATACCGTCTGTTCCTATACGTGTCGGGTTTGTCTGTATAAAAGTGTCAGCGACGTGCAATGTGACCTGAGCTAAAAAACCGAGAGGATGCTGGGAGGCTGTTTCTGTTCTTGTTGTCGGAGGCTTTACTTTTCATAGAATGTGTATTTAAAATAGTTTCGTCTAATTTTGAGATTTAAAAAAAAAGGTTAAAATAATAATAATAATAATAATATTTCTAGCCGGTTTTTGTGGCCGCATGTTTGCAGTATTATCAGGTCTCGTGCGGGTCAGAAGAATGATTTTATTTGACTACATTTAAAACGCATTGTTTTTTTTTGCAGCATTGAAATGTGTTTGTTTAACGACTCCCGCCGTGAACGCGCGCGGCTGCTCTTCATCCCGCAGTTTAGACTCTTCATGTACGTTTAGAGACCAAAGACTCTGTTGTAGTAGAACTCACGCAGCTGCAGAAAATGTCCATTTCAACGAGCTTCACTTCTTCGTTTCTTAATTAAAGTAGGAATGTGAGAGGAGAATGTGTGCTGGTGCCGCTGGAGGCTCTTCGCCTTAAAACCTTCTCGTTTTTATTTTAGATGAAACATTTACGTGCGTTGGAAAACAGCGTGAATTTAACATGAATTCTGTTTTGGACGCAAACGTCTCGTTTTGTTGGATATTTTCCGCGGTGCAGACTGTCACGTGCTTCTGACTGTAAACGTGATCGCCGCTAACAGCGACCTTCACACCTCTTCTTCTTCTTCTTCTTCTTCTTCTTCTTTTATTTCTATGATTAGTAAAAGAGAGAGAAAATGTCTATTTGTAATTTGAATTTTTTGGGGTTTTCCTTATTTTCCAAAAGGAAGAACAATGTAAAGAACCCCCGAAGAAGAAGCGCCTCATTATCTAATAATACTTGGAATGATTGTCCTTTATTGTCGTCTCTAAAAACAATTTTTCATGGTTGTGATACTATTGTGGTCTTATTCTTATTCCCGTGTTTGTCGCTTACAGAAGTTAAAAAAAGAGAAAAAAATGTTTTAATCATAAAAAAATACAAATAAAAGAATAGGTTACATTCATAACTAACGCAGATGCTTTTGTCTTCTTTCACTCCTGCCGTCCGTGTTGTCTGTTTTTATCACCAGGTACTTGAACACAACACACACCGACAGTTAGTTACAGTTTTTAAAATCTTTATTTTAAAGTTTCAGAGTTTAATTTATTCTTCTTCTCTGGATTGAAGCTTACATTGTGTGTTTTGTGAACGCGCATCTGCGGAAGAACGAGCACTTTAAATCACCAGACACAGAACCGGACTCTCTGGTTGTGTTTTGGGTTATTTTGCTTGTTGTTGTTGATGTTTACGCACGAGCGCTGGTGGAAAAATGCGCAGCAGCTTTTTGCGCACACAGATTTACGCGTTTGGGTGAAAAAAGATGCGAGCAGGTCGTTCAGGACTGAGAGACATCCGGTCCTCAGGCAAAGCTGCGGCCTGCGGCTCTGTGCGGGGTTTCCTGTGCGGGACTCCCGCAGACTGTCGTCACGTTTAACTGCTGATTTGGTTTCAGAGGTTTTTAAAATCTCATCAACTGAAATTCTGTAACTTGCAGAAAACTGGACACTTTTGGTCACGTGGTGTGTTTTTGTTTCAGCTCCAGCTTGCTTGTGCGTGTGCGTGCGTGTGTGTGCGTGCGTGTGTGTCCTTTCATCTCTAAACTCAAACATCTGATGTTTCTCTGTGTTTGTCTTCTTCTTCTGCTTCACTTTAAATGTCGCTGCTCTGCGTTTCCTCGTTTGAATTATCAGATCAAACTCATAAACATTGGTCATAAAAAGCAGATTTTTGTTCATTCGGTCATCAGACGGTATAGGTCTGGTTTAGATCTGGTTCTGGTTCTGGTCCTGGTGCTGGTTCTGGTTGTGGTCCTGGTTGTGGGTGTCGTTCCGGTGTTATGTTTGTTGGTTCTTTAAAGATGAAACATGTTTTGTAGAAGATACTTCCTGTTTGAGGATCAGCTGTTCGGTTCGTTGTCGGCTCCTTTGATCTCAGCGTGTTTTCTTTGATTTTTCACCTTAAAACTAAACTTCATTTTTTTAAACATGCAGATTCTTGTTCTGCATTAATCTTCATATTTTCATTCTATAAATGAGAATATTTTATTTGATCTTCTCGGTTCATTTGAGTTGTTTTGCCTCATTAACTTTTCACTCCTTTGTTTACAGATCAAATCTGATCTGATTATTTCTTCCTTAAATCTGCTGACTCAACATTTAGTTCTGAGGAAAGTCACATTTACATCAGAATTTGAGTTTTTATTTTGTATTCTTTCTCTTCTCCGGTTTGTTTTCTGCACATTCTACGTTCTGTGTTACTGTACAGGGTCGCTACAATATAAATACTAAATATAAATATATATATGTAGTATTTATTGTATATATATTTATATATATATAAATATTTATATATTTATTTTACACATTCAAACAAAAAAATAAACTTGCAGCTTTAAAGAAACATTTATTAACATCAGATGGTGCAGACAGAAGCTGCTCCTCTTCCTCTTCCTCCTCCTCACCTGAGGTCCTCCTGTGTGTTTCGGGGTGACTGTGACCGCATAACGATCATGTGCTGCTGTTTGAAGCTGATCCTCACAAACGTCTCGTGAACGTTTCTGTTTGTTTTAGTTTGAGTTGAAGCTCGTTATTCTCTGTTCGTGGCCACGTGGACGTGACCATTTTTATGTATTCAGTTAATTTTGTTTTTGTTAAAATGGATTTGTTTGAGTCAGTCTGCAGGTCAAAGGTCAAACCTGCTGCTAACAAATGTATTTCATTATTTTACAACAACTTCACTATTTTTGAATATTTTACATTTTACTGAAAATCTCTTAAATATACAAAATAAGAGTTTTTTTTCCATAAAACATCCCGACATGTTTCATTTGAATGATTTTGGCATCAAATTCCAACTAATGTTCAACTTCAGCTTTTAAAAAATTCATACAGTTCAATATTTAACATTTTGTGGCAAACAATGAAATACTTTTGAGTGATTCACGTCCATCGTCTGCTCTAAACAAGTGATTTTCATGTTTTTGTTAATTATATTTTAAAGTATCTTTAAAACCCACACCAGGTTTTCAGAGTCCAACAATGATCTAAATCCACAAACACGGACTCTTAAAACTCCAAAAGCTGAAATGTAATGACATGAATAAGATAATCTCATGATATTGATATTTCATATCTTAAAAAACAAATGTAGAAGGCTGAATGTTGGCTTCTGTTTCAGGCCTGAAAATCTGATTTTAACGACCAAAATGAGTCACAACCAGTTTTGACGTTCTAACGTTTTAAATCCAGTTTCCATGAAAACGCACCAAAGTCAGAAATAAATATCTTTCGGTATTATTATTCAGTTTTCCTCTAAATCCAGTTTTAAAAACTCCTAAAAGATTTAGAGATTTTTTTTAACACCAAATTAAATTTGTTAACAGAATCGTGTGTGAGTAACTGATAACAATCATAAATATTTTGATATCAGCTTTAAAAAAAACCCAAACCAGGTTTCTATTGGAGACGTTTATTGTTATGTTTGAAGATAAGGAAAAAAAAAAAGAAACACTTTCAATTTCAATTTTAATTTTTTGGCACCAACCTAAAGAATCAAACCATCTGCACGATAACATAATAAACATATTAATATCAGACTCTCCATCAGTTTAAGCTTCAGACTCTGGAGCTCCTATCAGCTGATATCAGGTCGGCCTCGCTCTCATTTTCTCTCGGGTTGTTTGTTGTCGGCTGTTCTGAGATCAGCCCCCCAAACAACAAAGACAGACTTTCAGCAGCAATTTGTTCATTTCCTAAAAGAGGGCTGCGAGTTAAACGAGTCCGACTGTAACGCAAGAACCCCTCCTCCCCCCCACCTCCCCCCTCCTCCCCCCAACAATGGAGCTGCAGGGGAACCCAATCTCTGTCCTCCTGATGCTATCTGCCCCGTGTTAAATGGGGTGACCAGCAGTCAAAAGACAAAAGAAGCAACAGAAGGACAGGGGGGGGGGGGGGGGATTCTGTCTTTCTCTTTTCTTTTCTGCAACACAGAATATTTCTGATGTTTTTTATTCTGCTGTTTGAGCTGCAGGAAGGAAAATACAGAGGAAAGTTTTAGTCTTGCAGAAATAACAAGTCCTTAAATTTCTCTTTTAAATTCCCGTCTAACGCAGCTGCATGAGTTCATTCAGAAGCTTCTTCGTCACGTTTAAGATTCGTGATTCGTGTCTTTAAAGGTGCTGCGTGTTCCATCCGGTGACATCTAGTGGTGACGCTGCTGATTGCAACTAACTGAAACTTCTCGTGTGTCAGACGTTGAACGTCTCTCTAGAGTGTTTGGTTTGTCCCTTCTGGGCTTCTGTAGAAAGATGGTGGCCGCTCCGTATGTAGATACAATCAACGCTACGCTAATGAAAACAAAACTATTCTTATTGTCAGGTAATCATTCACTAAAAAACAGACTTTTGTTATTCTATTCCGTTTCTGCCAATAGATCTCCTTCAATGTTACTGCCTTTAAAGACGCATATTTAAATACAAGGTTTTAATGTGCGAACAAAACGTAAAATTCAATCATGAAACTTACTTAAAAATATTTGTTTTGGTCAATAAACGGCTCTTCAAGTCACAAAGCAGCTTCAGACAGACTTCAGTGATGAGTTTCTATTTTGACACAAAACATCATTATTTGGGTTTTCTGCCACAAAATTGTAACTTCAGACTTCAGTTTTACTGAAGTCCAGTCACACGCGATGATTTCCGTTCCTTTCACGCATTCAGTCTTTTCAAAATAGACTTCTGTCTTCTCAGGAAGGAACTCAGTTAGGTTTAGTATAAGATCAGAGTTTGGATTAACAGAACCACTGAAGTCCAGAAGTTACATGACAAATGAATCAACATTGAGACAAATTTGAGAAGATAATGATGGCACCAAATTGGTGAAATGTAAAAAGCCGGCATGAAGTCAGAGACTGCTCTTTGAAAAACGATCTGCTGAAGTGCTTCTGAGAAATGTTTCTATAGCAGCAGAGTTTCAGGAGTTTTATTGTGAAGTTTTAAAGCCTTTAAAAAAACATGTGTCCTGTGTGAAGCCAAAATGAAAACTTGCTTTTAACATGATGTAATTCTACTGAGGGTGGTAGTTCTTTCTTTATGCTGTTAATGGCTGTTACATTATCAGGTTAGGTTGTTACGATACGCTGTTACACTACGCTGTTACACTACGCTGTTACACTACGCTGTTACATTACGCTGTTACACTACGCTGTTACACTACGCTGTTACACTACGCTGTTACACTACGCTGTTACTGTTACGATACGCTGTTACACTACGCTGTTACACTACGCTGTTAAACTACGCTGTTACTACGCTGTTACTACGCTGTTACACTACGCTGTTACTACGCTGTTGCGCTACGCTGTTACGCTACGCTGTTACGCTACGCTGTTACGCTACGCTGTTACGCTACGCTGTTGCTCTACGCTGTTACGCTACGCTGTTACGCTACGCTGTTGCGCTAGGCTGTTGCACTTCACTGTTTCACTACGCTGTACGGTTGTTAAGTGTCGTACTTACGTCACATCGTTATTTTACCCTGTTAGGGTACGTTATTACATAATGTTATGTTATTTTATGTTGTTATGTTGTTATGTTGTTACATTAGGTTGTTAAATTGTGAAGTTGTTACGTTACATTGCATTGTTACGTTGTTACGTTGTTGCGTTAGGTTGTGAAGTTGCATGTTACGTTGTTGCGTTAGGTTGTCAAGTTGCATTGTTCGTTGTTACGTTAGGTGAAGTTGTTACATTAAGTTGTTACGTTAAGTTGTTGCATTGCGTTAAGTTGTTGTGTTAAGTTGTTACGTCGTTTCGTTACATTGTATTATTTTATTTTTTCCATTGTTATTTTTTTCAAACGCAAACAATGATCTTTTTTCTAACCTTAAAGTCGACATGAAATGAAAAACACATTTTTCTTCCGTTAAATCACATATAACAATCTAAAATTACAAAATCAATTTCATCCTGTTTCTATATCGACTTTAAATCCAAAAATAGAACCAAAATTGAACAAAAACAATCTGTTTGGCGGTGACGTTGTTGGTATTTGATCTCAGAAAATGGTCTGAAATGTGTCAGAAGTCAAATGTGGGATTGAACACGAGAAGGATTCACGAGGAGGGGAAACATTTTACTGGTGACAAATCGTCTCTGTGGGTCAAACTGGTTCAGGCTTCAAGGCGGCTGCAGTGATTGGCTGTCAGGGGACGTGGAGGGTCAGCTGACTGAAGTCAGGCTACTTCCTGGAACAGCCTTTACAATAATATATATGTTATATAATAATATATATATGTTATATAATGCAGAGAATTATGACTGTTTATGATTTAGAGCTACTGTTGAGTCAACATTGTAATGATTGTGTCATAGTTTAAATTAGACCTGCAACTCATGATTATTTTCGCTTGTTGATGATTTTTGAAATTCATATATTTATTCTAGTGTATTTGAAATGTTGGAAAATGAGGAAAAAACCAGAAGTGACGTCTTAAATCTCATCGAGTCAGTTTGAAACCTGAACGAATTCAGTTTATGGATAAAAACAACAGGGAAAAGCAGAAAGTCTATAAATTATGATATGAAATGTATTTAATTCAAAGGTTATAATTTAACGAAAGTGGAGGTTTAATAACCAACAAGATGGGAGACCTCCAGGGACCTCAGACCACCAGGGGCCTTCTCAGACCTCCAGGGGCCTCCTCAGACCACCAGGGGCCTCCTCAGACCTCCAGGGGCCTCCTCAGACCTCCAGGGGCCTCAGACCACCAGGGGCCCTACAAGCTCCACATTCACTGTGTCATATGAACCTCTGAGCAAGGCATTAAACACAAGAGACCTCTGATCTGGACGCTTAGAAAAACGTCTGTGACCAAAACCAGTGAAAAGAACGAACTTTAAAAATGTTGAAGTAAAATATTTAATTCATAATAATAATAATAATAATATTTAATAATTTAAACGTCTTGTTGAAATGATTTGAGGTTCTACATCAGACATGAAGAGAGAAACTCTATCAGATATTAAGAGTGAATGTTTCTTATTGGAAGATGATTCGTATTGTTTTATTTATTTATTGTGATTATTTGCACGTAGACGCAGATTAATAATCAAACACAATATGTCTATATTCTCAAATAATTTCAAGACAATAAACATTTCTCTACATCAATGAGGATAAAAGAAGATGAATACATTAAACATGATTCACAAACATAGAATATAATAAATAAATATGTGTGAATGAGTAAAAACGGAGAAAACAAGTTTAACAAATCTAAAAGTGTAATAATGAATAAAATATTGAATCAGCATAAATAACAGCAGCAGTTCATTCATTCATTTCGTTCATAATTCTAGTAAATCATAAAACTCGAAATAAAATCTGGACATGAATCATGTGAATAATGATGTCACATCTTTATTTTGAAGAAATCAAAACAGTTTATTACTAATTATGAAAGAAAACAGAAATAAACATATTTTGGGGAATAAATTATTCTTACAAATATTGGTAAATATAGATTTTATATATTATACTGTGTTTTATATAGTTATACCGCATCGCGCGCTGTGTTTTGGTGTTTTCCGTATTTTTTTACCATGTGACGTGATGACTCGAACACCACGTGACCACGTGTTGCTCACACCTGCGCTCACAGGGAGGTGTGTGACGTGGACGAGAAGCACGTGGTCTTCATATGAATTCACTCGTTATTTTATTTTATTTTTTAAATCACACAGATTTAAAGCCTCGCGCAGTCTCGTAGTTCTGATGTTTCACTCAAAGCGGAAATAAAATAAATATCTTTAATCCTTAACAAAATAAAAGTCTTTCCCTCCTTCACAGCTGCGGACGTTTTATTCTCTTTTATTTTATCGTCAGAAAACAGCTGAGATGAAACGACTCGCGCGGATCCCGCTGAGCTTCTCTCCGGTAACGGAGCTTACCGGAGAGAAGCTCCGGTTTCTTCCCGTCAGACATCAAAGCTCACCGGATATACGGTACGACCTGTTTGTAATAACTCATATTTAGTGATTTATGATTATGAGCTGCTTCATTGTTTGTTGGGTCAGCTTCTCTCTCTGCACCAACAGAAGTCTCCTTATAATAAATATACAAACAGTAAATATATAATCACAAAAGTCAAAAATTATTCAGAATGTATTTTTAATCTATTTATTTATTTATTTATAGGTTAAATTTGCTTTCCAATATGGCAAAATAACAACAAAATGAATAATATCAGTTTGTTTTATTACAGAAACAAATATTTTGTCACCAACGTTTCAACATATAAATAATTAAAATAAATTAAAGTAAATACAAACAATAATATTTATATTTAACTTTCAGTAACTACATATTTAAAACTTCAAAATATTGAATTAAACAAAATGGAAATAGAATATTGAACATTATTAATATTACAAACTCCCTAGGTGTGTCTGTGTGTGCGTGCGTGCGTGCGTGTGTGCGAGATCAGCGTACTGATATCATCCCATCGTCTCAGGTGATCAGGTCGCAGCAGCTGGTTTTAATGTTTCTGTTAATGTTTGAGGACCAGTTTTCATTCCTCACTGTACTAGTTGTAAATATTTTAAAGTACACACATTGATAAAGACAACATCATAATGATATTAATAATTATATTACTAGTCAGGAGGAGCATAGAGTCTCAGCATCACTAAATTATTACACGTTATTTATTCTCTGTGTTCATCAGAATAAACTGATATGACGTTTTAACTCACTTTAATAATGAAGGAATTAAAACCGTCATCAACATTAAAACACACACTGTACTTTATTCTGACTCAGAAACTCACTGGAGCACCACATGTGGATTCATCCGCCGCTGAAAGTAGTCCCTAACACATGCTCTATTTCCTTTTTTGTTTGTTGGATAGAAACTACAGAGATCAAACCGTATTAAAGTTAGTTTAATTCTTCTTTTTGTTAAATTATGATATTTCTTTCAATCTGTTTTTGTGTTGATCTTGTTTCTGCATTAAAGACCAGAACTGAGAGTTTTGAGTCCTGAACCAGTCGTACTGGACTCTTCATACAGAGCCATAAAATATCAAGTTTACAAAATCACTTCAGAAAAGAAGACGTTTCCACCTCTAGTGGTAAATATTCTCATTTTGTCAAAGAGACTAAATGAATGATTGTCTGAGAAACAGAGAACTTCTCCTTTAAACCACATTAACACAAGTCTCCAACATGTTCACACTTTATTTGACTCCAGTTTTATTCCAGATGCATCATTTTCTAACTTTTCTGCAAATTCAAAAGCATAAAAACGAGCTTCTTTGTTTTAAGTTTCATATTTAACCAACTGCCTCAACAAAGATTGTTTCTCATTGTTTCCTGTTGGATCTGCACGATGTGTCCAAGGGACACGGAAGTGTAGTTCAAATGTATTTATAATGTGTTGGAAAAATGCCAAGTGGTCTCCAGGTAATACGGGTTTGAGACCACCGGACTAAAAGCTTATAGCAGATTAAGTTGCATTCTGGGAAGTGTAGGATCAAGTGTCTCCACACTTAAAGTCACTTTAATCCTTTTCATGCAAGTCCTGCAACTTTACAGGGAAGTGTTTCACTGAAATCACTTCACTTTATTCTAAGCTTTGTTTTCAGGGTTCCAACTGTCACAATGTGCAGCAATGATACAAGTACTCTACTATTAGTACTTATGCAGTACTCACTGTGGAAATATGCACTGTGACAGTATAATTACTAATACCACACAGTAAAAATACTCTGTAACAGTAAAAGTACAGATACCGAGGAGAGTACAAATACTAATGCCATACTCTATTACATTGAAAGTACTATTACCACACAATAATAATACTCTGTAACAGTAAACGTATTAATGCCACAGTGACACACTAACACAGTTTTTGTACATAGTTTATTCGGACACAGTTTCTGTCGACACGAACTGTGAAAACTATGAATTTCAAATGAAATTTCCCTTTTTTCTAAACTTTTCAAGTCAATGTTTAGTTAACGTTTCATTTAATATCCGATCCGTGTTCCGGTAAATGTTCCGGTTAATGTTTTGGTTAATGTCTCGGTGAATATTCAAGTTAATGTCTCGGTAAATGTTCTGGTAAATGTTTCGTTTAATGTTCCGGTAAATGTTCCGGTTAATGTTCCCGTAAATGTTCCGGTAAATGTTCCGGTTAATGTTTCGGTTAATATTCCGGTAAATGTTCCGGTTAATGTTTCGGTTAATATTCTGGTAAATGTTTTGGGAAATGTTCCGGTTAATGTTCTGGTAAATGTTCCGGTTAATGTTTCGGTAAATGTTTCGGTTAATATTCCGGTAAATGTTTTGGTAAGTGTTCCGGTTAATGTTCCGGTAAATGTTTCGGTTAATATTCCGGTAAATGTTCCGGGAAATGTTCCGGTTAATGTTTCGTTTAATGTTCCGGTAAATGTTTTGGTTAATGTCTCGGTGAATATTCAAGTTAATGTCTCGGTAAATGTTCTGGTAAATGTTTCGTTTAATGTTCTGGTAAATGTTCCGGTTAATGTTCCCGTAAATGTTCCGGTAAATGTTCCGGTTAATGTTTCGGTTAATATTCCGGTAAATGTTCCGGTTAATGTTTCGGTAAATGTTTCGGTTAATATTCCGGTAAATGTTTTGGTAAATGTTCCGGTTAATGTTCCGGTAAATGTTTCGGTTAATATTCCGGTAAATGTTCCGGTTAATGTTCCGGTAAATGTTCCGGTTAATGTTTCGGTAAATGTTTTGGTTAATGTTCCGGTAAATGTTTCGGTTAATATTCCGGTAAATGTTTTGGTGAATGTTCCGGTAAATGTTTCGGTTAATATTCCGGTAAATGTTCCGGTAAATGTTTCTATTAATGTGAAAACCAGCCTGGTTGAATCCAGCCTGTCTACAGTAATAATGACTTTATTTTGGTGTAAATCAGCTCAAATTTCCAGTGAGATCTGTAATGATGAAACACAGCAACCAGCAACCAGCAATGGTTGCTCAGTGTGTGAATCCTGGCACAGACAACAATAAAGTTGTTCGGGCACATGCAGCTCTCTGGTTTCTAGTTTACTGGTGTTTGACCAGCATTAGTGGTCAGTTAAACCTGCTGTCATGTGACCTCAGAGCAGACAAAAAGATGATTTGAGGCCAAAGAGCGAGATATAAATACCGAAAAATAATTAGCATGAGTGTACGGTGAGAATGTGTGTGTCTCTGTGTGTGTGTGTGTGTGTGTGTGTGTGTGTGTGTGTAAAGTCTCCATTATCTTCTTCGGCCTCGTCGGGCCGACTGTCGATCAACGACGATTAACATCGGGAATGTCTTTCTGCTTTAAACGGCTAATCTGGATTTGATTGGTCCAGATGAGGCACCTGCAGCAGTTTGACAACAGAACTCACTCACACAAACACACACACACACACACACACACACACACACACACACACACACACACACACACACACACACACACACACACACACACACACACACACACACACACACACACACAGGAGCTCAGACTTCACTGTGCTCAGTTAACATCCTTTGTGTAGATTCAAAATATTACCTTTGTTGTGATTAATATAAGTGTCCTTAAGCAAGTACTTTTTACTGTACTACATCTCACAGGTACATATTATTGTACTTTTTACTGTACTACATCTCAGAGGTACATATTGTACTTTGTACTGTACTACATCTCAGAGATACATATTGTACTTTTTACTGTACTACATCTCAGAGATACATACTGTACTTTTTACTGTACTACATCTCAGAGGTACTTATTGTACTTTTTACTGCACTACATGTCAGAGGTACATATTGTACTTTTTACTGTACTACATCTCAGAGGTACTTATTGTACTTTTTACTGCACTACATCTCAGAGGTACATATTGTACTTTTTACTGTACTACATCTCAGAGGTACATATTGTACTTTTTACTGTAGTACATTTCTTCCTCTTCTTTTGTTTGAAGGTTTTAACTTTCAAAGACCAAATGAGCAGTTGTCATTAGTGGTGGATGAGGTATTCAGATCCTTTATTAAAGTAAAAGTAGCAGTATTACAGTGTAGTAAATACTCTGTTACAAGTAAAATGTACAGAAAAATGTAATTAAAGTACTCTTAAAGCCATTTTTCACCAAAATGGATAACATGTTGTTTTATAATATTTTACATTATATTAATAACGTATGTGTTTGTGTCAAATCAATGTAGTGGAATAAAAAGTACAATATTAACATCTAGTGGAAGAGAGAAGTCAAATACAACGGAGATATTTAAAGTCCCTGACAGCTGTACCTGTTGGTGACTCTCTGGTATCACATGACTGAAACCCCAAATTGCTTCTGACAGCAACCAAACAACCAGTCTGGAGTCTTTTTGGGCGCTAACATGATATTTTTAGAACGGTGTTCATATAACTCCATTTGTTGTTTACAATGGAGAGAAACTTCACCATTTTTTCCATGAATGTCGCCAAAGACACTCAGTTCACAATACAAACATAAAAACATATAAATATTGTAATACCATTGTGTTATAGATAGTGATTTAACAGACATTTATTTAAATAAAAATGTTCAAGATTGCCACTTTAAGGAAACTTGGACTCGTATGGAGCTAAATCCAGGTCAAAAGTTTTGTTCATTTGAAAAAGAAATTGAACCTGAAAGTTCAACTTGTGTTTTTTTTAGGTTGAATATCATTTTGATTCAGTTCTGGAATTGTTTTGAATACATTTTTCTTTTTCATTTTTCACTTTCAGATTTTATATTTTCAGATACAAATCGTTTTTTTCGGTTTCAAATCTTTTTTTCACTTTCAGATCGTTTTCTTTCAGTTCAGACTTTTGACCCTGATCTAACGTGGGGGGCGTGGCATCAACTGAGAGGGGCGTGTCATCATGAGTGACAGCATAACAAAGAAGGCTGAGGACCGTCCTCAACCACGTTGCCTTCAGGTAACGTAGGTACAGCGAGAATTATGATTCAACACTTGTCAGAGTGTTCAAGACCACAACTTGAACTTTCAGGTTCACATTTCTTCTTCAAATGATCAAAACTTTTGAACTGGCTTAAGCTCCATAGACTCGTCAGTTATACAGAAAGATTTCATTAATAATCAGCAGTAAATGATTATTGTCTTTGATACAATTGGGTTTATTTTTGTTGTTATGGGAGAAAAGACACTCGATTATAGTTTGATATATTTGAAAGTAGTTTTGTTTTAACTGGTTTCAGTGTTTTTATTCAAATGTGATGATACTCGTAATATATTTTGGAGGAGTGTGTGATGTTTTGTGTTTGAAATGAAAATGTGGTACAGAGTATTCATGGACTGGTACGCTGCACATATACAAATACACCAAAATGTACACAGTATATAAAGTAAAAAGTTACCAGCAGTAAAAGTGTACGTATGTTGGTAGGTTTTGGGAGGGGTAGCTGGTGGGGGGTGGGTTCATGTGAACGAGCAAGAAAACACTCGACGGGTCGTGAATAATCGTTTTAATGAGTGTGTAAGAGCAGGCGGCTCGGTGAGGGCCTGTCGGGTTAAACAAACTCACCGAATCCGATTGTCAAAGTGCAAAGTGGTGTCGTTTCAATTTGCCCCCCCGTCATTCCTTCCTTACTTGTCTTCAGTCGACCCCCCCCCACCCACCCTGCCAATTACAAGACATAACAATATTTTGTTAAACCTGGTGTGATCTTTGGTTTTGCTGATCTCCGTTCGCTCCGCTGATCTCCGTCAATGGAGCGTCGACGGGGACGGATCAGCGGCGAGCACTTCCTCTTTTATCTGCTCACAGCTCACATGTCATTAGAGCACCGGCTCTCTTTATAAAGCACACTTTATACACTGTTATAGTTCTATATTTTAGAGTTTACCACTAAATTTAGTTTCTCACTTTCAAATACAATCAACTTAAAGTGTTTGTTTGCTACTTTTAGGCACATTTCAGAACTTATTGTGACTTAAAACATTGAGTTGAATGATGTCAAGCTTCATGTTAAGTTAATTCAACCTAACTGTCCAAAATTCAAAGCTTTCAACAGGAAGTGATTTACTCACTTAGTTGTCACGATTGTAAATAGATTTTGGTTTTATTTTCTAACTAGGCTGCAAATGTTTCAGATCAGATTAAAATGAGTCAGGTTAGGTTAACTTTAAGTCTGCATGGTCCAATCTCTAAATGCATGAACCAAACGGTTTTAGCTGCTATCTAGTTAGCAACATCTAACCAAACTGTTGAGTTGCCAACCGTATTAGCTATCGAACTGTTTTAGCTTCTTTAATAAGCAGAGCTAAAGTATTTTAGCTGCTAATCTAAGCTGTAGCATACATTTAACTGCTAACCTATTAGCTAATATTTAACCAAACTGTTTCAGCTGCTAACATTAGCATTAAAGAGTTTGATATATTAGCCGCTAACATTTAGTCTTGCTTTTAGCTGCTAACTACGGTGAGCAGACGTTTCGATCGTCCGATTGTCCCGATTTCAAACTGGGAGTCCAGAGTCTCCCAAGAATCTGTAAAACACCAACATGTTCTGTTTTTACACAATTAAGAAAACATGCACTTGTGACTCAGAGACTGCTGTTTAAAACCAAAGTCCCAGTGTTTTTTAAGTTATGTTAGTGACGTCTTTTACGTACTTATGTTACTTTTATTTTCCATACAAATTGGACTTGGGTAACGTAGTTATTTTAAGTTTTTTTAAATAAATGAAAGAGAAAAACACAGAATATTTGCTCCATTTTGGCTAATTTTTAAGACATAGATTGATAAAAATATGATACAAATATCAGTGTCTGTCCACCAAACAGGCGCTGACGCTTCAATAATCTGACCACAGAATCAACAGCAGATTAGCACCAAGAGAGTTTTCAAACAGAATCAGCAGCAAAGCAGTCGATGTGACACAGAAACATAATGATATAATATAATGAGGTGTAATATAAATCTGTCAGCACACACCAGCAGCCTCTGCTTGCTTACTGGCTGGCTGTGTGTGTGTGTGCGTGTGTGTGTGTGTGTGTGTTTGTCTCTGTGTTGTCGTTGTGTATGACTAAACAAGGCCTGGTGTGTTGAAGTGTGTATTTTTAGCTAAGCAGGGCTCAGTGTGTATCCTGTGACCAATATGGCGGAGAACACACTGTAGTACGCCCCATACGCACACACACACACACACACACACACACACACACACACACACACACACACACACACGCACACACACACACACACACACACACACACCTACACGCACACACACACACACACACGGTTGACTCTGGAAACGTGATCATAAATACAAAAGTATTTGTAGCTAACATTTATATCATGGATATATTTGTTCTATGCTTTGTCTTATGTTTTGATGCTTTTAATGGTTTTATGTGAAGCACTTTGAATTACCTTGTTGTTGAAATGTGCTATACAAATAAACTTGCCTTGCCTATGCTGTGAAACATCCTCCGAATAAAAGCACTTTGTCACTGTTTGCCTCCAAATCTGGTGATTGTAAAGGGTTAAGTATTTTATATTTATATATATATAGCTATATATTATATATCCCTGTATGAGGAGACAACATCTATCAGCTTCTTATAACACGAAGAGGCTTCTGCATATTCCAAAATGTAAATGTGAAGATTCACCATTAACAGGTACATTTGTAAATTGTGTTAAATTCACATATACAAATGTTTGGGACATTTTATATGAAATATCACATTTCACATATGAATCACATGAATTTCATATCTGCCTTTTTGTAGTTTTATAAAACTGGTTTGTGATTATAAAATGTGGGATTCATGGTTATTTTATTACAATCATGCAAATATATGTATCATATCATATATTTCATCACTTAAAACAGCTTTCACCGTATTTAAAATGTACTTTTATTTATGTTTAAACTTCTCCACTGTCAGATTCATATATGGGCATGTTGGTAACAAAACAACAGTTTTAAACAAATCTGTATTCTAAAAAGGACATTTGTAGTATTACATGTGTATATTCATGTGTCTGTATCCTATCAGACACATTTTGAATAGTTTAAATAATAATAAAGTAAAGTGTGCAGCAGAGTTTGGTCTGAACTGAGATGATGAACTGTGTTTCTTGGAAAAGGAAAGAGCATCAAACGTGGTGAAGCCCTTCGGCAGCTCGTTGACGCTGCAGGAAGAAGACGTTTCATTAAAGCAGCGTTTCACTCGGTTCTGCTCGGATCCCCGTCGGCAGCAAAGAGCCTCCTCTCACTTCCTGCCTGTTCTTTACAGTACGGAGTGTAATTATTACAGTGTGACCGAGTTCAACACTTTCACCTTCCACACATTCAATTACCCTATCAAAGATGTTTCTCTTTTATATTTTTGTTTGTTTAACGTGAACTATTTATTAATCAATATTAGATATTTAGACATAAATCACATCAAAAGATTCAGATTTCAAGTAAAATAAGAAACAATAACATTAACACAATGATATTATATTTTGTGTCTGATAAACAATAATTCATCATTTGTCGTATCAATGATTGGTTGAAACATTAGCAGCTGTAGTTTTATTCACAACATGTGTTTCTCTTCAGGATGTTTTATAAAACTAATATTTATTAAATATGATTGAACATGTCATGTTGACTAAACGAATGACAACAGCACAGCGGGCTGTTTCCTGTCTCAATACATAAATATATGAATGAATAAATAGATAGATAAACAATAAATTATACACAAATTATAAAACAATACCGTGAAAATATACGACAGAAGAAAGGGTAGGGTAATAAATGAATACATAAATAACCTGCTATACATATATATATATATATGTTATTTATTTATTATTATTTTAATAATATATACGTCATTGTCCATCTGTCACCAATATGACAAACATACTGTATGTAGTGGATGTATAGATTCAACTTATATGTCCAAATGTTGCATAAACAGTATAATATATCATATATCTTTTGACATCTTTATCAAACACTATCACATACTATTTGTGATATATATATAATATTCCCATAGTGACATTAATGTGCCGAATATTATTCAGTTGTATCAGGTACAAAATAATGAAAAATCATATATTTAATATATTTGTGGAGCGGTGGTCCTCAGATAACTGGTGACGGGACGTTTTGGTGACAGTTGCTGCATCTGAACTTCTTCATTCTTCTGACGAGCAGCAGCAGCGTTTTCTCTGCCAGCCTTTGTCTGCAGTCTTTTGCCTTTTCTGCCTCTCTGTGGGGGAGGAAGAGGAGGAGGAGGAGGAGGAGGAGGGAGGATGAATATGGAGATGGAGGAGGGTGATGGGTGGTGGTTTGTTGCCCCTCAATATGTTGTGATGGAAGACTTGGTTCTCCAGAAGGAGCGTCCTCCTGGCCAGACAGGAACCGTCATTGATCTGTTTGGCTTCAGGCGTCTCCACAGTGCTGATCAGGCTGCAGCTGACAACACACACACACACACACACACACACACACACACACACACACACACACACACACACACACGCACACACTCGCACACGCACACGCACACTCGCCTCTCTTCGGCTGGCGATGCCCACATTTAATGTTTCTCTGCTGCGTGTGTCTGCGCACACAGAGTGATGGTGAGTCCTGATGAACACATGTTGGATGATTGGACGTGTTTTCCTTCATCAACAAGGATGATCCCACGGAGAGCAAGTATTCACATCCTGTACTTAAAGTGACAGTGAGGGACTTTGGTCCTGAGCCAGTCTCACTGTAGTCCTGATCCTCTATATGAACCAGTCTCAGTTTAGTCCTGATCCTCTATCAGACCTCCATCACTAAAGAGACCATCAGAGAGAAGATGGTCTGTTTCTATAGAGCTATTCTTAATGCTCGTCATCGGAGCCACCGGGTCGGATTCTGCTGAAACCAGATGACGTCATGCAGGTTCACCAGAACCTCCTTCAGCTCAGACTCCAGCAGAGACCGGTCCACCGTGGATAGACCCAGCTCTTCCAGCTGAGACCGGTCCACTATGTACAGACCCAGATCCGGAGCTCTGGAGGGAGGAGGAGAGCTCAGCTCCCGGCAGCATCAGCAGCGTCTCCTCCTCCTCCTCCTCCTCCTCCTCCTCCTCCTCCTCCTCCTCCTCCTCCTCCTCCTCCTCCTCCTCCTCCTCCTCCTCCTCCTCCAGGAGCAGAGCTTCTGCTCTCTGCTGGAGAACCAGGACATATTGCTGGACCCGCTGGCGGGAAGGGAGGCGAAGGGAGAACCAGAACCAGGACTGAGGAGGGCAGACTGTCAGACCCTGCTGCAGTAACAGGTTTTCTAAAGGGACTACCACTTTAGTCCACAGGAGGCGCCAAAACCAAGACAAAGTTAAAGTTTCTTGTAGTAACTTTAAGGAAAAGTACTAATACCACACTGTGAAAGTAGCTCTGAGTCTTGCTAACAGTGAAGCCGTCCTTGACGTGGACCTGGAAGTGATGGAGTTCAGCTGCTAGCTGCTCAACACCAGACGACCAACGACCAGGATCCTGTTGACCCGGAGCAGCGTCTCACAGTGCGTCTGAGGTAAACTGTTGTTTACTTTAAGCTGCTGCATGTAAGATGTTTTATTTATTGACTTCCAGCTCGTAAACAGGCAAGCAGTGTACGTGTCTAGGGCTTTTATTGTGAAAGGTAGAAAGGGATTGAGTGGATCTGGTCTGCGCTGCCTTTGTCAAGGTTGAAAGGAGTTTACTCAAATACTGTACTTAAGTTCTATTTTGTGGTACTTTACTTGAGTATTTCCATTTTATGCTACTTTATACTTTGACTCTAAATGGACCATAATGTACCAAATGAACATCATGCTGTATTAAAGAAGACTTGAAACTAGAGATTGAGACATAAACTCATGTTTACAATGTTTACTGAGGGAATAAATCAAGAGAGAAGTAGAGTCATTTTCTATAGACTTCTATACAACCAGAGGAGTCGCCCCCTGGTGGACACTAGAGAGAATGCAGCTTTAACACATGAAGCATTGACTTCACTTTAAAGAACTGGAGGTTGTCTCCTGATATAAAACTATCTTAAGTTACTAGATGCTTTTTCAGACTCGTCTGGTGATGTCAGAGTGGTGTTTGCTCTCCTTTGTGAAGATAAAGAGGTTTATTGTGTTTTATAGACTCTCAAACACTCACCGGTGTGTTTCTGACAGTTCAGACCTGCAGAGATGATGGTTGTAATTTCTCAGTTTAATGAGTCCTGATTGCTGGAAAACGTCTGCAGCCGTCAGTTTGAGAAGGTTTTTCTCAGTAAATCCACCAGAATGTTATTTCAAAAGGAGGAAAAATATCAGTGTTTCTTTTTTTTTGTCAGTATTTTTCTGTGTTGTGTTAAATTGTTTCCAATCCAGTTCAAAGTGGTTCATGTTCAAACACAGAAATGTCAAAGGAGAGAAGCTCAGATGGAGCAGAGAGAGAAAGTTCTGATACAAAAGTTGTGGTCGGAGCTCTGATAAGTTATCTTACAGAACAGAGGTTTTGTGATGAATACTTTCAAAAGGATCTGATCACAGAAAACTCATAACTGGGATCCTATAAAGTCAATAAATGACACCAACAAAATGACGCGTCTTTAAAGTACGAAGTTATCTTTTTATTCTACAACAAATTACAACCATTGACTCACATCTTCAGCGATGGATGGAAATATTCAGATCCTTTACTTCAAGTAAAAGTACTAATACCACACTGTAAAATACTCTGTACAGTTAAAGTACTAATACCGCACTGTACAAATACTCTGTTGAAGTATAAGTACTATTACCACACTGTAGAAATACTCTTAATGTCTGGTCTGGTCTGGTCTGGACTGGTCTGGTTCAGGACTCCAGCCCTGGCTGTTGGAGGTCTGTTTAACCAGCAGACGGCCGTGTTTCAGCTCGGTGAACCGCCCACCTGGCTCCTGCTACAGGAGGCCTGGATTCACTAAACCATTAAGCTATCAAGAGCTTTTGTTTTGAAAATATTGCTGTGGGCCTTTTTTCCCCTAATTACCCGTCAAAATCGACTTAAGCGCCGTCGGCGTGCAGAAAGGAGAGCCGCGTACGCCGTTCATTAATTCATACCGGCTCTATTCACACTGGATTTGGATTTCACAACCTACGGATAAAAATACGCCAACATGTTCACATGAGCATTTTAAATAAAACCATGAGAAGACACAGATCTTATCTGAAACAAAGCAACACTGGAGGATTAATGCAAGTAAAATTATATGTAAATAAAGATTGAAAGTGCTTTAAATGTTTATTTTCTAAATATTTAGGACATTTAAGGAAAAGCTAAATAGCTATAGCAAGAGTGAAAGTAGCTAAAAGACACCAAGTAGCTAAAGTAGCTGTAGGCCTCAGGTAGCTAAAGCGTAGTAAAGGATGTTAGATAGATTCATCTTAACAACTCATTCAAGTAGCTCTAAAGCTCAAGTAAAGTACACATGTTAAATTAGCTAATAGACACCAAAGCTAAAGTAGCTGAAGTTATAAATGATTAAGCTAAAGCTTAAGTAGCTTGGGCATCAGTTAGCCAAAACTGAAGTAGCTAAAGAATATAAGGAAGCTAATAGTGGCTAAGCTAAAGTAGCTGAAGCTCAATAAGGTCATAAGGTTATTTATTGTCGCCATACAGCAGGGTTGTGCAACAAATGCAGTTCGTAGTCACATTTTACACAAGACATTGTCACGCTTCAGGCTGCTAAATTACATTAGGTAGCCAAAGCTAAAGAAGCGAATAGATGTGAAGCTAAGCTACATCGAGGTAGGCCTATAGTGTGAACAAGCAGCAGCAGTCTTCCAGCTCGCTGCTGTAGTTCAGTGGAGCTGAAAGAGGAGGCAGTAGACCTATCAGTGTCACTCTGCCCGGAGCGGCTCTCTTCATCCGGCCCTCTGACATACTGGGACCGGTGCCAGCGCTGGAGGACATGCTGGTTTCTAGCAGCTGGAAGACGTCCCGACAAGTAAAGCAGCCGAGAAACGAGCCGACGACACGACGGTGAGTTCTGAGGGGAAGGAACCGGTCAAACGAGCTCCAGGAATAGTTCACGATGTATTCAAATCATGTCGACTCAGAATCATCTTTATTGGCCAAATATGTATCAATGTAAAGCTGCACAAAGAACAGACAGGTATGCGAAAAAACATAGGTGTAGTCTAAATATTAATAATAATAATAATACATAATATGAATATAAAAAGCACTAAAACAAACACCATTTAATCAAAATGTTTCAATATAATTCAAGTGATCTGTAACTATACAAATAGTGCAAACAAAACAAAATATGTATTTATGTATAAACCGTAGATTAGATTATACGCTAAAAATTGCGTATTAAAAGTAAAATGATATTCCATATCAGTGGGTGTTCTGGTGTTACAGGGCCGTTGACAGTTACTGATAAACAACGCCACAGTATTAACAGAAAATATGAAAAAAAGAGATTTTGACAAGATGGTGTAAATATACATTTGTGTTGTTTTGATGTACAGAAGGTAACGTAACAGAGATTATCTTCTGCTTCAGATGTTTGTCAGAAGAAATCACTGATCAGCCGTCTCAAAGCCAAAAAATATCATCGACGCAGCCGACAAACGACACCAATATCACCCCAAACAGCAGGGGATCCTGTGATGTAGACGGTGGGCCTGTCCTCATGTTTGTTTATTCATCAATCTGACAGCTAAACATGATCTGAATGAAGCTGTTTTTAAAGGTTTTGGATCCGAAACTCATCCAAAACATAAAGTAACTAAACTACTGCTCTGAAGAGAGCTTATTCTAAATATATATATATATATATATATTCTAAATATAGCGTACGCTTGGACTGATACTGACTGTTTAAAGTGTCTAAAACTCCATCTACTGTAGTAATACACTGACTATGTATAAGTACCTCATACAAACAGACTTTACTGTTATCAGAGTGTCGCAACATTATGGGATTCTCAGATTTCTGTATCAGCAGGGAGGAGGCTGCAACATGCCTCAACAGAAATGTAATTTGTTAAACACTTTGGCAAACGTGTCATGTAACACACACACGCACGCACACGCTCGCACACGCGCACACACACACACACACACACACACACACACACACACACACACACACTTACACGTATCTGTAGCCCAGGTTTCAGATCTGTGATTGGAAATGAGGCGACTAATGATCTAAACCTGCTCTACCTCTCGCTTACTGTTCAGATGTACTCCCCCCCCCCCTCTCCGTGCGGTGGACTGGATTACTTTCGGTGTCGGAGCAGAGACCAGGCGTCATGTCAGGGATTAACTCCAGAACAAACACTCTTCAGTCATCGAGGGAGAAGAAGAAGAAGAAGAAGGAAAGGTGTGCCGCTTTATTTTTCTACTATAGTGCTGTGAACGTGAAGATTTTAAACACACAGTGAAATAATAAAGACAAGTTTCACTCCTTTGACATTCAATGTTTAGAGTTATTATATAATTATTTACAGTGTGTTTCTTCAATCAACATGTTCTCACAGATCACCCTTCTTAGATGCTGTTTTACTTTATATTGCTGGGAACATTAAGATCTTAAAGACAGTTAATCAAAAAAGACGTTTTTCAAGTTTTACTCCTTTTTCAAAAATATTTGTACATCAAAATCTGTCTAGAATTCTATTAATCGGGGACAAACAGTAACAGGAACGTATGGTGCTATTAGCACATTATTATGCCTTTATAACAATGTTTATTATTCTATAATGATTCTCAGTGTGTCTCACAGATCGTACTTCACAACAACCACACAAGTGACTTCCATTTTCTTCAGATAGTAACGACAAAGCTGAGACTTGTTTGGTTTGAGTTCGATGGAGTTTCGGTGTTTCTTGTATTAAAGACACGCTCTCTGTTTGTCCTCCCAGCTCACTGGTGATGCCTTGAAAACTCAGATGAGACCTGAAATTAAATTAATTTAAAAGGAGATGAAACTAAATTGTTTACAGTCAGGAAATCTTACGTGCAAAATTAATTTCTTGGTGCGACAGTCGTGTGTATTTGATATTTACGCTAGCAGCTCTATGCTAACGTTCACCACTTTGGTCCAGCCTGAATTACCTGAACTGATGCTGGCTGGATTGTCACCAAATTTGGCACAACCAATCACGGTTGTCAGAGGATGAATTCCACCGACTTTGGTGATATTCAGACTTTTCCTCTAGCGCCATCGGCAGGTTGACTTTTATGGTTTTTTGGTGACAATCTTAACTGTTGGATGGATTGTGATGAATTGTGGTTCATCGTTCATGTTCCCCACAGGATGAACCGTCATAACTTTGGTGACTTTTCATCCATCGCCATCAACAACATTTTAATACCTCCAAATACTTTTAGAACTAAACACATTCACATCAGCCTCAGCTGAATTTGTGTTTACTGCTAATCAGCACGTGTTAGCATGCTAACACGCTAAACTAAAATGGTGAACTATAAACCTGCTAAACATCAACATGTTAGCACCGCTCTGCTATTGATTGTAGAAGTACATTATTTCCTCTTACCCGTAGTGCTATGAACAAATCTCCATCTGTTGTACAGTTTCATGTCGGAACTATGGAACTGCTCACGACACGGATTATCCTGAGCAACCAGGTCATGATTTCTTGGAGAGAGACATTACTTTTGAGTTTATTAAATGTATTTTTCTCACACCAAAACAATATAGATTGATGAATAGCACTACAGGTGAGAGGGAAAAGGAAAATTGTATTTGTGGTCATCTTAAAACAATAACTCTTGTGAGATTATTTAGATTTTTGTCATCTGATATGAAATTGCTTTTGCACGTCTGAACACATGTTCGCTGCTCCACCTGTTCACAAGAAGAGCATGTTGATGTCATCTTTAATCCCCGGGTCACGTTATCCTCACAACGTGTGCACGGTGCAGGTCTTCTGTTGCACTTGCTCTGTTTATTAGTGTTTGTACATGTTGGATTATCTTCAGCACTCTGTTTGCACCTGTTTGTCTCAGCTCTTATCAGTATCCAGTTCTCTGCTGCTGCCGGATCGTCCCAGTTTCCCCTCAGGGATCATAAAACTTTGATCTAATCTCATCTGAATCCTCTTCTTTTTTATTTTTGTCGTGTTTTCATGACTGAGATGTTCTCTTCTCCTTCTTCTTCTTCTCCTCTACCTTCCTTCCTGCCTGTCTGTCAGCCGATGGAGAGGCGACAGCAAGTCTCCACGCCGTAAACCGATCCGCCTCGGAGAGAGCGCGAGGCCGAGCGGGAGAGGATTCCTGATATGGATCTACCTCAGAAACTCAGCCAAACAAAGCCTCACCTGTTTTCAGCGCCCTGCCTTGTTCCTCCTCCACCACCTCCTCCTCCTCCTCCACCACCACCAGACTCTGAAAATCCACTTTGTCAGTTTGTGCATTTTCTCCTCTGGTTTTGTTTCCGTTGGGGATCGTGGACGCTTCGATACACAGAAATACCTGTTCGTAGTTGTCGATCCTTCTTTCCAAATACCTCCACCCACCCTCCCCTCCTCCACCGGTCTCACCGGAACAGAAAATTACCCCATTTACCCTCCTCCGTTCTCCATTTTGGGTGTCCCAAATCGGGGCCCCCCGGGGCAGATCCCAGACATAAAAGTTAGCATTGAGGAGCCGAGTGTCCGATATCAGTTAATGTGAGATACAACTAATTAGTCCATTATCGGGCCCCCGCTCTCACCGGCTCATAAATTGGAGCCACTCAAAGGTCGTTTATTATTTATCAGAGTGGGTGAGGGAGGGGGGAGGAGGAGGGGGAGTGCGGCTGGTGCTCCGGTTTGCTTGTTCAACATATCAAGATTAGTTTCAACTAGCCCTGTTGGATGACTGCAGCCTGCAAGCACCACACACACACACACACACACACACACACACACACACACACACACACACACACACACACACACACACACACACACACACACTTCATAACACACACTCCTGGTCGCTGTCCGGCTGCAGGAGCCCGACAGAGATTCAAACAGAATTCCTTTTGTCTTCCGTCTGTGCAGAAACTTTGAATTGAGAGTTCAATGGTCGGTCAATGCATTATCAATGTGTTATGAATGTTGGATGATAACTTGTTATCGTAGTTTGTGTCTGTTCTGTTAGAAAACATACGACGAGCCTATGAAAGTACTTCATTGCAAGAAAAAGTCCTGCATTTAAAAAGTCATAGTATAGCATACACATAGTATAACATGTATATCATAGTATAACATGTCTATACATAGTATAACATGTGTATACATAGTTTAGCATGTCTATACATAGTATAACATGTGTATACATAGTATAACATGTCTATACATAGTATAGCATGTATATCATAGTATAACATGTATACACATAGTATAACATGTATATACATAGTATAGCATGTATATACATAGTATAACATGTCTATACATAGTATAACATGTCTATACATAGTATAACATGTGTATACGTAGTATAATATGTATATACATAGTATAGCATGTATATACATAGTATAACATGTCTATACGTAGTATAGCATGTATATCATAGTATAACATGTATACACATAGTATAACATGTATATACATAGTATAGCATGTATATACATAGTATAACATGTCTATGCGTAGTATAGCATGTCTATACATAGTATAGCATGTATATACATAGTATAACATGTCTATACATAGTATAACATGTCTATACATAGTATAGCATGTATATCATAGTATAACATGTGTATACATATAGCATGTCCATACATAGTATAACATGTCTATACATAGTATAACATGTATATACGTAGTATAGCATGTCTATACATAGTATAGCATGTATATCATAGTACAACATGTCTATACATAGTATAACATGTGTATACATAGTATAACATGTCTATACATAGTATAACATGTGTATACATAGTTTAGCATGTCTATACATAGTATAGCATGTCTATACATAGTATAACATGTCTATACATAGTATAACATGTGTATACATAGTTTAGCATGTCTATACATAGTATAACATGTGTATACATAGTATAACATGTCTATACATAGTATAACATGTGTATACATAGTTTAGCATGTCTATACATAGTATAACATGTGTATACATAGTATAGCAAGCCAGTACTTCAGCCCCTCGTGCTCGCTCACTCGCTGGTAGAATGTTCTTTTACTGTTTCCATGCAAGACTGTACAGGACTCCTCCTTGGACGTCCTGTGAACACTGACATGCTGCTTCTCTGTTCTCTTCTTCTGTACCGTACTCCTGGTTCCGCTCAGCCAAGGACTCCTGCGACTCTAACTCTGAGGATTGAAATGAAGTGTTGCTCCGTGTTTGCTCTGCTAGCTGCTGAGGTTGTAAATAAAAGTCACTCCCAACAATCCAGTGTGCTGCATTTGTGTTCGAACGCAATGTCGATAAAGTAACTAAAACATGTGTGTCAGTAAATGTCCTGGTATTTTTTGATGAAAAAGTCATAGTACAAATGTATTACAGTATAGTGTGTCCAAAAAAATTATATTAGAGTATTTCATGAACAGTCTTTGTATTCTGTCGAAAAATGGCAAAACGTAACGCTCTGATTGGTCCCTTTACGTTTCACACCCTGAGCAGACATGGAGGTTGGTTTATTAATAAAAGGTAATCATCGTGTGGTAATCTTCAGTGTATCCGAACAGATGAAACAACATCACTTCTGTATTTCAAGACTTCATAATGTATGTTACAGTAAAACAGTACACATATTACACATATTACACATATTACACATATTACACATTGTTACGTTTCTAGCTCAGCAATATTTTCTGCAGCATTCATGATTATGGAACAGAAGACGAGACATTAACAGTCAAAACTAGATACAGAAACAAGATTAAAAGGTGACGCGCACGAGTGCAATGTACAAACATGTATACAAATAAATGCAGCTTTATTATTAATCCAGAAATATCAGATATAATACGAGTAAAACACTTACTTCAATACTTTTGAGAACATACATTCTGCTGATGAATACTAAAACAATATCTAGTAAAGTGAGAGCTCTGTGCGGTTCTATTGTAGTTTTTATTGTCATCATGTTGTGATGCAGCAGCTTCGTGTTGACGTGTGAAGCGGAACGAATGTCGGCAGTCGTGTGTTTCTTTTCTCTCTCCGGTGATTCAGCGCTCTGTCAGCCTCTCACACAAACACCGGCGGTTTGTCTGTCCGGGGCCAATTATTCCGCTTTTCATCTTCAGTGTCAGACAACAGGTCCGTATCTGAGTCGGAGCAGGTATCACACCGCCGGGATCGTGTTACACAGCTGAGAGATTTATTGCACCGCGAGGGAACGTGTCGTACTGCCGTCAGTGGCAGCTTTTCATCTGAAACACGGGGGGGGGGGGCTAAATCTAACTTCACAAAGATGCAGAATTTGCTTCAATTACAAGGAAGAAAGTAAAGACTTGTGTTTAATTAAAGTTCATTACTCTTAAATTGAAGGACTCTTACTTCATGGTTATTAACAGAGATGAGAATTTCACAAACACATTTTAAAAGAAGGAACTGAGAAACTAATTTCTAAGTCACTACTACATTACTAAGTCAGAAACATGCAGGAGCGAATGAAAAATGAATGAATTAAAGAAGTTCAAAAAGTTCTAAACTGAACGTGTGGAATAGTGGAAACCTTTTACAAGTTATTTTTCATTATTCGTCTTTAAATAACGAATATAAAATCCCATACAAAAGGAATTCATTAAAGGTTTTTGTACAAGGATATACATCGTTTTGAATAATGATCTTTTTGTGTTTTTTGTCATTGTTATAAAAAATGTAGATAAAGTGGATGTTATTATTGTGTTGAACTTATATCATTTTCATCTAATCTGTTATTTGTTTTATTGTTTACTTTAAAGATTACTTTATAATAAATATATACTTTTATTATTTCTATGAAACTATTTAAATTAAATCAATCTGTTAATTCATGCATGAATAAATGTAATTATTATAAAATAAATTGAATAAGTAGTCAACAAGTCACTTTGTTTTGCTTTAAAATAGAACTCTTCTCTTCATTAGAAACATTTCCATTGAAGATCTTAAACCAACAAGGAAAGAAAAACAAAAGATTTTGGACCAAATGTCCTCAAACATGCAGAGAATGAATCTACCTGCATGCATAACAGATGAATATTACAGTAGAGATGTATGTGTTGAACATCTACACATTAAATCCAGTTTGTTCTTCACATCTGCTCAAAGTGAGAAACTGTCAGGACAGCGAACACGTCCAGCTGCTGCTGGTGTTATTAAATGTCTCACCTCTCTGCAGAAAGCCACATTAACGTGAAGTCATTATTATGATGTGCTGGTGTTTTCACATCTTTGTGTTCCTGCAAAACCAGACGCACACAAACCACAGAGTGTCAACCAGTTCCTGGATCTCTGATCAGAGTCGTTAACACAAAGACACGACGTCCAAACCTCCGACCGGCAGATCGACGATGTTTCCACAAAACTTACAGCTAAATGAAAAGCTACATTTCATTTTTGTTAATGAAATAAAATGCATCTCAGCTCCTCCTGTGCAGGATTGTGTAACTTGTGTCCGGCCTTCATTGACTTGAAGAACTATGAACATCCCGAAGAAACTGCACACAAAACACACGAGACGATTCGACAAATAACAACATGACATGGTATGAAACGCACGGTTTTATACGCACTGGGCCTTCTGTGCTGTCCTACTACACCTGAGCCAGCTCCTAACAATCTCATTATGACGCCACAGCTACGGTTTCTAGGGGTGTAGCAACACGTATTCGTATTAAACCGTTCGGCACGAGGCTTACAAACCGAACAATACGTTAGAATAATACTAGTGCATTTGGAAAATGCAGAAGCTTAAATTGTGGGAAATATAATGTTTTCGGTGGACACAACGGACTGTGTGACCTCTGAACCCGGAACAATAACAAGAAACAGCTGAGACATAATCCCCATTTCTCCAGACCACCACGCTTGCTTTGTAAAAAGAAAACAGGAGCCCGAACAGATTCAATTGTCCGGACGATAACCCCGCGCATGACGGGATGCGTCGTAATTAACGGACAATGCATATAGTCCAAATCAATGTAATGAACACAATGACAAGAACAAACTCACAAGAACCCGTCACATATATTTATATGACAACAAAGCCACAAATCAATCCTGCAACACTGCAGCGCTAGAGCACGAGCCATTCATAGTATTGATATTATTCATAAAAACAACACGATAGACAAATGAACACAGTAAAAAACGCTACTGTAGATGTAAAAACAAAAGCAGTTGACTTACCAAAGCTGCTCTTCACTTAAAGACAAAGTCCATCCTCCTTTCTTTGTTAACAAAATCAGCAACTCCCACATCCATTCTCCTCCTCCTTCAGCCATTGAGTGTTAAAAAAACAAAGCCAGGTAAAAAAAAAACAGAATCTACACCAAGCAAAACGCTAAAAATGTCATAACTCTCTTACATATGTTTCAACCTGAACTCTTACCAAACACTAAGATCTGCTAGCTAGCTTTCTGTTTGACAAAAGTCACGCTGGCCCACTGACCAATCACAGCGCATGTTAATGCAGACGTACTGAGCAGGCACATAATACATCATGACACACCTGAAACTCTCTCTCGATGTGCTTTAACAATATGTTTCACTTCAAACAGCATCAGCATGTTTACCCACAAACCCCTGCTCCTCTAAAACAGTCCCACTACGACAGATACTTCAACTCGATTTGTGATTGTCTTCGGTGCCTCCTTCATATACAACACACACACACACACACACACACACACACACACACACACACACACACACACACACACACACACACACACACACACACACACACACACACACACTCTGCAGCGAGTTGCCTCACCCATGCTGTGTATTTACCTCAGTAATCAGAGTCCATGCAAGTGTTGTGTCTTTACGTTGTGGAGGTGCTATGTCATCACACACACACACACACACACACACACACACACACACACACACACACACACACACACACACACACACACACACACACACACACACACACACACACACACACACACACACAGCAGGAGTCTCTGTGAAGACAGGAAAACACTTGTTCACTGTAAGAACTTCTTATTCTTTCTGCAGTGCAAAATGCATTTTAATTCTCTCTCTTTACAATATTTTCAGTGGTGAAATACATGACATCGCTGGCATGACAGCTTTTCTTTTTCTTGAAGACATTGGAGGCTTTATTCTCTATATTCACTCAACTATTTTTACACTTCAAATCCATTTTATGCTACTTTATTCCTCTACTTCATTCAAGAGGGAAAAGTTTTACATCACAACATTTATCCGACTCTCAAAGTGGTCGAATGGAACTAAATACATTTACTGAAGTACAGGATAGTTCAGCCCAACATCTAAATCTAAAACATGACACATTTCTCCTCTAACCTGTGGTGTTATTCATCAATCTATTGCTTTGGCGTGAGCTGCTGAGTGTTGGAGATGTCGGCTGTCTTTTAAATACATAATGAGACTAGATGTCACTCGGCCTGTGGTGCTCGAAGTACATGCACACTCTATTTGACTCTAAATGGACCATAATGTACTAAACGAACATCATGCTGTATTGAAGAAGACTTGAAACTAGAGATTGAGACATAAACTCATGTTTACAATGTTTACTGAGGTAATAAATCAAGAGAGAAGTAGAGTCATTCTCTCATAGACTTCTATACAACCAGAGGAGTCGCCCCCTGGTGGACAGCAGAGAGAATGCAGCTTTAAATCATGAAGATTTGGATTCTTTTTTCAGGAACAGAGGTTGTTTTTTTGGTGAAGGGTACCATTCAACTTAATAATTAAAATCAAATAAATGAAATTAGAAAATGCACAATGAAGACATGACTTCAACAATAACCAACTGATTAGAATGTAACTGAATCATGTTGATCAAGAGATGAAAACTAAATATGAATTTTGTAATGAGCCGAGTGAAAACGTCGTCCTATCTTTGTCAGGTTGTGGTGACGTCTCACTCTGGACCAAAAGTGTCAAACCGCTCAGATCTGTCAGGGTAAGAAACCTGCTATCGGCCTCATATATCAGTGTAATCCTGTGTGTGGGTGTGTGGCTGTCTGTCATTGTCACAGTGTGAGAAAGCGTCCTCCTGTTTGCGTCTAGGTGTCATTACAACAAGACAACAGCACGTTAATAAAGACAATGAGTGCAGAGAG